>JBBPCS010000330.1:8654107-8667407 GCA_037974645.1 Hollardia meadi
GTGTGTGTGTGTGTGTGTGTGTGTGTGTGTGTGTGTGTGTGTGTGTGTGTGTGTGTGTGTGTGTGTGTGTGTGGGATGGCAGTATTTAAAGAAGCACAGTGATACTTCACAGTGACTTCTATCTACGTCTTTGACCTGCAGAAATAAAATAATAAATTAGGGTTGTCATTAGTATTTGTTGTTGTTTATCATGAGGATGTGTAAAAGAGAATTTGGCTTGTATGGTTTACAATCTAAATGAGTTGATTTTCTCCTCCTATCTCTTTATGATCCAACGTAAATGTTTGACCACTAAAGCTAACTCAACCCCAATGCAGTTGCAGTGTTTGTTTGGAACCACTGGGGGGCAGCAAAATGTCAAACGGGTGATTTCACTTTCTCTGGCTGATTAGAGCTCTGCTTAGGTTGAAGATGGTCAGAACGACAGTATATTGGAAATGATGTATTATTATGCGTACAAATAAATAAGATACCAAACAAATTAATTAATTAGAAGGTCTTCTCATGAGTTATAGACCTCTTTCAGGGCAGCCATATTGACATAAAATAGGAAGACACAGGTTTAGTTCATGAAAGGTTCCATTTAGTGCAGAAGAGCCTTTCCAGTGAGCCAACACTCTTTTACCTGGATGTACCTGTGTCAGTATCATTGGTAAAAAAAAATTACAACATACATACAACAAAAAACAACGATAAACAAACCTGTGTTTATCCTATTATTTCATGTCAAAATGGCTGCCCTGAAAGAGGTCTATTCTCAATTGCCCCAAAATAATTTGCTATTGGAATGGATCCCATTCCCAAAGATGTGCTGATGTTATTGAAAGGAAACACTGAATCAAATCTTCCTCATTGCAGTTTGTCTTTGAATGAAACCACAGTAGAAAAGTGTTTTTCATCTAATCCAATGTGCAGCAGAAGGCTCAGATCCCTCGTGTCATGATTCCATACATGATGGATTCCATGACGATTTGTCAAAGTTTGGACATTGTCTTCAAAATAATGGTTTACTTAACTGTTTGTCAAAATTAAGAAATTACATTGATGATGTTCTTTCTGTGGATTTGATGGTAAAACAAATTTAAACTTGTTTTGGAGCCATCATTATATTGTAAATTCTTTGAAACATTGTTTATAAACAAGATATGTTAAGTTTTTAAGTTAAGTTTTAAGTCTGCAGCTAAAAAAAATATTTTATAAATTTTTATCAAGAAAATGTTGAATCCACAGAATTTTATAACAGAGAATCTTAAATGTTTTCTCTAATTAAATTAGCAATGAATTAGCAATCTACCAACCCTGAAATCTTAAAAACTTGAATTTGAATTGTGTCTACCATTTATTGTAGTTTTCCTGCCCCAAAAGATGCAACAAAGCTGCTGTGAGAGATGTCAGTCACCATCAGTAGTGCAAGGCCTTTCCTCCAATCAGGTCTTTCCCGTGTATTTAAGACAAGTTAGTCATTAGTAATTCACTTATAGTTATCATGAATGTCAGTTATAATTAGACATTCTTCTACATATTGATAAACACCTGTGTTGCTTTCTTTACAATTTTCCACAGCCTGAGATGCTCAGAGGACTTTGTTGGGTATCCAGGCTCAGAATTTTAAGGCATTAGTATTTAAAATCATTTTGAGCATGAACATGCGACAGCAAAACATGACAAATGCAACACAGCCAACATAACCTTTAAAACACTTGTCCATTTATTGATCAAATTGACAAAAGGTAGCTGGAACAAGACACAATCGACAGAATCAACATTCAAATTCTGACAAACACAACGGTTTCTGTAAAGTGCCAAACAAGAAAAAAGCCTCACTGATAAAATATATATATATATCTATATATATCTATATATATCTATATATCTATATATCTATATCTATATATATATATATCCACACACATACACAAACACCACATAGAAAACTAGATTTTTAATACACACAAAAATTAGAAACCATATAAAACCAAAGTCTATACCAGGTAGATTCTGCTCTAAACTGATTCTGGCCACTGGAGGGCCTTGAGTGTTTCCTGTTGAAGAGAGAAGAGGCGTTTGATCAGTAGTTCATCAGCGACTTTGGCTTTTCTCTGAGAAACCAAAGTCATGAGTGCTAGTACATACTGTGCAATTTTCATCATTAAAAACCATTGCCCACCCACCCCCATCATCTAATACATTCTAATGCCGCCCAGAAATTAGACTTCTGATGAAGGCACATGACAGGAAGGTCCGTCCCTGATGCCGCTTTGTCTGGCGCCATTGACATAAACCTTCCACCTAGATATCATTTATACAAAAATCAGACGAGTATCACATCTGACAACGCACCAGTGGAAGGTACGTTCTCACTGGGGAGAAAAATTGACCATTTGTGTTCCAGTTGTGTCGCGGAACTCCAGTTTTCACAACTTTGGTAAGCTGTCGGAGAAAACGGGACTCAAACTGACCTTTTTCCTGCAAATGTTCACATAAGTGCATTTTACTAAATCCTGGCTGCGTCCTGTGATATTGCGTTGAGCTAAGAAAACCTTTGAGGTTAGTGTTTGAACATGGTTTGTATACTAAATTCTAGTTCTTTAAAAATTAGTTGACAAATCATTTGGAACGGCTGTACATGTGAGGAAGATGAAAATGTAAACATTGTGCAAGGTTTAGTGTTACCCAGGTACACGAAGCTGACCTCTCCAAAAAAGACCATTAAATCACCACAAAGACAAGACATACAAAACATGACATCTTTGACCCTTTTGGATAAAAAAAAAAAAGTAAAATAAAAGACCATTAAATAACATACAAAAACCATCTAACAAAAATACATTTTGAAGACAGAAAAATGGTCAAAACAGGAGAAGCTTTTTGATGCCGATTAGTGAGAAGATTTATACGTTTGCAGAGTCAAAGTTCTGGTTTGTAATAAGCTACGGTATATGTGTGACCAGCCTGCTGGCTTTGGCGAGGTCCTCAGAGACCGTCCCGTTACGTCTTCTGCCTCCTCCTACTGTTCATTTCAAAATAAGGGTCCCCACCTTTGCCCTTGCATTGTGGCATCTTCTTGCCGACGCTGGGCTCGGTCTTAACAGCTTTGATGTTGGGACTGGTTTTCTGCGGGGCCAAGGCTTGTCCTGGACTCAGTTCAGGTTTAACACTTGACTTCCCATTGATGGGGTTAGTGGTGGCTGCTTGCTTTCGCCCCGCCCTCTGTGCTGTGGCTGGTGTTTTCTGGTTGGCACTGCTGGAGGGAGAAGGGCCTGTGTTGCCCCCCAGGACCTGCCCGGGGACAGCAGCTGTACCACGTGGAGGGGCAGCGGCCGCCTTCGTCGGGGCCGGCCCCTTGGCTTTGGCTGTGACCTCTTTGCTCTTCGGCAGGGAACAGGCGGGTTTTGGCAGCACTGGGGAGGCAGTCCGTGAGCTGGGGGCGGGGGTCCGCGTTTGGGGAGTTGTCGGCGCCGTTCTTGGCGTTGGCGTCACTGTAGCTTTTGCAGCTGTCCGCACCCGCCTGGCCGCCTCTAGACGGAGGCGCGAGGCTGGGGAGCCGGGGCGGCGCTGTGCAAGGCGAGAGCGCTGGCTGGCACCTGATGGGGGCCGGGCATCTTTAGGGTTCAGGGCCCGTACTGGTGCAGTGACGGGGCGAGGCACAGAGGCAGCGGTCGGGGAGGTGCAGGGGCTGGAGGGTTTGGGGCATTTGGAAGAAGGCTCGGGGCAGACGGGACTCCTGGGCTGAGAGGCAAGGCCGGTTGGTGACGGTCTGACCTTCAGTTTGGAGGCGGGGCTTGGATCTGCAGGGGCAGGTGATGGAGCTGAGGATGGAGTCAGAGCTCTGCGATGGACCTGCGCACCCGGGCTGGGAGACTGTTTGGAGGAGCTTCCCACAGGGGTGGAGGGCAGAGAGGAGGAACCTTTGGTGGTGATGGGCAGGGGCAGCTGGGTGGGCTTCCTGGGGGATGAAGGTGTCCCCTGGAGGGTCTTCTTGGGTGCTGTGGCCAAACATTTCCTGGGCAAGGTGGGTGTGCAGGCCGGGGAGGCGGTGTAGGACCGACACGTCTGACCTGCAGCGGTAACAGACGTCAGCTTACAGGTCGAGCCAGAGGAAGACGATGAGGTGGAGGAAGAAGAGGAGGATGAGGAGGAGATGAGGTTGTTGACAGCGGCGAGGGGGTCCATGTCAGGAGGAGGGGGTGGAGCTGCATTGCCATGGTGACCCCCCAGGCCAGGGGGGCCTTTCTGAAAGGCCAGGATCTTCTGCTCCAGAGTGGTGAACTGCAGCACTCGCAGAGGGTCGTACTTCATCAGGAAGCCCCGCAGTGTGTCCCAGCCGCCACCGACGCGCACCATCACATGTTTCCCATGAAGCATCTATGGAGCAAAAAGAAATTATTTGGTAAGCATGTTTGCTGTCTTTGAATAAAGCACAGATCTTTGGACAAAGTCAAAAATCAACAGTGACATATTCCAGGAAGTTCCTAAAATAGCTGCTGCAGAATGCAGCATGTCTGTCCTGAGGTTTGGCACCACAGACAGCAGGGTAATTATGATGTAATCGCCCAACGCAATCTGCCGCGATTGGCTAACGAGCTTACATGTGTCCGACCACAGCCTCCATTGATGTAGTGAAGACTCCTACATGCCCTGCATCTCTGCCAGAGCTCTCACACAGACACAAACAAACACAAACAAACTTAATAGGATATAAACAGTATTTTTTGTACTTGTACAGAGTACTGTACTTCAACTCTTGTTTTATGCAGTATAGTAAAGGAGCCAGTGCCAATTTAAAAAGGACTCGCTGTTAATGTGCTTCTGCTCTTTGCAAGTCAAATATGGACAACTGCAATTTAGGTATACAGCCTGTAAAAGTACTTAGATTATATGAATTCATGCATCAAGACAATTAAAGTCCACATGAAATGGAGGGCGGAGTGCCATTTGCTAAAAACAGTCAGGTAGGGAGGGACTTTAAGTAGCCAATAGCGTTAGCACTGAATGTGCATTATGCCTTATACAGCTAGATGTCCAGCTAGCCGACTGCTCGACTGGGAGCTCCCAGTCAACACAGCTGAAAAAAGTTTAAAGGGCTTTCCAAACATAGACCAAACACAGCATCCGACGACAGACCGACAATTGACGGAGGCCAGTTTGACGATAGGGAATACAGTAACAAGTTGGTTTTCTTGCCAGGTTTGGTTCCTAACGTTAGCTGTATGGCTGACTAAGCAATCGGTAGCAGCTACAAGTCACGTTATCTGCCCTTAAGGAAACAACATAAACCAACTTAGTACTGGATTCCCTGTTGTTAAACTGGCCTCATTCCGTCTCAGAGGCTGTGTCTGGTCTCCGTCCATCCGTGTTCCTGAGCCAGGTACAGTTAGCATCAGCTAGCGGTTACCTCCGTAACAAGTAAAGCCATCTGTTAATCAGGAAACTAAATCACTTATCACCGAGAGCTCAGGCAGAGCAGCCGGAGGTAAAACCAGAAAATATTTTCTCCATAAAATATGATCCAGTTTCACCCAGATCAGTGAATACATTTGTAGTTTTTGTACAGTAATCAGTGAGGCCTGCCCCACACACACTCCGCTCCAACTGCGCCCTTCTAAAATGAAATATTAAGCTAGTGCTGTGCTGCTAAAAGTCGAACATTGATTAATGGGTGGATACCATGATGTTATTATTTAAATAGTTTGTTCTAGCTGATGTAAGAAAACTTCAGATTTTGTTTTACCGGAAGAAGACATGATCAGATTTTTATGTAAAAATACAAAAAAATTAATTACAATTGTTTTTGGCCTTATATTGTTAGTTTGTTGCAATATGGCCAGGGGTGTGACCTAAAGCGGGTTATAAAGATTCAGCTCGACTTTAAAACAGTGCGTTTCTTCACAAACTCCAACAGGGAAAAGTTCTTTTTGCTTAGCCCTGTCAACAGTGAGGTCAAAGGTCAGAGTAAGCAACAGAACAGCTGACTTGCAGAGTGAATGCTGCAGATCGTCCTGGCCTTATTCCCTGTACATCCCTGCTGCTCCAGACTGCTTTTCAACCACCACTCGACTGTCTCAAAATCTTTGTCTCCTTTTCTGTATTAAAAGAATTTCTTCTGAACTGGATTGTAGATTTCTACAATAAATATTTATATAGAACTCTCCGAATAATAGAATATGAAACACTGACATGTGAAATGAGTATATTTGTGACCAGACTTTGCTGCTGCTTCTGAATGGGATCCAGTGACTGCCTCGATTACTAACGTCAAGTGGGCAAACACGAGTCTGCTGCCACTGCACAGAGTGTGTGTGTGTGTGTGCATGCCTGTGTGTGCGCTCACCACACTCACCCGAATAAAGAGCGTCTTGTCTCCCAGTCTGTAGCGTCCCTCAGACAGGTACTCAATGGAAACCCTGTTGGAGCAGTTGCAGGGTGGGTCGTCCATGCCGTGCTCCTACGAGGGACAATACAGGACCATCAGGTGGCCATATTGGAGGTCTCATCGTCAGCAATACTGGACTCTCTTTGTAAATGATGTGATTATTTTATAACCTAATGTTTACAGTTGGAAGATGATTCACATTATCTCAAATGGCTGGAAAACAAAGCAATACATTTAAAGACCTCCAGTTTTTTGCTGCCGCATAAACAACCAATAATGTAATTAGAGCCACTGAATCAAGCAGTGACGCATGTTAAAATCTCTCTGGCCAGATGTGATACAAGTGACGAGGTGATGAAGCCACACTAGACTAAAATACTTAATTGACATGGGTTTGATACAAGCTGCTTATTTGAATGTGTAAAAGGAAAATGCAAGTTGGTGGATGCTTTTATCCAAACTGCTTTCCGCTTCAGTGAGTGTAGTTATTTTTAGCCCAGCTGTCTCCTCTGGGAATTAACTCCCCCAACGCTGACAATGTTAGAGCCTTGTTTCACTCACTAGGGAATAAACCCACCCAAAACTCAAGTGTTAGAATCACAAAATCTATCAGAAATGATTTATAACCACAACTGATAAAAGAGACAGTACAAAAACACAGAGTTCATCGCTGTGTGTGCTTATGGCTATATGACTGCACATATCTGTCTGACAGTGAGTCACATGGCGCCTGCAGAGCGTCACATGGTCAGCCGTGATGCGTCATACCCTGTGGGGCGCCGCTGAAGCGGCAAGAGCCTCAGCTCGCCTTCAACTGGGTCGCACATGTACCACCTATGTGATGCTAGTGTGATCAGCTGTAGCCCTGCAACGCTTTGCATCAGCAGCTCTCTTTGTGCTCGTTTGTGTGAACACCATCATCTAAATTGAGGCTACTGAAGAGGAGGGCCATCCTCGTGCCACACGTCCTGCCTCCAGGTGGAAGGTTTCATGTTCTGTCTGTTTAAAAACACTACGGCATTCATTTCCTGTTCATACATTTGAGCCGTCGGTCAGAACTCACCCCCGACTGGTAGAGACCACCGTGTTGGCAGCACACACTGAAGGTTTTGACGGCCGGAGGCGGCTCCTCTGTCATGAGCAGAGTCTCCTCCAGCTCGATCTCCTTCTCCAGTTTGACCAGCACAGGAGGCTCCACGCCGTACCTGAGAGCACACAGCAGAGTTTACATGTGCACCTCCTGCACTAAACCAATCTTAAACTGTTTAATTATTAATTTGAAGCTTTTTCTTCTGTGCTCAAAGACGTACTTGGAGACGATGCGGCCGATCTCCAGCAGACAGAGACAAACCTGCCGCGGCTCCTTGTGCAGCACTGAGGCAGAAAAGACAACAATTAACAGACTATTAATACATAATCTGAAGAGGCAGCTGCCACTGCTTTCTTTAGAGAGACGGAACAGGATGGCAAAAAAGGGGGACAAAGTGTTACATTGAAAAACGTGACATGATGAGCACATAAGTTAAAGTTAGTTATTCCCTGAGGGGTTGTTAGGTGATTCATGCAGAAGATTCAAGCACAACTTTGAAGTCACTCAAGGACATTATTTAAATACAAATATATTAAAGAATACGATAATCTGTTTCCATTCTTGGACCAGTGGATGTATGGCTTCCTTTCTAAATCGCTCCAATCCGTTTTTTTGGAGAGCCATTACTTGTAATGAAGTGATCCCCCATACAGAGTACTCAGGGTGATTGCTCTCCACAACAGATCCTATTAAACCATTAAGAAGTACGACTTAAACAACAGAGCTCTGCGAAGTTAGTCGGGGCTTACAATCGCAGCCTGTTTTACACTGTCAACATTCTCAGTATGAAGTCTGGCTCTGAAGAGTGTGGAGTTCATTACATTCGTGTTAGCTGATGTTCCTATTCAAACAAAGAAAGATCCAGTCCTTAATCGTCGTAAGTACATCTAACAGTTATGTCCCTGTTATCTGACAAAGTGGTATTGAACTTGTTTCAATCGCTAACATTTAAATGGCAGTTTTCTCACATTATTTTTCTGCCTGGTCCATCTTTTCCTCTTATCCCCACCCAAACACTACAAACAGCAAAGTGTTCCAAATTATATGCATGGATTAGGTGGATAAATAAATGTTGTAGAATTTTGTACAAACCTGCAGACAGATTTACATCCCAGTAAATATTTAACTTATTTCTACTTGGTCTCAATTTCCTTTTGAGCCGATTTTAAAACCATCTTGGGATCAAAAAAAAAAAAAAAAAAGTTGAGGAAAAAAAGAGCACAAGTTGTTTTTTCCAATAGGTAGATGGTGGCCAAGCACATGCAGGAAAACTCATCATGCTACTATTTCCAAGTTTTCAATTTCAAGAGCATGACTTGGGTGGTGTCAGACAGGTGTCAGAAAGTTATCTGGACACTTTGCAGCACTTTGATTCCCTAGAATTAACCAGACAATTAAGGTTTTTCTTTGTTGAGAATTTCTGCTTGGATGGAAAAAAAAAAACTCACTTAAACTCTCTGCTGCCTTTACTGGCATTTTTTTTTATCTGGATATTTAAAAGGTAGGATTATGACAAACTAACTCAATCTTCGTCTGAGCACCAGAAGTAGCACTTCAATAAGTTACTGTGGGTTCTTACATGACAACAACCAAGATTCACGAGTACATAACCAGGTCATGTCAGCCAAAAATAAACAATGTTCTCGTTTCCCAAAACACAGACAAAGGGGGGCAGTGCAGACATTGTGCATCTACAGTAAATACTGATGGAAAGGATGAATTTACTCCAGGACAGATAAAAGCAGTCTAGTTTTAGTGATATCTGCTGCAGCTCTTACCGAGGCCCTCTGACTCAAACAGGTAGGTCTCCTCTACGCCAATGTGGCGACACCAGGCCAGGAAGTTGGCGGTGTTGTCGCGAGCGAAGAAGGAACCTGGCGAGGCGTCCCGCTTACATGCAACTTTCCTCGTGGGAAACAGCTGTCAGGAAAAATAAACTCTATGAATACTCATTATGAAAATTAGTGTGGACATATGTGTCAATTGCAAGAAACAAGTGTGACTGTGAGAATATACAGGTTTATGATGTTTATATGAGATGTGTGCACACGTAGGGTTTTGAAAATAGACCAAAATGACAGATTATAGAGAGATCATCATGAGACATTTAGTACCCATGTCACAAAAGTAACAGGTGGAAAATGTTTAATTTCCCAAGGACACCCTGTTCTTTCAGCACGTTGATGCGAAGTTGATTGGCAAAATTTTGCCCCTATACACTGCAGGCATCACTTAAACATCTGGAATATATGCATAATGTCCGTGACAGTAAATGGGAAGTTTATACAGTAAATGCTAATGTTACTAATATCCAGACTGACATAGGTTTTGTGCTCTTAACTTGTACAGCAGGCAAACAGCAGGAATTTAATGTATGATAACATCAATTTAAAATGTTGCAAAGTCACTTGTTTTATGCTAACTTTACATACAAATTCACCTCTAAGCAGTGATTGTACTGTTTTCCATTTGTAAATTCTGAAAATATCCATGCACAGTATGAGCTCTCATGTTATTGTAGCAATGAGTTTTCAACCCCTCTGCTACAGATACACCCCAAGATTGTAAAGGGGGATCCCATCTATTAGCTCAGGCAGAAAAATAAAAGGAACAAAAGGAAAGTCTGAACGTGTAAATGGTATCAAAATGTTGTAGAAAGCGGGAAAACATGTCCTGAGAGTACCTTAAAAACTGAATTCAGAGACTCGTCTGTGACCTGCAGAGCTCTCCCCAATCATCCCCCCATGTGTGAGCATGAAAGCTGCCCTTTTGTATGGTCGTCCGAGCTATTTTCATCGCTGCTGTCTGACTCACCTTGCAGAGTGCGGAGGGGCAGCTCTGGGCAATCTTAGTCTGCAGCACACCAATAAGTTCACAGAGCTTCACGCCATTATTAAGCTCCTCCATGAAAAACTCTGCTCTCACCTCCTCTCCTGGAAAAATAAAAGTGGAAAGAGACCAAATTAAATGTAAAGCACAATCCAAATGAGCCTACGTTTTTATCTGCAACAGCCCGTGAGAAAAGCAGCCCAATTACAGCCCAGATTTAATACAAAATTCTTTTTCACTCTATAAGCAGTTTTTTTCTTCTACACTGTCTTTTGTCGTGGGATCTTAAAAAACTTCACACCGACAGTTCAACAGTGGACTCCTCTACAAACTCCCCAAGGACTTATGGCACTCCCACGGCCTCTTGTTGTAAATCACCACCCTAGAAAACGCAACAAAGGCCATGTGAACAGAATTTACATTGGGAAAAACAATCAACAATAGCTATAACACTATGTCACAGATTTCCGAGCCTGAAGGCCTGAAACTTTATCCGCTGCACACCACCTGTTTCTGTAGTATTTGGCCCCTCAGGATTGACTGTCAGATGGGTCAAACAGTTTAAAAAAAAAGTCTAAAAATGTGGTATTTAGGACATTGCGGTCACGGTACCAATAACTCAAGTTGAGTGTTTAGTACCTGCCTACATTCCTCATGGCAAAAACTGAACAGTCTGCTTCTAAAAAAAGAAAAAAAAGAAAAGGGTTTCACCAGTCAACAATAGAGTCAGTTTCCAGTCAGCTTCAGTTTCCTCACTGCTTCATTGTATCGTAAGGGACAATAGATGTAAGTACAATGGTAGAGACGGATGAAATGAGGGATTTTGTTCCACTCCTGTTTCTGTGGTTTGCTAAGACCTGGTTAGAAATGGCAGCATCCAAATCCAATTACATGCGAGACCTGTGTCAATTGTGCTTTGGCATTTTCCTAACCTCGAGGGGCAAACTGTTAGCATGCAACTGCCCAATGACGATTCACATATGGAGAGTTTTGGACACTTTAGGTTTAATCTGTTGTGTGTGTCTTATAACTACACTACAGAAAATTACATCAGAAAGAGTAACCCAAAAATGAACATCTGTTTTCCATGAAAGATGTCAAAACAGCATGATAGTAGGAAAAAAGACAAAACGGGACAAAGAGACATTAGTTTCTGGATGACACGCAGCATTTACCCAGCATGCCGGAGAGCCAGATGGCCAGGTCCTCCTGCATGGGCACCAGGGTGGCCTCATGTCGCACTGCCAGCCACTGGTCATACTGGAAGACGTCTGCGAGACCGGGGCCGTGCCGCTGTGCTAATGGGCTGCGAGGGCTTCTGGGGCTCAGCAACGGGGCATCGAATTTCTCGCTGAACCATACCTGGAGACGAGATGAGAGGAGGGAAAAGTGGAAAGATGATTAAATGGCAGACTTCCATCCACGTTGACAGAAACAAAGATGGAGAGCTGAACTTAAGTGGAAACAAAACATTTGTAACAAGATGCATTTAAAATCAAAGAGTTCTAGGGAAAATGGCAGCAACCACTAAGATCTTGACAAAATTAATATGGTCTACATTATCTCCCCGTATGACTCAAAGGATGAGACACAAATAGAGTGCCTGACAGAATGTTATAACAGATTAGTGAGGCTGCCCACTTATTGAGACATCTGCCTAATCTGATCTGAGTGCTGCTCTCAGTAAGTCATGCTTTTAAGACAATCAACTTTAAATGAATAGCAACATTTTGGGAAATACACTTATTAGCTTGCTTGTGTTGTGAGTTAGATAAAAAAATATTGACACCAATTTCATATCAGAGCACCAAATATGAAGCTACCATCAGCAGCAGCTTGGTTTAGCATAAAGACAGGAAACGGGAGGAAACAGCTAGCCTGGCGTTTCAGGAAGTCACCATAAAAACCACCATAAAACTGCAACGTGTTGTCTTTAGAGATTGTCATTTTGGACATTGGCTGCTTTATATTTGCCGGCCACATGTGAGGGTGGTACCGATCTTTTCAGCACTCCTTCAGCAAGAAAGTGAAGACACATATTTCCCAGAAATGTTGTGTATGTGTATGTAGCACACAGACGTGCATTTACTGTCTTCCCATAGGTATTGGCTGATAAAATTACCAACTTAATAAATTAGTGTTTGATTACGGGACTTCCTTGTGCAGGGAGTAAAATTTATAATTTCAATCCTTAATTTATGTCAAAATATTTTTCTTTTCCTCTTCCCAGACCTGCTTCAGGTTTGTCTTTGTTATTCAGACAACTGTGGTGTTGTGTGATAAGCCTGAGCATGGCCTCAATACAACAAACCTATAAAAAATGTTTTATTGAAAACACACTCCACAGCTCCAAAACTCTCCACAGCTGACTGTCTCTATAAGCCAACACAACAACATTATTATTAGAGATGGGAGGTTCGACTCCTTTTACTGAATCGAGTTTGTATGAGTCACTCACCAAAAAGAGTTTTTTTTTGAGTCACTTGAGTCATCAAGTCAGTCACCCAGAACCCACCACCGCAGCCGCCAGCCCCAGCGCCCATAGAGCATGCGCACGAGACGGTCGAGCGACTCTAGCTGGCTAACTTCCAGTTTAACACTCAGCTAACTTAAATGGGATAAAATGTTTAATCCTGCGGCTCTTCTAGACTTTTGAAATGTTATTGGACCGAATGGATTAAATTCCGATAGTGAAACAAGTCATTTCGCGAGCATGGTACTGAGTGAGTGATTTCGTGCAACCCGAGTCAGACCTTTATCTCCGGGCTGGGAGAGTGAATGATGTGAGTGATTTGTGCAACACGTCACGAGCCTCAGCTCGGGGCGGGGAGCGGCGCGTAGGCTCCGGGCTGGGAGAGTGAGTAATACTGAGTGAGTGAGTAATTCAGCTCAGGGCAGGCCAGAAGGCGAAGGCTGGGAGAGCGAATACTGAGTTGAAAAACACGCCAAAGTGGTTAAGAGTTGCACAATTGTGTCCTCAGTTCGCACTAGCTAGTGGCAAGCAGGGG
>JBBPCS010000331.1:0-16523 GCA_037974645.1 Hollardia meadi
CCCCCCCCCCCCCCCCCCCCCCCCCCCAAGGTGCATCAATTGACTGGTGGCCTTCTATTCACGCAAGACTTGAATTAGTCCCATTTTTTTTAAGGCTAAGAACCTTGATTCTTTGTTGTAATGTGCAATACTGTTTGTACTGTTTGTAGAAAAGAAGAAAACAAGAAAAAAGAGGCATAAATCTTTATTGCAGAATTATTTTCATTGCAAGCATTGTGATTCACTAAAATCATTTTCTACTGTGTATTTACCTACTCTACCTGCTAGTACCTTCCAGTAGTAATGTAGCCTTTGTACTGAGAAATTTTCATTATTTTTTAGAAAGTTTTTGCTAAAAAAAAGAATTTAAACATTTACGTATTTTCATTTTTATTTCGTATTTTTCTTTACAGACTTATTTCTCAACCATTAATAGTTATTTCTGGGAGAGACTTTCATATCTGGTCAATGTCATTAATATTATTTTGTATTTTTACTTGGAATAAATTAATTTTATGATGCTAATTCTTTAAAAGTTTATTTTTTTCATTTGTTCACTTTTTTTCATTTTTTGAAGCTGAAAAAAAAACCCCCCCCAACAACTTTGTAATATTGTTACTAAAGTGTCTCAATTCTTGAAACGCTAAGCTTTATGTGTTAACTGGCTGATGTTGCTTATACATTAGTGTGAAAATGATCTACGGAGAAGAAAAAAAAAAAACTACTCATAAACAACAGATTGGTGGTTGGTGATGTTTAAGTGATTCTCAGTGTAAAACAAATGAACGGGCAATAAAATAAAGATGGCAGAATGGAGCATACATGCAGTATGTTGTGATGTAATTGTGGAAGATGGACAAAACCACTGACCATTTACATTGCTTCTGCTACTCCAGTATTACTACTAACTCTACAATAACCCCCTTCTCACTTTGTGCAGTGGAGAGCAACATTTCCTCGCAAATGAAATATTCAACAACTCCTATAAAGCAGCAGCCATGTCGCACTCCTCCTCTTTCTCGAAGGTTCGGCCCCTGCAAAGTGCACCAGTGTGATTGTATTTAAGTATGAATGTAAATGATGCATTGTATAATATGCTAATTTTGGGAGGAGCATGTAGTGTTTTTTTTCTTCCTCAATTTTTGTTTTCTTTCTGTACTATTGTTGTCGTTTTTTAATCCTACATTTCCTCTGCAGATCTTCTGCCTTAAAGGACTAGTTTGACAATTTGGGAAATATACTCATTTGTCTTCTTGCCAAGAGCTAGATGAGAAGATTGACACTACTTTAATGCCTGTACAGTAGGCTACATATAGCTATAGCCAGGAGAGTGTTAGCTTAGCCCAGCATGAACACCTAGCCAAGAATTAGTCTAATAATCCCCCACATTTACACATTGGTTTGCATGCAGATTAAAGAAATAAAAGATATAATGTGGCCATTTGTGAGCTTTAGAGGTGCTGGTAGGAACATTTTGGACAAAGCCGGGCTAGCTGTTTCCCCCTTTATCTTTATGCTAAGCTAAGATAGCGGCTGCTGGCTGTAGCTTCATATCTAACGGACAAGTATCCATCCTCTGTCTTTCGCTTTCTTGCCAAGAGTTGGATGAGAAGATAGACAACACTCAGTTCAGTATAAAACTCCAGCCAGCAGCCAGTTAGCTTAGCATAAAGAATGGAAAGAGAGAAACAGCTAGCCTGGCTCTGTCCAAAGGTAACAAAACTGAGCTACCACCAACTTTAAGCTGATTTATTAACGTGTGTTTCATTGGTTTTAACTATATTGACTGTGTATAAAGATAGAATTGAAGCCAAAACATCTTGATGGCCCCCTGGTGGCAGGTTGCAGTATAGGTAATAAATCCTGCTCCTCAATGTTATTAGATAGTTAATTAGTTATTTGATGCTATAAAAACATGATGAAACGCCATAATTAACAGCTAACAGCTAGACTCCAAATGACGGCGCCATCTCTTACCCGGGAGTTTTTGGCTTCGTTTTTGTACAGTGAGGTAGTGGAGACGTCGTCCATCGTTATTTATGTCAATGGTTTAAACCAGGGGTGCCCAAACTTAATGGTGGGCCACAGGCCGAAAGCTAACATCTATTGTATTGTTAAGATGGAAAATGGTACAAGGATCCCGAGTTCCCTTAATTAAATGACTTCAGGCAAAAGTGTCACAGAGTCTTAGATGATATATTCATCAGGGATGCTACTTGCTAAATAAAACGGCATCAACAGTAATTTATTTTAGACCTATATTTTTTTTAAAAAATTATGATTGATTTATTTTGCTGACATCCAGCAGGGCAAATTATGGCGGGCTAACTTTGGGCAGTCCTGGTTTAAACCATACAAAAACCAAAGTGTAAAACCGACACATTGCAGTGTTTGGTGGGTTATGGGCCAGACTATTTCTTGGTTGGCCAGTGACCTGAAGTTTTGTCCAAGTCTTTCATATAAGCCCTGTAACTTTGTTTTTATGTATGAACTTAAATAGCATTTAGCATGTTAATTAGCGAGCTGTAGCGGTGCTGGTAGGCCTATTTTGTAACAGACATATAATAGGTGCATTTCCAAAAATGTCAAACATTTCCTTTAATTTAGGCTGAAGCTCCAGTGAAGTGTTTGTTTTTTTTTTGACGTCCAGTCCTCTACTCTCTTCATCCAAAGAGAGACTCCAGTGCTCATGTGAGAATGTTATTTCTGGCTGGCCCTTTTCTACCCCCCTACCCCCTATCACAAAGTGTACGTGCAAATGAAAAAGCATCATGATTTGGATGATGGCAACCATTTTATATATTCCCTATCTATAGATATACATATGTATTTCATGTAACTAGACTTGGGTAGTTATTCTGTATATTCACTTCTGCTTCATGGGCGTTCTCTGGGTAGGTAAACACTGTAGGTCTCGTCATGTTGTGATCTCCAAACAGATTTAAAAAAAAAAAAAAGATTGGTAGTGTGCTCCCCCCCACACAAACATCCCACTACTTTTGAACTGTATGTATGTTCGTCATCTGTGCTTTTATGTTCCAGGGTTTTATTTCCTGAATCGAACACTGGTTCTGTCTTAGCGAGGCTTTTTGAGATTGTTGACTTGGTCTGAATTTTTTTTTGCAGTATAACTGTGATTTGAAGACATGGAGCTCAATGCTGCTAATGCTTACTACTGCTTCAGAGTTTGTAGTTCCCACCTTAATTTTTCCTTTTTATGTACTAATAAGCAAATCTTATTAAATGTAGTTGTACGACATTGTGTAGCCTTGTGGTCTTTGGCATGGCATCCTCTTTCTCTCTGTCCCCTGAAAATGCACCAGGCCTTATAAAAGAGCTGACCAGTACTAACTTGCATTATTCCCATCGCTACCTACTGACACATCTGTGCTTTCAGTATGATGGATCATTCTTCAGATTCTGATGAGACAGTCAAGGCATCCATAATGAACAGTTTGTGTATTTGACAAGACAAGTTCCTCATAAATTCAATTTAGTAGCTGTTCTGGAGCTATTCTGTCACGGAGACAAATAAAAGTGGTAAGGATACGAATATTTTACTTTGAAAAGCCATCTGTCTAAAATTATGTGGTTTTAATTTTAATTAATAACTCTTAGAAATTTACAGGTCATTGTAAGTGGTATGATTTATTTTGAGTTCACAAATTTAAATAGAAAATTCAAGCGTGTAATATTTTAAAAAAAACAAAAAACGATACTCAAGTCGCTAAAAAAGTCAAATTCTGACCTAAATCGAGTTTAAAAAAATGTAACGAATTAAAATTCGGACACCGAAATTCCAGATGAAAACTGAAAGCACACCTGTCTCGTCGGTCACATGATCAAAGAAGGACATGCTCAGATAAGTGTCTACCCTGCATTATTGTGTTCCATCTTTTATTGTGAACCTGAAATAACATTTTGAAATTGTAAAACTTTAATATTTAAATATTAATTATTCAGTAGTGATTACACAATGGAGGTATTTTAGTTGCATTGGAAAATTATTTTAGCCTCTCCTTGCTGCCATACATTCTCCACTTTCCTGAGCATTTTCAGTACTTCTCATCCATGCTGGCTTTAAGATGAGTTTGAAACTTCATTCTTGACCTGAGCTTTAGTTCCAGTAGCTTTAAAAGATCAAGAATGAACTGGCCAACACAGACAAGAACCCCTTAAAGTGCCATCTGCTGCCGTGTCTGCATCCTTTGCTTTGTTTTGCAGTGTGTGGCTGTAATAAAGCTGTAAATGATCCTTTAATATATGTATATACACATGTGTTAGTGGAAGATTGTGACTATATTTTAAGTTCATTCAGGTTTAGTCTTTTAAGTATTATACTTTGATGTACAACCACTCCATCTACTGGTCAACACAGTCCACATGCAAAGAACAAAAGATAGAAGTGTAGTTCAAAGGTCTGCAGAATTTATTACAATTCCACAATAATAAACAAAAAGCAGCAATTACAGAAATATGTACAAGTCTATTATTTTTTTTTAAAATACTTGTGGCAAGTTTCAGGTACCAGGTTCAGCTTTTGGCCCCATATTCAGTCTCTGTAATGCTGCTTCACATGTAGTGCATTCTCACCACATTTGGAAGAGCTGGTCACAACGCCGACCATCATGTCTCCACAAAGCCTCTCCATGGCCTCAGGTCATGTGAACAGTCTGTCCATGGGGCGAGTAGAAGCTATCGCCACCTTCAGGATGAGAGTCACCTTGTCATAACACAAACAGCTCCTGTGCTATAAAAAGCCAGTATAATGTGTTGACATCCTGTGGTTTGTCCAGCGAGCTTGTCACTCTCGTCCCCCTTTCCCATTGTCGTACAAAAACATGTTTTGTATCCATCAGTCAGAGAGGTGCCGACCGGTGTGGCTGCGTATCGCAGTGCTTTTTAAGACCTTGTGATGGGGAGGAAGTGGTAGTGGGGCAGATAGGAGGTGCAACAGGGTGATGGTGTTTGACGCATCTAACACTGTGTACTCTGGCAATACAGCATGGGAGGAGGGCAGTGGGCTGGAAATGAAACCAGGTGCTGGAACTATACAGGATAATTATGATACACTGTATACTTCAGAGGCTACAGCAACGCCACTGTTAACTAATGTAGGTGAAACAAATGAACACTGGAGAGGTTTGTCGCAGATGTACATAGTCATCATTGCGTTATATTCTGTTTTGCTGAGGGTTTGTTGACAACCTGGATGGTTTGCTCTCAACATGGAACACTGGGATGTCTGACAATGTTGAGAAACATTGGAAAAACATGTTTCAACATTGTCGCAGCATACCTGGTGATTTGAAAGCACTAAAAAATAGATTTCTCATTTTGGCTGTGTTTCAGTTATTGCTTTGGGACATGTACTGTAACCATTAGCTATCGGTGACTCCTTATAGACATCTTGTATGAGGTGTGGGGCTGGGGCACATCATTGCAGCAGTAGGGGTCTCCTCAGGCTCTGACCAGGTCCTGCTTGGCCAGTAGATGGAGGACCAGTGGGGCGGTGGTCATACAGTGCTACTTGAGGGAGTGCATGAAGTTGTCCAGGTTGTACTCTGTGTCGTACTGCTGCTGGTCCCATAACTCTCCAAGGCCTTCCAGCACAGACTTCATGGAGGCCTTCCCTGAGGTTGACGGCGACTGATCACCCTTCTCACCCTGAAACACATTTATATGCACGACAGGTCAGCCAAACTTGTTGAATGTTCAAGTCTTTCCACAAGGACATGAGGTAGCACCTCGGGCTGGGTATCGTTTAAAATAATTATGTCAGTCTCACAACAAAACCATTAAAGTGATGCCAATAGAGTACTTCATTCGATACCCATCATGTGAATGGAAGCGTTCAGTTGCGTAAAATGCCACCACTTAACTGCCATCTCCATCAAATCCACTGCGTTCAACTTCACAACACACAGACTGTATGGGTTGTAGCTAGTAAGCCAATCACACGCCACATTAAACTGAAGAATGACTGGAGGGGTTTGGACACTACCTGGTACTGGGTTGTTTCAGTTGATACCTTAGAAGTTAACTGGTATGATTTAAGAATGAACATTGAAAGAAAATTACACAATGACAGGACAACCAAAAATGTTAACTGTGGTAAAATGCATCATGAGGAAAAACATACATTCTTTACCACATCTATTGCTGAAGGAAGGTGCATTACATCATATTTTATATTTAAAACATGATTTAGGGCGTCTGACATCGCTTTGCATTCTTCTAGGACATTAGCTGTAATAATACAGAGTGAGGCTGTTACCCTGACAACACTGCCTGTTGTAATGTGCGTGCACACAAGGTCAGTGTAAATATAATGAATTCATTAAGCGCATAAACATCGGTTTAATTGAAAAGGCAGCGCATTCAGTGGACTTTTTAATGCTTACTGTGCAATTGGCACTTGCTGCCACCTGTGTCATCGAATGAGGATGTTGCTCATCTGTGCAATCAATGCATTTCTTAATGTGGTTTGTCATCAATTATTTTGCCATCACTTGTAAAACACTGAAGACGACTCTCCTCTTTGCTCTCTACTTGGCATGAAACAACCTCTCAGCTGACCGTGCACACACACATTCATATAGATCATGTGGGGGCTGGATGAATACCACAGAGGCTTGTGGTCATACAACCCCAATTCCCCCCCCCAAAAAAAGTTGGGACATTATGTAAAATGTCAATGCTGAATTATCATTCTGAATTTTACGCCTGCAACACCTGCATGTTTACCATTGTGTTACATCATGTTTTCTTTAAACAACACTCAGTAAGCGTTTGGGAAGAGAGGAACAGGTCTGGTCTGCCATGATGAATCATAGAATTCTGACAATAGCCAGAAATGAATAGAATGTGTACTCACTCATGTCAATAAATTAATGTTTTATGTCCTTGATTTTAATTGTTGGGTTTCTGGGGAATTGTATTATTGTTATTTTGGTTGGATAAAGAAGGCGTTACCACTTGTAACCTCCATAGTTACAAGAATGATCACATTATAGTGGTAAAGATTTCTTAGATCACCAACACGTTTCTCCTCCTCAGTCCGGACTCCTCCATGACAGAAACACGTGGGAGGTCTCACCTTGTCTAGAGTGAAGAGGTTGAGGAGCTGGTCTGTGCCCATGCTCTGCAGGCTGGCGTTGTCTTGGCTGATGACAGTGTTTGCAATGCTCATCTTGAATTTCTGCAGACCCATGATCTTCTCCTCCAGTGTGCCTCGTGTGATCAGCCTGTACACGTTGACGACCCGTTTCTGCACAGTGCGAACATTGTGAGAAATGTGAACATAATGTTTTATGTGTAGGACAGAGCCTCCCTGCCAATTTGATTTCACTTGGTTCATTTTGCATCACTGGTTTCAGACAAGAGCAGCCGTGTCACACAATCCGAGGCTGTTCAACGGCCATATTTAATAATGCATCGAGGAAACACTGATGAACAAGTTACATCCTACTGTGGGAGCCACAGAGGGATCTCGAACTCAGCTTCATCTCAATGAAACTGGAATTTACTGGAATTTAGAACTGCATTTTTTTTTTTTTTTAAATTAACTGAAGGAATGGTACAATACAGGTTATGAAATGCATTACACTACCCTCCATTTTTTTATTATATTAACAATGTGTACGCTGTGATGAAGTTTGGATAGACTGAAAGCTTAACATTTAAGTGAAACACTGCATAGAACTAACCTCTGCTTTCAGATTGGATTCACTAATACTTTACAGCAACTTAGCGAAGTTCTAGCTGGGTGGAGTGGTGGTCTTCCTACATTAAATATATGAACAAATCTCCCTTCACCTACCCTCCCTGAATACACCATACCAGCTGATATGTTCCCAGTACAACATTTTACAAATACAAGTGCATAATTTCTATTCTAAGTGTATTTAGGAACAGTACCTGTCCTATCCTATGGGCACGATCCATGGCCTGCAGATCCCTCATGGGGTTCCAGTCGTGTTCCACAAACACCACGGTGTCTGCACCCGTCAGGTTCAGACCCAGACCCCCGACATGGGTGGTCAGCAGCAGCACGTCAATGGAGGGGTCATTGTTAAATCTGAGGTTTAGTGAGAAAAAGCCAGTGAGAAAAATTGGACTTTGGTGGTAGCTCACACCAACAGGCAGCACCAGGCAGACTTTTATTAATCCACTGACCTGGATACGATGGAGTGGCGCAGGCCCGCCTGCACGCTGCCGTCCAGCCTCAGGTAGGTGACGGAGGGCAGTTTGGGTTTCAGCAGGTCATGCTCCACAATATCCAGCATGCTCTTCAACTGACAGAAAATGAGCACACGATGCTGGGCCACCACCGCCTCAGTGCCCCCCTCTGATCCTCCACCACCACCAAGACCGCAGTCCAACAGCAACTGGAGTACAGAACACACAGAGCTACAGCATGAGACAGTGGAGAGGTCGACAGTACAGTCAAGTTCAGCGAGGGTGAAAAAGATGGGATTCCATGAGCAAACAATCTGGTCAGTAATCATGGGTCACAAAATCCCACCAGAGGGGTGTACTACAAAGCTAGTTCAACATAGCCATGCTTTCTCTGTGGGAGCTGGCTCGACAAACCCTAAAACCCCAGTCAGAAGCCTCTTTTACACAGCCTGTTCAATGTGGACCTGGTGTGCCTCGCCGTTTGTATAAATATCAGGGAGGTGTAGTGGGGGAGCAAATTCGTTCCACCTCTGAGACCACAGCGGAGGTAGTAACAGCGCCGAATCAACGTCTGTATGAATGGAATTAGCCGGCGAGGCAGAACGACGAGACAGGACTGTGACGTTTTGTCGACATGGTTTGTGTGCGACCCTCAACCGTGAGATTTAAAAGCAGCTAGCAGCCGTTAGCGGCTAACTCAAAGAAGAACAAAAACAACTGAAGAGGTCTACAAATTGTGGAGACAACGCAAGGTTTGGGAACTACTTGCACACACCCTTTTTAATTGTGGAACGCCAGCTTGCCATCTAAAATCACACAGCAGAACGGCGTCATGACGTTGTTGCTTTGTTCAGTGTAAACAAACAAAGGCATGCATAGAGAAGGGTCTCTGTTGTGGCGATATTGCCCAATATCGGTATAAAAAGGGCTAGCGACAACATGGATCGTGGTTATCGACTTTCTTTGTCAACCCAGGCTTTCTGCTTCAGGCTCTGTGCGCGTTCCTATAAAAAGGGGCATTTGGTGTCTCGCTTCATAGTCCACCCCTCTGGAAATGTGTGTAGTGCTCGTTTCTTTCTTTCTACTTTCTTATGCAACCACACTGCTTTCATTGGAAAAAATACACATCATGGATTACATGAAATCCAAACTGAGCAGAATAGACGTGGCGTGGTTGATATAACAGCTGACATCGCAGCCCATTACCTGTTTGAGAGCGGAGAGTTTGGGCGCGTGCTGAATGTCCCGCAGGTTTGAGTTTTGACCTGCCAGCTGCTCAGTGACGCGTTTGTACTCTGGATGCTGCGGAGTCAAGACCAAGCTCGGGTGGTTACACAGCTTCCGCAGGTATTGCAGTGCCTGAGAGTATGTAGAAATGAAGGAAAACTTTACTGCATGGTCATACTGAGATGCATCTGTAAAAAAAAGATAAAGGCATACAGAAAGTATGGCAAAGAAAAAAAATTGTGATAAGTATTATTACAAAATGTATTAAATAATGCTTTGATTACACAAAGATTTGAGCTATGTTCTGATTGACAGGTTTCACCAATGCGCAAAGATATGCAGCAATGTGCAAACAAAGACAGTGAAGACAGCTAACGAGTAAACATGGATGTAAACAATGCTGGTTTCAAAAGGATTTCCCAGCACGATATCTAGGGGGAAAAAAACGTACCTGGAAGACATGACCTGTGGCCTTCAGTTTAGGCTTTTCCTCCTCTTCTGTAGAGGCTTCAGAGATGCTGTCCTCCACACTGGCCTTGGCTCTAGACTTTGCAAAGTCTTCATACAGCTGAACCTGCAGGTAGTGAGAAAGCATACCTGGTTGTTACACTGAAGTTGAGCCTTTCTCCCAGTTGTAGTTTTGTACATTTACAATTTTGTAAGCACAAAGGCCATTTATAACTTTTAAATTTATGTGGGAGGCTAGTCTAAAACATTATGAGGCACTTTTAGTCAACAGAAGACAAGTTTAATCTGATAGCAAGAAAAATGAAAAGTCAAAGCTGAGGCATTAAGACAATGTATTTTAAATGTTAATAGTGGCAGAACAGCTGTGCCCGAGCCACAGGTACCTGTAGAGGACTCAGGTTGCAGTAGTAGTCCTGAATTATTTTAGGAGGAAGGTCCTGGAGGACATCCTCCTTCATCCTCCTCAGAAGGAATGGTAGCACCTGTCGATGTAGGGCCTCCATCGCCAGGACACCTAGAAGAAAAAAAATCAAGTTAAAACCACAGTTAATGACCTAATCTTAATAAACCTCTTCATAGAAATTGTACATCAGGAAAGGTGATATTTAGAGGACACAGAGCCGACACACCTGCCTCCTGTTCTCGCGAGGAACTTTTGGCGTCCCGACTGGCCAGGATTGGTTTTCCGTATCGAGCAGCAAACTGCCGTTCTGTTCCAAGGAAGCCCGGCATGAGAAAGTCAAACAATGACCAGAGCTCCAGGACATTGTTCTGGGGATGGAAAGAAATATTCATGTTCAACTAACAAACATACAAGGAGAGAAGTACAATATCAACGGACATCATCTCACCTGAATGGGTGTTCCTGACAAGATGACTCGGAAGTTGGCAGCCAACTGCTTAATGGCTTTGGAAAGTTTGGTTTTCCCGTTTTTGATGACATGACCCTCATCAAGGATACAGTAATTAAATTTTATGTTTCTAAAAAGATGATAAAAGAAGTTCAAAAAGTTCAAAACTGAGTAGCGACCTCAAAAAACGATTATTAGAATTAGAACGATACTCACCTGAAAAAGTCGATGTCATTCCGTACAACATCATAAGAGGCTACTATAAGATTGTGTTTTTTCACTTGGTGTTGCAAGCTGGAAAAGTAAATGTTGAGGTTCATGAATTTTATTAGACGATGTTAATGACACAAGTGCAAAACTCTGTACAACATGTATTGTATGATAATGAATCTAAATCTAAAGCTTTTAGGATGAGAACTTAAATCATTCTCTGTATGCCGACAGGCTTTTCCACCTTGCTATAAATCTGAGTAAGCTTTACCGCATTCGTTCTGTAGGAGGCCCAGTGTAGTGCAGTGGGTTGAGGTACTCTTTGGTGCAGAACTTGCCAACTTCGTCCACCCAATGGCCAGTCAGTGTGGGAGGACACACCACCAGAGAGGGCATGGGGCTGCAGTCTGCGGCCTTAGTCTTGGCATATTCCTGTGCCCTGAATAGACATCAAAACATAAAGAAGGCTCAGTCAAGTTTAGAACAAGGATCAAAATGAGATCAAAGCGCATCAAAACTAGGACAAATTATTATTTATGCTGAAACTGTCAAACCCTGCTTTGCCTGTTGAAGTCATGAATGAATAGCAGCTTATACAAGACCTTTTCATATTCACAATGCTTTCAATGAGAGGAGAATTCAGTCTTATGAAGAGATATGAATTCTGTCTGAGATGGAGCATGCCCGAAGCCTTGTATTATGATTAAGTATTCTAATCATTTCTGTGATTTAGTAGTATAGTTGTATCTGACACAGATTGCATACATAGCATATAAATAAAAGCTAAAATGGAAAAACTAATTTGTACATACAGTATATTTCACTGTTCAATCATAAATGTTCTTTACAAGTCATACAAATGTAAAGTTGCTATAGAGGGAATTATCATATGTCACAGTGGAGGTGAGTCACTGTGCTGATGCTGTTGAAAGTCAGAAAATAATAACAGTAATTGTGCTGTTTGAACTCAGTACCTGAGGTAGTGATCTCCAGCCAGAATGCAGATGGACTGCAGCGTCTTGCCGAGACCCATGTCGTCACACAGGATCCCGTGTAGCTTGTATTTGTTCAGGAAGGATAGCCAGTTAACTCCATCCTGCAAGATGACAAAGACACACACTGAAAATAACGCTAAAACTTGCACACTAAAATAGGCATAAAAGCAGCGTATTCACTGTAGCTGCAGTTTTTAAGGTTAAGGACCAATAGCAATACAACTGATTCCAAACGTTGGGACGCTGTGCAATAAATAAAAATGAATTAATGAAGCTGGTATGTGATTCAATTGAGTACATGTCAAAAAGGAAGGAAATGATCACATTCCGTTTTATTCATCTTTCACACAGCATCCCATCTTTTTTGGAATTCAATGATAGTAGCCTTTAAAACTAAATTTCTTCACTGCTCCATTAAAGAGCAGAGTGGAAGGAACCTTCAATTCAATTTACTGTCCGGAAAACCATGTGTCATCACTGTCTCCTTTTTAAAACAGGCTGTGGCATTTAAAGCAAATAGTCTTTCCTGAATTTGACAAAATAATCAGATAAAATAATCAGACTTGGGGTGAAGAGGCAGCGCAGGAGTTGTTTAAATGTGCAAACACAGAGGGGCCACCCTTCATCTGCGGCTTGGGGAGGCATCGCAGAGATTCAGTGGAGCTTAAAAACAGACACACACCTGCTGGTACTTCCTGAGCTCAGCCTTAATGGGCACAGGGATCTTGTAGTTCTCCAGTTTTTTGCTATCTAGTAGTTGCTCCAGGAAGTGGCGTTCTCTGGCTTTCTGGCGGATCAGGTCAGCAGACATGGCTGGAGGGTCTGGTATACCTGCCTGGTAGACAGCAGGGGGGAAAAAACTTAAAGAAGCAAAACAGTGATAGTCATATTGTGTCATCAGTGTTTTAGCAAGTGACTTCATAATTTTGCAGAGATTCTTAACTTTGGATGAAAACTACATTTGAGCCTTCTGATAGTGTGCTCCTACCTCTAGGGGCAAAAGGCGGATGAGTGTAGCAAAACACTGTGTGGCCATGAAACGAATGCTGTCACTGGGGTCACTCATACGGCCCAACACTGGTACTACAAGCAGCACAATGTAGGGTACAATGTCCACATCCAGCTGCTCCATGACACCTGGAGGCATGTTCGTCAAGGAGCGTGCTGGACAGAAAAAACACAGCAACTACAACGTTGATGCTTTAATCCTGAAGAACTCACATACAACACTGTTTTCAGCCACAGTTTGTTTTAAAACAGCATTAATGCATATCTGTTATGAAATATACATTGTGTTAGGTAAGAAAAGAGAAACTAAAGACGTGTGTGTGAAGGATACAGGCTAAAGCCTCGATGGCGCCCTCCTGTTTGGTGCAGTCTTCAATAGCAGCTAACCAGGGGAGTACACGATCAAGGAAACAGTTCATGGTCTCCAGCATGGCTATCTTACTGAACACTCCCACACAGCGTGCTGTCATGTGACGCACCGCTGTGTACGGGTGCTGCAGGCAGGTGAACAGATGGGGTAGGTGCTCCAGTAGCTAGAGAAAAAAAGGACACATTTAATAATTTGCCTGCAATGTAATAGTCGTTTCAAAAGCCCAGAACTGGCACTGGAAATCTCTACTTGCATGCTACATGCTGTTCTGATCTTATTGAGACAGACCCTTTTATGGTCCCAGGACCAATATTTAACTGGGTCATATGATGCTATTGGAATCACAATCAGTGATAAGACTTCAGGAAAAGGTAACATAAAAGTGCAGTAGAGCACGCTCTGCAGTCTTACCAAAGGTTTGAGTTCAGCAGCCATGGCTCCAGCCATGACTTCCAGCACTTGCAGAGAGTTGACTAGTTCCTGAGCTGCAGGGTCTCCCCTCTCAAGCTGGACCTGCCTATCTAGAACACACAAGAGACACACAGTATCATCCAGGACTCCACATTTCAGTACTCTGAATCACTGAGTGCATTATGACAAATTGCAACCTCTCTTGTAACTGATCATAGATACTTTAAGTGCAAGGTGATATGAATCATTCTGGGACAACTACAAACTCAAACAGAAGTTTGCCAATTTAAATGCTACAGTTTGCTGTATTCAATCCATTTAAGGCCAAAAGTCTACAAACTGATTGTAATGACTGTGTCTGACCTTTTTACACAACACAGTACAAACAGTGTAAACCGTTGTTGCTATATTGGAAAAATAAGTTAAGAAATTGCTGTTATCAATGTCTATCCATTATTAAAATGTGATCAACCCAATCAACATACCAATGCACTGATTTTCAGTTACCACTGCTCTCAGTGGTCCCACTGTGTTCTCCCAGAGATATGGCAGAGTCTTTGTGAGGTCTGTGCCGAAGTGCCTGGCAACAGTTGTTAGGGAGAACTCTGCCCCTCGTCTCTGAATAAGAAATGGCTTCTTGCTCTAAAAACGAACAGATCATTTACAGAAGGGCAAACACAAAATGTTGTCGATATGACCTAAATGTGAAAATGTGCTTCAGTATCCCTCTGTACCTCATCATTATCAGTGCTGATGGTGCTGCCAGGAGGAAGCTCTGTGGTGGGGGTCTTTGGGGCTTTAGGGGTTGGGCCCCTCTTACTAGTGATGGCAAACGCTGCCCTTTGGTGACGGTACAGGGTGATGATCCCTCGGGTTTTGCTGACAATATGATGCATGCCGTCCTTTTCCAAACCACCACCTAATGGCATGAGAAATAAGGAGAGAGAAATGGGGTCAATAGAATGCAAGCAAGCACTTATTCGATGTTGATACATGATTAATAAAAGGGCTTTTTTAAATTCTACAAATAACAGAAAAACAGACACTGTGATGTGTAACCTTTGGCATTTTCCTGTGTGGGGGGTACAGGGCACGCAGATGAGGGTGTGGCCGCGGAGTCCACGCAGGCTGAGGCACAGAGGTTTTTAATGATCTTGGGATTGGGGCACGGTGAGCGTCCAGCACACTGCTGCAGCAACTTGGCTATAAAAGAAGCTGCATATCCCTGGACCAGGGTGTTCTCCTCCCGCTTGATGGCCTCCATCAGAGGCCTGACCAGAGGGTTGAGTTTTTCAGGAAGCACCTGCAGGTTGATCACCGCACAGGCTGTGACCATGTGGACGCGCAGGTGCAGCTGCTGCCATTCTGTGCTGGTCTCCATCACTGTTGCTTGAGCCTGCTGTCGTTTACTGTCCAGTGCTTGCCACTGTTTGGAGTTCACGTTCAGACCCACTGTTGACTCTGTAAAGATGGTGGTTACCTAGGCAACACGTGAAGGGGAGAATGTGAGTGACTGGAACAGGAGTTGCACAATGGAACAATGGAAGTTATTATCATGGGGTCACCATTACAAGATGCAGTTTGTGGGTTCCCACAGCTGTTCAGATATCATGTACTGTATGTCTCTATATTCATTTACAGTGGGTGTTGAAAAGGTTTCTGCTTCATCCAAGCAAGTTGAGTGTTGTGTGTGTGCGTGTGTGTGTGTGCGCGCTGGACCTACCAGTTCATTGGCTTGATCAATTGTGAAAACGCTACAATTGAGGCGGTCTTGCAGGTCTATGTTGGAATCAGCCAGCAGTGCAATGAGCTGCTTGCACTCATTCTGCATGCGTGTAAAGGGGATGGCAATCTCATCATAGTACAACTGCTCTGACAGAATGGCCAGAAGACGAGGCTGCACCATAGACGACACCACTTGACAGTCCTGAAAAACGGAGATCGGAAAAGTAAAGGAATATATTTGGCCTCTAAATGCTTGATTCTGTTACGATCACACTACATCTGAAAAATGTATTTAAAAAAAAATGTTATCCACAATAAATAAAACTCTGTGTCTGAGCTTCTCACCTTCTGCAGTGCAGCCCACTCACAAAGCACCAGAGCCACAGTTATGCGCTGCAGGGCAGACTTGGAGTTGAGGTGGAAGAGCAACAGCTGCCCTAAAGACTCAGCAGGCCGGATCTCCTGAGATGCAGCATTGAGCTGAGGGTCACAGATACACCTACACAGAGCCCCCAGCAATCTGGATTACAGCGATACAAAGAGAGCAAGGAAAAGAAACACTGTCAGAACTGGTACCATCTCATCTGTTATGTATAAACAATTTATCTCGCAATTCTGGTTTCTTTATTTCTTGAAAAAAAATGTCCCAAGTTCACATAAAGATCAGGACTGACAACTTTTTTTTCTTTCAATGCAACATTCACAACTTACTTGGCAGCTATGAGGCGTGCACGAACCACTACATAGTCTCTTGTCGCGGGGTCGTCCGTCACCGTCTCTGCACCTGCTATGTACTCCTGGACCGTTTCCTTCACCTGATTGGTCCCTTGTCGTGCTTTTGTACCAGCCTTATCCTGTCGCATCAACACAACGTTAATTATTAGAGTACAAAGTAACTAAAAAAAGGAACTAAAGCTTATGTGGCATTATAAATGTCACTATGGGCAGGCAATGCAACAAGAAGCTTGTAGCCAGTAAATTCCAACATTTGTCTTTTTCTCTGCTTCCAACACATGTTGAATTGTGAAGTAAAGCTGTTCCCATTTCTAACTTGCATTCACTCGCCCTCAGCGTTCAGCCAAATTCCATCAAACAAAC
>JBBPCS010000335.1:6151-35733 GCA_037974645.1 Hollardia meadi
CTGAGAGCAGCTGAGAGTGTGGACATTTTTAAAAGAAAACTCAAGACCTATCTTTTTAGCCTGGCTTTTGACTAAACCTTAATTATAGAATTAACTTTGTATTTTATTTGGTTTATCCAGTCTATGATGTTTCCTCACTGCAAATTGCTGAGAGTAAGATAGCGCTTCCTCATTTTCAGTTGCTTTCTTTCAAGTGTGTGCGCGTGTGTTGTGTGTGTGTGTGAGAGAGAGAGAGAGAGAGAGAGAGTGTGTGTGTGTGTGTGTGTGTGTTATGGGTGAGAGAAAGTGTGTGTGGTTTTTGGTTTTGCTTCTGTTTTTGTTATGTAAAGCACTTTGTGCTACATTTTGCTGTATGAAAAGTGCTATATAAATAAAGATTGATTGATTAAAAAATTAAAACTAATTGCATTGGTAACCGTTCTCAAACTTTGCTAATCTTCCATCTCACAGGACCCAGAGGGGAAGCCGAAGAAGGCCAACATCCGGGACAACCATGACGGGACCTACCTCGTGTCCTACGTGCCGGACATGACTGGCAGATACACCATCCTCATTAAGTATGGAGGGGATGAGATCCCATACTCCCCCTACCGTATCAGGGCCCTGCCCACCGGAGACGCCAGCAAGTGCACCGTCACAGGTATGTAAAGGACAGATGGAGCACGGTACACATATTCCTTCTCATAGCATGGTTTGAAAAAATCACAAATCATACTCATACATTTTGTTTTTACTTTGAAGAGGTAGCAACACTCTAACTTTTGTATAATTAGTTTGACTCAAAATCCATTGTCCTCTATATATTACAGGAGTAATAGTCATTCTGAATGATATGATGTGACTTTTCATGTTGTTACTTCCTGCTGCTGTTGACCACATTTAACAAGGTCCTTGCAACAAACCCAAATGAACTGCTGGTTTTCCCTCAAAGTCATAAACAAAAGTGTTCTGTTATTTATTTTTCATCTGATTTTAACATTTAAAGGAATAGTTTGACCAATTAGGAAATGACTAACTCACTTTCTTGTGGAGAGTTACATGAGAAGATTGATGCCACTCTGTTATATATGAAGCTGTAGCTGGGAGATGAAACTTCAAAGGATAAAGACCAGAAGCATGAGGAAATGGCTAGCAATTATATCTCAAAACCACAACTTGTTGTTTTTACATGTTGTTAAACAAAGGAGGTATAATGTGTTAATCAGTGTGCTGGTAGGTGGATTTGGTTACCTCTGGACAGAGCCAGGCTACAGCTGTTCAGTGGCCATTTCCTTGTTTCCACTTCCAGTCTTTATGCCAAGTGGCTGCCGGCTCTAGCTTCATATTTAGCATCAAACATGAGTGATATTGAACTTACAATAGTGTAAGAATTGTATTTGTGTAGTACCTTTCCTAACAAGTGCTTTACTGAAAAATAAAAACCAAAAACAACGATATAACCAATTGATCAAACAAATTGAACAACATCAAAACACTGAAATGAAATCTCCAAACATATTAAATATTCATAAATTATTTCCTTCAAAGTTTTAAGACATGAATTTTCTTCACAAGCTGTGATGTGTGACAGTTACAGTAATCCCAAACTATAACTCGGCTTGATTTATTTCTCAGAGGACAAACTGAGTGTGAAGAATCTCGGTTGAGGTTGTCTGTGTACAGGCTGCTCATATCTCATTTTTCATGCATTGTTGTGTTGTGCTCCTCACGCTGTGCTCCTCAGTTACCCGAGTCCCCACTGTCCCTGCTTTACACTCCACCATCACCATTTTGTTTTCATCCAAGTGTTTGGAGCACAGTTTATTGCCTCCCAGCACCCCCACCCCCACCTGACTGTCTTTTATTTGTCACTTTTTTTTCTCTCGCTCCCCTGCTTCTCACCTATTATCAGTCTCAATCGGCGGTCACGGTTTAGGTAAGCCTACTGAACGACTTCAGAATGTTGAGGAACTACTACTTTTCTTTCTTCTCTGTCAGCATGGAGGATGGTGGCACCAGCTTTCAATAGAATATCCCATTCTCTCACTGTTCCTCGTTTTCTCCTCGTATAGTTCTCTCTCCCATACTTATTTCCCTCCCATCTCGTTTTCAGTTCATCTCTCATAACTGTTTGTCTCGTTTCCTTCTTACATTATTTACTGGACAAACTAATGGACTAACAGAGTAGGTCAGATGGCATGGTGGAAATGGCTAATCTAGCTTTCAGTTCTACATGGAAACTGTGTGACGATAACATAGGAGTCATTGGTAACAATATACAGTAGATGGAAATAACATGACTAGATCTCATCCAACTTTAACCTGGTCTCATGGATGTGGAATGTGCATGCTGAATATTGTGTGTGTGAAAGGACGTGTGTGTGCGTGTGTAAAGATAACAATAACAACTCGCATCTGACCACTGACCCTTTCTTCCCAATCCTTAAGGCGCCGGTGTTGGCCCAACAATCCAGATTGGTGAACAGACAGTCATCACAGTGGACGCAAAGGCTGCTGGGAAAGGCAAGGTGACATGCAGCGTGTGCACCCCCGAGGGGGCCGAGCTCGACGTGGACGTTGTTGAAAATGAGGACGGCACGTTTGACATCTTCTACACAGCGCCGCAGCCTGGCGAGTATGTCATCTGCGTCCGTTTTGGAGGGGAGCACATCCCTAACAGTCCCTTCCAAGTCACGGTGAGTGATGTGCAATTTTAACTTTGATTTATACAGGGTAGGTGGGCTGAGCATACATGCTCTGTTACTACAATGCCTTGTTGAAAGTTTAGTGGTACAACAGAAACAAAATCAGAAGAACTGAAAGAGTTGATGATAAACCAGAAAAAATGATGATAAACAAGGTGCAGGCTCAGTTAAAGCAATCAGAAGTATCGGTATCATCTGCATAAAGATGAATTTTACACTTACATAGAGGAGACAATCTCATTTATACAAATGGTTAACAGAGGAGCCATTCTTAAACATCAAAACGTCATATTGTTCCTCTTCCCTGTAGTGTTATTTATCCATCTAGATAGTTTTGGTGTGAGTTGCTCAGTTTTGGAGATATCGGCTGTAGAGATGTCTGACTTCTCTGTAATATAATGGAACTAGATGGCACTTCACTTGTCGTGCTCAAAGAGCCAAAAAAATACATTTGAAAAACTCAACAGCAATGTCTCTTTCCAGAAATCATGACCCAGTTACTCAAGATAATCCACAGACCTTGTTGTGAGCAGTTTCATGTAGGAACTATTGTCTTTCCATATTACTGCGCAAGCATGATCTCCTCATGGATGAGAGGCTGGTTAACTAGGCTAGCTAACGTTACAGCTCAGCTGAGGAAAACAACATCAATGTTTACATCCTGACATCACAAGCGCGAGCCTCTTGTCTATGAGTAGATCATCTTCTGCACGGTCAGACGGTGTAGTTCGGTAGAAAGACTAAAACCAAAGCAATCATGGATTTTTGATTTTGGGCTTAACTTCTAAGTCTTTGGGGGAATGTCCAGCAGTTACAGTCATGGATCCTCAGCTTTGGTGGCCTCTATACAAAAGCCTCTTATTAGGATTTTTTAAATACAAATTCCTTACACCACACCCTCTCTGGTCTTGATCAAAACGTGGGCGGTCTGTTTTTCATGAGTAGTACAGACTGAAAATCACTTAAAAACACTATCATATAAATAAGAAATCTTTATGTCCAAATTATTTGGGAGGAAAATGGATATGAAGGTGGAAGCTACTTAATAGACTGATTCATTTTATGACAAAGGGCTAACTTGTTGTAGTTACTGGGTTAGGGCCTAAACCTAACATAACAATGATTCCATCATTCCAGACTAGTGTAACAGCTGAGATGTTGCTAGGATTTGCTTTAAAGCCAGACTGATGTTGACTTTGGGTGCAGTGCCTTACAAGGAGTGCCTGGATTTTTGAGGCAGGGTAACTTGGATACACTAGGATTTAAAACAAACAAACAGAGGAACCAACACACATCTGTTTGTGTTTGGTGTGAAAGTGTGAGTGAGAGATGCTGCGTCGATCAAACATCCTTGACCCTGTTTTCTCCCTACAAAGGCTTCTTGATTGGCTCCTTGTGGTGTGAGACATTTCCTAATCACTCTGACTACTGTTTTATTCCCCTCCAATCCCTTCCATCTTTTTTTTTTTTTTTAACCCTCTCCATCCCCGTCACTACCCCTACCCACATCCCAACCCTTCAGGCGCTGGAAGGAGCTCCATCAGACCAGCTCATGCAGCAGAGCCAAATGCCCCAGTACTACGCTCAGCAGCCCTGGGTACCTAAAACATCTGCCTCCAGCCTCTCTCATCCCTCTCAACTCAGTCTTTGTGCAGCTTCCTGTGTTACCTCTTTCTCTCATCTACATCACCATACATGGCCTCCTTTCATCAGCCTGCATCAGTGTCTGCTGTCTCTCATTGCAGGTGTTTCATCTCAGAGGGGGGCTTTGTTCTCTCATTTCATTCCCACCACCTCATAAACAGGATTCATTAAACACATGGACAATGCAACAGAGCTGCACAATGTAATAAAACAAAATGGCATATTAATATCCTTGTGTTGAAGTTTATATTCAGCAACATAGCAAATACTTCCCTTGTAGTTTGGGAATAAAATATTTTTCATTGATCCTTGTGCAGCTCATCTGTTCAGCAGTGTTCCATGTTTGGGAGACAAAAGCAGCCATTTTGAGAATCATCAATGTGGGCATGTCAGCCTCTCCACATTTTACAAAATGGCCAACCTCCTAATTCTCCCTGGACCTAGCAGTGTTTTTGTCCTTATCTCATTCTCTCTCACAGTTTGTGTCGGTGTCATCATTGTGACCATAATCACCACTGTCATCTCCATTGTCAATCATATCATCTCATGATTGTCTCATCCCATTTGGTGTGTTGGCGTGTTGAAGCTCTCACCCCTCTGTCCTGCACTGTCCATTGCTTCCATGACCAACACTGTTACTGTAACCACAGCCATCATGGCGGCCTGTTCGCAGACAGTGTGTCTGACCTCTACCCTCTGTCTCCCAGGCAACAGACAGACCAATGGGAATGAACGGTCTGGATGTGGCAGGGCTGAGACCGTTTGACCTGGTCATCCCGTTCACCATCCAGAAAGGAGAGATCACAGGTAACATAATCAGATCTGCACTGACAGATTGAACCCCACTCTGTAGTCAGTGTTGTGCGGGCCTCACTGTGTGTTTCTGTCCTCTGCTGAAGGTGAGGTCCGAATGCCATCAGGCAAGGTGGCCAAGCCTGACATCACAGACAACAAGGACGGCACTGTTACTGTCAAGTACGCTCCCACTGAGGCCGGCCTGCACGAAATGGACATCAAATATGATGGCATCCACATCCCTGGTACAACTTACCTCTGCAGTGTACAGTGTGAAGAAATCTGTATTTAGTTTAGTTTTTATTCCTGTGCCATGCCAGCACTCTGGCCCATCCCAAACACAATCATAACATGTCTTCTGGTAATACATGTAGCAGCAAAAATAACTGAAGTAAATTACCTCGTAAAGTAGAACTATATTCTCAGAGAAAATATGTTTAAAACAAGTTTCAAATGAACTGTACACTGAAAAGAGCTGCTACAAACCTACAGTTTTTAAAGATCTTTTCTTTCCTCATCTCCTAGGCTTTCTGCAGCTAATCTAAATGCTTCATATGTGAACAGCCACCTCGATCTTTGTGCATCATCATTATCACAACTGTTTTTATATTACTAAACAGTATTGCGCAGTTCCCCCGTTGAAACTGGAGGGTTTCAACCACAAGTGGTAAAATACCTTTTTACTTTTTAGACAACATTATATACAACATAATGCTCAGCACCATATTCATTCACTGCTCTTTATACTTGCTAAGCACAGATTCCCTGAACATACAAATGTTGTCATATATCAAGCAACCATTTCCATAACTGGGCTATACATATCTTCCAATGAGCCTGACCTGGTTGCCAACCCATATCCTTCACTAAAGCCAACTTTGGTGCCTATTTATGCACGCCTTAAAGTACTTATGGACTTATTCACGCATAGAAATATTTTGTAAGGCCCTAAACTGGAGCAGCGTAATCAAGTATGTTTGAAAATGTCCTTTAGGTTTTTACTGTTGCCACTGATTCCTCCCATCGCTCCCTCTCAGTGCTTCAGCGAGAACCTTAACACCGTTAAGGTGCATAAAAATAATGTTGGAGAAAAGGGCGTCACAAGTCACCGTTCTCTCATTCTCTCGCTCTCCTTCCTCTTTCTCTCTGTTGTCATTCACAGGAAGCCCCTTGCAGTTCTTTGTGGACTACATGAACAGTGGCAACGTTAGTGCATATGGCCCTGGCCTCATCCATGGGACTGTCAACAAGCCTGCTGTGTTCACTGTTAACACTAAAGATGCTGGAGAGGGTATGTAACAATACAGCCACCTGGCTGTATGCAGCAGCTTGTGTAGAAGTTTGGAGACTCCATGGAGATGCACTTATATATCACCTCCAACTCTAATAACTGCACCGATAGTTTTTATTCATTTTACACACTCACCAGCAAGATGTAACGGACCAAAGAGAGACGGCAAACATAATCACACAAAACGCCTTCCGCTCATATCATGTTCTTATAGGTGGTCTGTCCCTGGCCATTGAGGGTCCATCCAAGGCGGACATCAGCTGTGTGGACAACCAGGATGGGACCTGCACCGTGTCCTACCTGCCCGTGCTGCCGGGAGACTACAGCATCCTGGTCAAATACAATGACAAGCACATCCCCGGCAGCCCCTTCTCTGCTAGGATTACTGGTAATATCATCTACTCTCAAGTTCTTCATTATGAACTGGAAGTATGACGGTCATACCTGAATGCCATCAAATCGCCAGAACTTTCACATTGGCTGGATCTTTTTGGAGACAACTTGTAAATACATACTGCTTTACAACTCATGCCTGGTGTCCAAAGCTGGGGGGCAAACCCCAGTGTAACAGAGCCCTCATTAATGTAATCAGTTCTGTGGTTATTATGACCAGTCAGAATATCTGCTGTAAAAAAATTCTGAATCTGATTAATTTGGGTTCTGATGCTAGCCTGTTAAAGGAACAGTTCTCCCAAAAAAGAAAATTCAGTCATCATCTACTTGCCCTCATGCTGATGGGAAGTCGAGTGAAGTTTCTGGAGCTTCACAGCAAAACAGCATTGCACATTCTTTTATACAAGTGAAGCTGGAGTCTTGTTGTAAAATGACTAAATGAACAAAAAAAACCTAAGTGGTTCTATACAGCTCATCCGGCGCAGCCCAGTGTTTTGTAGACTAAGGATCTTCAACCCACTTTCCATCGGCATCGGGGTGAGTCGATAATGACTGAATTTTCATTTTTAGGTGAACTGTTCCTTTAAGATTCAGGTGAGCAACAACAGCTGTGGTGTTCACCAAGCAAACACCTCAGTCAAGACAGATGGAGAAGTCTAGCTTGCTTGTGGGTTTACTGTCAGTATAGCAGCAGAGGTTGTTGGCAGTCAGCTCAAAGTTTCACACTTGTTTTTAGGCCTACTAATATTTAAAATATTATTACCAGCTGATTAAAAATGTAGTCAAATTACACATCGGGGGGCATGACAGAAAAGGTTTGGGAACCACTGCCCTTTCCTATCTTCTCTCCCCTGAGTGTTCGTATGTCGTCAGTATGCGTCCTATAACTGGCCTCTCTGCCGCTGCTGTGTCCTCAGGCGATGACTCCATGAGGATGTCCCATCTGAAGGTGGGCTCAGCTGCAGATATCCCACTGGACATTGGGGAGCTTGACCTCAACCAGCTGACTGCCTCCCTCTCCACGCCCTCGGGCCGTGAGGAGCCCTGCCTGCTGAAGATGCTGCGTAATGGACACGTTGGTGAGTGTGTGTCTGCTGTACACGTTTAAGCTGTTGTTATATTCTTAATCCTTGTTTTAACCCCCACCCCTCCTGTTTTTCTGCACACGTCTGTCACAGGCATCTCATTTGTTCCTAAGGAGATTGGAGAGTACCTGGTGAACATCAAGAAGAACGGTCGCCATATTCCTAACAGCCCCATTTCTGTTATGATCAGCCAATCAGAGATTGGTGATGCCAGCCGTGTGCATGTGAGTGGCCAGGGCCTGAGTGAGGCCAGGACCTTTGAGCCCGCTGAGTTCGTCATTGACACTCGTGACGCAGGTACACGCTAATAAAATGTGTGTTACATGTGGTAGTTTGTCACATTTCACATTCAGTCATCCAAATGTAATGTTTCTTACCACTGTCATGTTTCATCCGTACAGGCTATGGTGGTCTGAGCCTGTCCATTGAGGGGCCCAGTAAAGTGGACATCAACACTGAGGACCAGGAGGACGGCACCTGTAAGGTCACCTACTGCCCCACTGAACCAGGAAATTACATCATCAACATCAAGTTCGCTGACCAGCATGTCCCAGGTGCTTACTTTAAAACAGCCAGGGGTTAGAGAGCACAGCAGTGTTGTTGTGAATTACTAAACTGATTGAATGACTGCGTGTGTGCACAGGGAGTGCGTTCACAGTGAAGGTAACAGGGGAGGGCAGGATGAAGGAGAGCATCACCAGGAAGAGGAGAGCAGCATCAGTCGCCAACGTCGGCAGCCAGTGCGACCTCAGCCTCAAGATCCCAGGTGACAGGAAATTATGACACTGCAATGTAGTCATATGGTAAAATATCAACCTCCACTCTGGCTCTGGCCACCCCAGGTGCCACGCCTTTATCTGCCCAACGAGAGGTGGGGCCTTAGTTTGAACCAACTGTATGACGAATATTTTTGCATGTGCATTGTAGCCTACTTTTGGAGGTGTTTTTGAGGACCTGCAATGGGGCCACCCCAGTCTAAAAAATCTGGACACACCCCTAATTATGACACAGTTGGTGTTTCTTGTTAGATGTCACAGAAATGACTTTTTCACTTTTAGAGTCTTTTGGAAAACCATGATGTTGCTGAACTGGATAGACTACTTTTGTCTGTTTTCTGTGCGGGACCTTAAAGCCAGACTACTATTATTTATTTATTTTCAAATGTAATAATGATAATAACACATTCTTCATCTTACAAAATGAAAAGTTGAATTATAAGCTGCCTGTCTCTTCAGAGATCAGCATAGCTGACATGACGGCTCAGGTGACCAGCCCGTCCGGCCAAGTTCACAAAGCGGACATTATGGAGGGAGAGAACAACACCTACTGCATTCGCTTTGTGCCCACTGAGACAGGTGTGCACACAGTGTGTGTGAAGTACAACGGCATGCACGTGCCTGGCAGTCCCTTCCAGTTTACTGTCGGCCCCCTGGGAGAGGGCGGGGCTCATAAGGTCCGTGCTGGAGGGCCGGGCCTGGAGAGAGCAGAGGCTGGAGTACCAGGTTGGTGTGATGGCTGGATTATTAGTGCCCGTGAGCTGCAGTGTATTATTTTACATTGTGCCTGACTCGGTTTTCTGTGCTGTGTGTAGCGGAGTTCAGTATCTGGACGAGGGAGGCTGGAGCCGGAGGCCTCAGCATTGCTGTGGAGGGGCCGAGCAAGGCTGAGATCGCCTTCGAGGACCGCAAAGACGGCTCCAGTGGAGTGTCCTACATCGTGCAGGAGCCTGGTGAGAGAAGAGATGAACAAATGTTTGTGAATGGATCAAAGTTTATACATCCAGTGAATTTCGGAAATGCTGTTTTTTTTGTTTTGCTCCTCTCCTGTTTTAGCATAAAAGAAGAATTTGAATCTCTATATGCATGTTGTGGAGGCTGGCCTGTCGCTGTTTTTGTATTTGCGTAGCTGTTTTGGTGACTTTCTGACTCGAGCTCTTTCTTCCTGTAGGAGACTATGAGGTGTCCATCCGTTTCAACGATGAGCACATCCCTGACAGCCCCTTCATCGTCCCTGTGGCCTCGCCATCAGATGACGCACGTCGCCTCACTGTTGCCAGTCTTCAGGTGAGGCTCTGAGACACACACACGTCCGTGTGCACACACACCAGGCCACAGTGCACCATCTACAATGCAGCAGCAGCAGATCATAGCTTTACTTTGTGCTAGATCAGACTGAAGTTGTCTGGGTGTGGACAGAACATCATGTACAATATGATGCAAAAAAATAGCAAGTTCTACCTCAATGAAAGTTTTGAAGTTCAGCTTTTGTAGTTTTACTAATATTTTCAGCTCAGAAGGACTTGACAAAAAGGCAAAGGCAAATGACAATGTCTTATTTATTAATTTTACAAGTTAAGTGTGTAAATATATTAAGTGGTGAATGTTTTAGCGGGCCAAGATGGTTGGTCATCACAAGATGAGAGTTCAGAGGTGCAGGCATAGGATCAGCAGCTGCTACTGCATTGTTAGGCAGCACAAGGGCTTGTGGAATACTAGAGGACTGTGTGTGTTTCTCGTGCCTCATTCTAAAGGCTCCCAACAGCCTCCAACCTCTAAAAGGGATATGGGGCGCTAAAGGGTTAAAGAGGCCTGACATGGGCTGCTTTTCCTCTGTCTCTGTACATGCTCACACAAGTACATACAACACTGTGGAAGACCATTTCTGACAGACAAAGAAGAAAAATCAATGAAAAGTTATGCAGGATTAAAACTAATGGTAAATTGAAATTATGAGATACTAAGTGAACATTACGACTCCCTCTGATTCCTCCGGGCACAGATGCATTGCAGTCCGGCTGCGACACAGTTCCTTCCACAGTTATGAGATCATTATCTCATAATCAAAAATCTGACCCTCTCATAATGTTGACTTGTATTATTTATCCTGCAGTACCTTTTTATCTATTATTTTTGTCTTTTTCTGGTGGAAATGGGCTTCCATACAACAGTGACTTTCACACATTAACATAAATCTTCACCTGCATGCAGACCCCCCTCACAAAAGCACACATGTTCTCACGCATGGACATAAACTCACAGATAAACTTTCACTCTTTCTCAAAATAAGTCCCTTTTTCTTTCACTTCAGTTTCTGTGTGACTGTTAACACAAATCTCTGTCTTTTCACTGCACAGCCCTCCTCTTTAGCCTTGTTAGCGACCTCCAGGTAAGCTAAATGGTAGCACTAGTTATCTGAATATGATACTGAGGTGATCACGATGCTACTAAGTTGACCGTATTGAGTAACAGTTTGCAGATTGTCGCGGTCAGCAGGGTGGAAGTAGGATAGTTATTCGGGTGGTGTTAAATGGCGGTGCGACAGTGTTGAGTGTGTAAGTATGTGTTGTCGAGCAGGAGTCGGGTTTGAAGGTGAACCAGCCGGCATCGTTTGCCGTTAGCCTGAACGGGGCGAAGGGTGTGATTGATGCAAAGGTCCACAGCCCATCTGGAGCTCTGGAAGAATGCTGCGTCACTGAGATTGACCAAGGTAACCACAGGGACAGCATCCAAAACCCTCAGACTGCTCACATGATGTCACATTTTGGAGAGAATTCTGGATATGTGAAAGCTTCATGTGTTTTACCTTTCCCATCCTCACTGTTAGATAAGTATGCAGTCCGGTTCATCCCCAGAGAGAATGGCCTCTATCTCATCGACGTGAAGTTCAATGGAAGTCACATCCCAGGTAGTCCGTTTAAGATCCGAGTCGGAGAGACTGGCCAGGCTGGAGACCCAGGAATGGTGTCCGCCTACGGCTCAGGACTGGAGGGAGGAACCACAGGTAACACACAGCCCCTCTAAACAAAACAGGAGTGGTAGAGGGTTCAGCTTAACAGTCTGTTTCCCTGTCCTACTAAACCTTACATTTATCTCCCTCATCACCCCAATCCTCCCTATTCTGTATCCTCCAGGAAGTGCATGTGAATTTGTGGTGAACACGAGCAACGCAGGCCCCGGCGCTTTAGCTGTGACCATAGACGGGCCCTCCAAGGTGAAGATGGACTGTGTGGAGTGTCCCGAGGGCTACAGGGTCACATACACCCCAATGGCTCCTGGCAACTATCTCATTTCCATCAAATACGGCGGTCCTTACCACATTGTCGGAAGCCCCTTCAAGGCCAAGATCACTGGTGAGGAAGGTCTTTGTTTTTCAGGAAAACAAAATGTAAGGATTATTAAACTTGAAAAAAGAAGAAAGAAAAACTGAATGTAAATTGCTCCGAGATTAACTTGCACTCACTCTCTCTCTCTGTCTTCCAGGTTCCAAGCTTGTGTCCAGCCACAGTATGCACGAAACCTCTTCCGTCATGGTTGACCCAGTGACCCGTGCCATCAGCTGCACTCAGCAAGGTGCTCCCACCCAGTCAGATGCCAGCAAGGTTGTGGCCAAGGGTCTGGGCCTGACCAAGGGCTTCATGGGCCAGAAAAACTGTTTCAGCGTTGACTGCAGCAAAGCAGGTGTGTATGATTGTGATGTTAACAAGTGCCGATTTTGGGGACATGGGACATTCAGAGCGCAGAAGAAGATCTTAGAACACATAGAAGTTGGAATTTGTAGAGACACACAGAGTCAAACAATAATTTAATTTAAAGAAACTAATCTATTTTTGCTCAATAATTTGCTAAGTATTTATATGTTTGTTACTTTCCACATAAATACACAATAATAACCTCTCAAATACATATTTTTCCTCTGGCTTGTAATGCTATTTATCCATCTAGATTGTTTTGATGTGCCTTTCCTCAAATATAATGGAACTAGATGGCGCTTCACTTGTGATGCATAAAGCACCAATAAAATGTCAATGTCTCTTTCCAGAAATCATGACCCGGTTACTCAAGATAATCCACAGACCTTGTGAGCAGTTTCATGTAGGAACTATTTTCTTTGCGTATCACTGCGTAGAAGGAAACATGCATCTTCTCATGGGCTCGTGCTTGTGACAGGGTGGGATGTAAACATTAATGGCGTCCTCCTCTGCTGAGCTGTAACGTTAGCTAGCGTTGTTAGCTTAGTTAGCTAGCCTCTCATCCAGGAGTAGATGCATGTTTCCTTCTGCGCAGTGATACGGGAAAAAAATTGTCCCCCCATGAAACTGCTCACAACAAGGTCTGTGGATTATCTTGAGTAACTGGGTCATGATTTCTGGAAAGAGGCAGTTCTATTATATTGAAGAGAAGTCAGACATCTCTACAGCATATATCTCTAAAACTGAGCAACTCGCACCAAATCTATCTAGATGGATAAATAGCACTACAAGTAAGAGGGAAAATGTCTTGTTTGATTTGGGGGGTGAACTGTCCCTTTAAAGCTCTGGTTTGTTTCCCACATTATAAGAACTTTACAAGAGGTGAATGAGTGTCGCTGAGTACAATTTAACTTGTAAATGTTTAGTGTACAGTGGATATTAAATGCAGAGGAGTATGATTGAAGTAAAGTTGAAGGCTTTTTGGAGGACAGGTACATGTTCTGGAGAGGAGAGGACTGAGGTGCTGCAGTCAGGCTCACTTGTGAACAGCAGCAACAAGATTGTATCACTTTTAGAGGTTCATATCATATGGTTGGAATCTTAACATTAAAAACTCCTCTCTTTTAGATATGTGGTGGCAAAAGTTTATCTTCTCGCCGCTCAACTTGACGGATCATTCAGGTCGGAACGCAGCAAAATAAATTCCTGTAGTGGATGAGTGGGGCGCAGTAAATATTTGTGTGCATATTTTCTGAAACACTTTGTCTTTGTTTGTAGTATAGGTTTTGAGTAAACTGTGACCTGATAGTTATGCTGACATTCAACTAAGTTTTACAAACTGATAATGTTTAGAGGGCAGCCCGACTTGTAGGTTAGCTTTGTGCTATTTTCTTCCCGTTCAGAAGAGCTATTTCTGGGTGCCCCTGGTTCCAGATAGTAAGGGCTTTTTTTTTCCATAGACGGTGTTATATGACTCCCAGTTAAAGGACTTCTAAGGCTTGAGTCAGCATATGTAGGGAAGCACTGGGAGAATGGTTAGTCGGCACACCACAGCCACGTGGAAGTAAGACTTGAGTGTTTTTGAGGAATGAGGAGTAAAACTGAGCGAGAGGTTATTATCATCACATATTGGCAAGTGTGAAGAAATTGATTAAACACAGAATAGAATTGTGTTGTGTGTTGTTGTGAATGCCCTCAAAGTGTACAATATCATATGAGCACAAAGCCTTAAATCATCTCAGTGGTCTTGTGTATTTATTCCAGGTATACTAATGTAATAATTATATGTATTGATGTAGATCGTCTCTGCGTCTATCCACAGGTCGTAACATGCTCCTGGTTGGTGTGGATGGTCCTAAGGTCCCCTGTGAGGAGATTCTGGTGAAACATCTGGGCAACCGCCTGTACAATGTCAGCTACCAGCTCAAAGAGAAGGGAGAGTACATCCTGGTGGTCAAGTGGGGAGACGAACACATCCCTGGCAGCCCCTACCACATCATTGTCTAAAGACCCAGCTCCGCAATCAGAAACTTGTACCACTGTTCAAACAACTGAAATTCTATCTAGAGTCTAACCAATCATTGTTTACAGCTCCAAGTCCCTCTCATGTTACAAATTAAGATTTCTGGCTTTTTTTTTTGTATTTTATAACTATTTAACCAACTAGAAAACAAACTCTTGCATCAGTGTTTACCCTCAGCCAGATGTCTGCTAACCCAGTCCAGAATTTCCCAAAGATGAATGCATAGACACAGAATATTCCTCTTTATGGTCATTCATTTCATGTCTTATTTCATTCTGCTCATCACATCATTCAGTAAAGTTGGGGAGGAAAAAAGATGCACCTTTTTTTATTACTGTAAGCCAGAAGTGGACATTAGATTTGTCTGAACTAGTGTAGAATGATAGGATGGCTTGGCGTAGTGTAGCAGCAGTAGATTTTGGCCCAGCATTGGATGGAAGGTTACTGTTTACACTGGAGGAGCTACTCTTATACAAACATGAATAATGGATTCAGTTTTTTTATGAACAAACACAGGGCTTGAAGAAAAGAGTGTCAGAAATAATGTGCCTTCCTGACCTTTGGGTTTATATTTGTAAAAGAGCTCTTTGCCACACTATGACACACTTTGATGTAAGCCCTTTAATTGTCAATATAAACGTTAGATGAGCGGCTTGTCCTTAACGCATAAGAAATGTTCAGCACCGGCCCAGTCCTCTCCAGCACGTGGTGTTCATGATCCTCATTAACCCAGTTGTTTTACCTGCTGCTAGTTTGATCCAGTTTTAGGCACTGCTGTTCTTAGAGCCATAATATGGATTAGCGTAGTAACAAAAGATTAAAGATATGTTGACATATGTGAGCAGAGAGGAGAAGACACATTTTACAGTAGCTTACTCTCACACGCGCTCTCAACACCGCAGCTGGGAAACAATGCTTTTTGGTTTGTTTTAATGCTTGATACCAACATGTGCTCTGTATGTTCATTAGGTTATAAAACTCTTCAGACACAGACAGCCTCTGATTCAGAACATCAGCTTGACGTGCGGTGTGTTGGTGGTGGTTCACCTTTGGAATATGGAATTATTTTTTCATAGAAATTAAAAGGTTTAAAAAGGGACATTTCTAAAGCTGTGCTGGAGAGAAGGGCTGAAGATGATGTTTGTCACGTCTGCAAATACATGATGACCAAAAAACAATAGAGAACAGATGTTGCTTTGTTTTCTGCTGAGTGTTTGTATCATACCCCCTTCAGCCGCCACCCCCCTCTCCCTTTATCCTTCCCGCTCGCTTTGTGCGTAATCCATCTTGCAGAACAAAAAAAAGAATCTTTTCCTAAAATAAAAAAGGCTTTAAAAGTGTTTGTAAGACAGTATTTTGATACACAATAAAGTTGTCCAAGTATTTTTCTGTCTGTTTGTTGTGTGTCTTTGTCTTGTGTCTGATATTCTAAGGACTCACTCAGTGTGCTTAGAAGAGTTTATAGTAAGAACAAAGTGCTTAACTTGAGTTTTTATCTAAGCGTGAATGAATCCAGTTGATCTTCTCCTCAGTAACTTAAGTGAAGCACAGAGTAAGCTTGGCAGTATGTATATCCACAGTAGGTTCTAGTGAGTGGAAAATGTGTACATTATTGGAGTCTGCAGCCAACGCCCTTCCTGGAAAACTCCTTATTAGTCCTGACTAATGTCTACCTCCAGAGGCCGCTGCAGGAGAGGAAATCTTCATAACATTGTTTATGCAACGCTTTGAACAGGCCCACATTTTTTTTTTAAATAAAGCCATTTGTTTAAATTGCATTATTAAGACCAAACTTGATGCTACCCAAGACTCTAGTTGAGTCTAAATGCTGCTCAAACAGCCTCAGGAAGAAATCACATGTACCAGCAAATACATTTAAGAATGGTAACAACAAATTAAGTTGTTACTGAATGTGAATCTTTATCATTAGTCATTTTAACAGGCTAATATTTTTTCTAACTTTATTTAGTTTGTACACAAAAAAAATCAAACATAAGGGAAAAAAATGCATTCATCCATTCATGCAGCCATCAGTCTATTATTTGGAGAAAATGTCTGTGAAAAAGGCTTGTAGTCTTAAAAAACGTGGTGGTATTACATTATACACATTTATAGACAGATACTGGAATGCCAGAATCACTCTACCAGCAGAATATTACCCGGATGAGTAGCCTAGTATGTCTGTAGGTGTGCCAAGTTCCGTCGTCCAGATGTTGCCAAAAGTTACACCCACTTCATGGCTGTAGCCTGCTCAATCTTGCCTAGCCACATTTTCGACCCCGAACTCCTTTCTCTTTCTCAAAGGTAAGTGAATAGTGAAATACGGTGCTTTCATTTCAACTTTAAACCAGTAAATCTGCCGTTTCCCTTTTTAATCGCCCTGCCTATTGCTCGCGCGAGATTAAAAAAAGCCGCGAAATTTTATTTCGTTTTGACAAGGCATCATGGATACATGCTAATAAAAGTATTGCAGCATGTCGTAAATTATTGGGTCGTTTACTGTAACTTTAAAATGTCGCCTCCACTGCTTCACTCTTTCTCTTCTCTTCTTTCTCACTCTTTCTTTTCAAGCCGTCCTTCTGCTCTGCAGCATACTTCACACGTCTCCTCCCCGTCTCTTCCTGTTAGCCTGCTGATCTACTCGTGTGTTTATCTGCAGATCATGTCTGTGCGGGACAAAAGTGATGAGGAGATCATCGACTTGCTTGCTGAGTATGGCATCAAACATGGACCCCTAGTCGGTAAGAAAAATGCCCTTATGAATGGCGTCAGTACCGGGCTCATAACCACCTCCACTTCATCGTGTTTCAGCAGTTATATTTACAAGAGTGAGATCTGGGATCATGAGATTAAAGGAACGCTTCACCCAAAAATGAAAATTCAGTCATTTTCTACTCACCCCCATGCTGATGGAAAGTCGGGGGAAGTTTTTTTCAGTTCACAAAACATTTCTGGAGCATCACAGCAAACCATCTAGCAGGCTGCAGAAGCAGTGGTACTACAAATGGTAATACTTTTAAAAAAAATGATTTTCAAAGCTAGTTAGTTTTTATATTTATATCTAAATGTGTTGAAGAATTCACATAAATAAAAAATAACATCAAAGAGCCAGAGTCTGCGCAGTAGTGACCAGGTAGCGACCCACAGTATCAAGTTCCCACCCATACACCTGCCTGACTCAATCGTGAGCAGGGCTCAGCTGTCAATCATGACGTTTCACCCCGTTTTTATAGCATTAAATAACTAATTAAAACCAAACTGATCAGAAAAATGAACACTTGAACAAACATCAGTGTGATAAGAACTACTTAAAATGACAGAAACCATTTTTGGGAAAAATTTAGTTAAGGTGTACTTTGAGTTTTTAGTTTGGCCCATGTCCTAACTGATATCATTGAGGGGGAGGGGTTTATGACCTATATTGCAGCCCACCACCAGGGGGCAATCAAGATGTTTTGGCTTCACTTTTGGGGAGCTCTCATGTCGTCCATCTGTTATACAGTCAATGGTTCCACCAATACTAGCTAATGTCTACGGTGGCCGAGAGAGCTCAACGCACTGCAATTTGGAAGGAAACACATGCAAATAGACAAAACACTAGCAAATTAAGAAAACATCTTCATCCATTTGACAACACGTGCGCTGCAAACACTCACAACACAACCAAATAGACAATGCGCTGCAAGTAGCACAGATGACAACAGATATTAATGTTTGTAGGGGACGCCAAAAAGTGATGGACATGCTTGTTTTGTGACCATTTGTGACTCTCAAAGTTATTGAAGTTGGCTACTCTTCAGTGGTGTTGGAAAATAAAGTAGAATATAAGTTTTTCCTCTTTATTTTAATATTGTGATGGCTCTGTGTTTTTCGTGGTATTATTTGAATTGGCAGACCATTTTGGCAGCAAAATACAAAGGCTAGGTTAACAGCAAATATCTGCCACCGGCTAATATCTGACTCATGCCATAACAACATTAAAATAAAGAGAAAAAAACGTACATTTTAGTAAGACACGGGTGTCCGTGTGTCCAACACTTTTTAGTGTCCCCTGGAAAAATCATATCTGTTGTCATTTGTGCTTTTTGCATCACGTTTTTCTATTTGGTTGTGTTGTGAGTGTTTGCAGCGCACGTGTTGTCAAATTGATGAAGATCTTTTCTTACTTTGCTAGTGTTTTGTCTATTTGCATGTGCTTTCTTAAGTTGCAGTGCATTGAGCTCTCTGGACCACCATAAACGTCTGCCACAGCAAGCTAACATTCCCTTGAATGCAGTGGCAAAAAATGGTTTTTGAAATGAAAAAGTCATCTCCAAAAGCGTGTAGTGAGGAAATACACAGATCAGCCACAACATTATAACTACCTGCCTAATATTGTGTAGGTCCCCCTTTTGCTGCCAAAACAGCTCTGACCCGTCGAGGCATGGACTCCACAAGACCTCTGAAGGTGTGCTGTGGTATCTGGCACCAAGACGTTAGCAGCAGACCCTTTAATTCCTTTAAGTTGCGAGGTGGGGCCTCCATGGATCAGACTCGTTTGTCCAGCACATCCCACAGATGTTCGAGTGGATTGAGATCTGGTGAATCGGAGGCCAAATCAACACCTTGAACTCTTTGTTGTGTTCCTCAAACCATTCCTGAACCATTTTTGACGTGTGGCAGGGCGCATTATCCTGCTGAAAGAGGCCACTGCCATTAGGGAATACTGTTTCCATGAAGAGGTGTACTTGGTCTCCAACAATATTTAGGTAGGTGGTACGTGTCAAAGTAACATCCACATGAATAGCAGGACCCAAGGTTTCGCAGCAGAACATTGCCCAAAGCGTCACACTGCCTCCACTGGCTTGCCTTCTTCCCATAGTGCATCCTGGTGCCATTTCTTCCCCAGGTAAGCGACACACATGCACCGGGCCATCCACATGATGTGAAAGAAAACATGATTCATCAGACCAGGCCACCTTCTTCCATTGCTCCATAGTCCAGCTCTGATGCTCACATGTCCATTGTAGGCGCTTTTGGCGGTGGACAGGGGTCAGCATGGGCACTCTGACTGGTCTGCGGCTATGCAGCCCCATATGCAGCAAGCTGTGATGCACTGTGTGTTCTGACACCTTTCTATCAAAACCAGCATTAACTTATTCATCAATTTGTGCTACAGGAGCTCTTCTGTGGGATCAGACAACACAGGCTAGCCTTTGCTCCCCATGCACATCAATGAGCCTTGGACACCATGACCCTGTCGCTAGTTCACCGGTTGTCCTTCCTTAGACCACTTTTGGTAGGCACTAACCACTGCAGACTGGGAACACCCAACAAGACTTGCAGTTTTGGAGATGCTCTGACCCAGTCGTCTAGCTATCGCAATTTGGCCCTTGTCAAAGTCACTCAGATCCTTACGCTTGCCCATTTTTCCTGCTTCCAACACATCAACTTCGAGGACAAAATGTTCACTTGCTGCCTAATATATCCCACTCACTGACAGGTGCCATTGTAATGAGATAATCAGTGTTATTCACTTCACCTGTCAGTGGTTATAATGTTATGGTTGATCGGTGTATGACTACAATTTGGATTCACAATGGCAAATAGTGATGCTCAGCATCTGTGTAAAGACAGTGTGTTAAATGTGGTGGAAGCCTGTCCTGGCTCAGTGTATTTAAAAAAATGTTGTCAGTTTTTTGGTCATGGTATGTTTTTTTGTCATTTATTTGGGAAAGTGGTCCTTGGAATTTTTTTTTTTAACAATCTTAAGTTCCGAAAGGTTGAAAATCCCTGTCCTAAACAAAGGAACAAGCTGGGGACTTTCCATAGGCATAGTAGAGTAGATAATGACTGATATTTCATTTTTGGGTGAACTGTTCCTTTAAGATAACTAGTAGAGAACAAGATAAGTTAAAAAAAAAAAAAAAGAATACTCCAAGACACAAATGAAAACAATGCCTCCATGATTTATTATACACTGTACAGCCTTTTAGCATATCTCGTTTCCACATACCGTATTTTATAAGTTATGTTCACCATGTTTTTAATTTGCTGTTCCGGCTCTTTCCATTTATACTTGTTTATACTTATCTATACTTGGGCTCTCCTTTTGCTCCAAAGTCTTGTTTCTCCCAATTTTCTGAGTATTGAGTTTCCTTTATTGATCCTTTATTCTATGAGGCAATACATCTATATAAGATAGAATAGAACGGGACAAATAAAATATAATCAAACAGCCACTCATCCTGGGGTTACTGTGGTCAGGATATTGAAGCACTGTTAATGTGTTTGTGTGAACACAGGTTCTACTCGACAGCTGTATGAAAAGAAGCTTGAGGAGGCCATGGAGAACGCTCCAGTGAAACCCTCGTCTGATAAGACCTACTACAGAGAGGAAGGTAGGACGCTCCTCAGACTGCAGAGGCTGCTTGTCACTGTTCACTGATCATCTGTGGGTCTATAAATGTCCTACAGCTGTATGGTTTTGCACGTGGAATTGTAGTTTCAGTGTAATTTCAAATCTCAAGTGTTCATTGCTTCACAGTTGGCAAAGATCTAAAATTTGACTTGGAGTTTGAATCAAGGCCTACTCTGTATCGACTGGCGTACAGCTTTTTACTTTTACAATTTTTGTAGGGCTGCAGCTAATGACTATTTTTGTTATCAATTAATCTGTCAATTGTTTTCTCAATCAGAGCCCCTAGGTCAAATCTTGAAATAGATTGTTTGGTCCAGCCAAAAGCCAAAGATAATCAGTCTACTGTCACATAAGACAAACAACACTTGGAAATCTTCACAACTGAGAAGCTGCAACTAGTGAGAGTTTGGTTTTGTTGCTTGAAAAATGCCTTCAACAATGAATCAATTATACAAAATAGTTCAATTCAAAATACTTTATGCATTCCTCAAGGGGAATATGAGCCGAGCAAGTTTGCAAACACAAATCCACAAACAATTCATTGACACCACTGACTGTATGTGATAATGTAAAGTTAAAATAGTGGCAGTGGCCAATCCACAGCTGAAATATTTTGTGTTTCCTCTTAAAAACAGTAATAAAGGCACTATGACTTTTGCTCTCTGTGAACAAAAGAAGATATCATGTCACCTGCACGAAATACAGTAAGGTGGGCTTTGATTAGAAGCCTGAGTTGGTGATGACTGCTGAATTAAGAGTGATGTTTATTTCAACCCTGAATTTGCCTTATGGTGTCGCTCATATGTTGGAATCTCCACCTGCCGGCTCTGAAGCATCAAACATCACAAAGAATAGAAGAGCTGATCTTGCACGACATGGTCGTAAATCAGAATGATTATAATTATAGGCGTGTATGTAAATCTGAACCACAAGCTTTCCTTGTCACACCTGCCATCTGGTGTTCCTTCTCTAGGAACGTTGTCATAATCTGTTCATATTGTTAAAGATGAACTCAGCTGAGTCAATAAATGTATGTTAATGAAATTCAAAGTGTGCTAATGTGTTTTTTTTTCTTTACAGAGGAGGAAATTACCTACATCACATACCAGAGTCCGGTGAGTCTGGATTGTCTGCTTGTCCCTCTGTCCTCTGCTCTATGACTGAAAATAATCTCACAAACTATCCCGCTTTCATTTTCACAGGTTAGACATGAGGTTTATGGAGACATGTGAGTAATTTTAACACACGAACACACAGAAAAAACACAAGGCATATGAATTATGCAAGATAATGCTCTGATTAACCTGTCAGGGGCTTGGATCTAGTAAGGAAATTCTGGATACAGCCTTGGAGGCGGGGCCCCGTTCATTACTATTACTATGAAGTTGCTCAGTGGCGCATTAAGTAAAAAACAATCGACTTCCCGTGTCTAAAACTACCCGGATCTGCCGCATTGTGGGGCCCATAGCACAGGTGCACTAGTGACTTCTGCCGGTCGAGTGGCTAACTTCCACATTAGCGCTCCGCTAACTTGAATGGGAATTAAATAATTTAATCATGAGGCTCTTCTAGATTTTACAAATGTAATCGGACCTAATGGATCAAATTCTGATATCAAAAAGAGTCATTTTGGTAGGGGTTGCAACGCTCAAAAAATGTTTTCCACGCTTCTTTCACAATGTAAGCTTATGGGAAAAAGTATTTTTGGGCCCCTGTGCATCACGTGATGTTGTAATTACACAGTTTAACCATTGGCTTAACAGTCTGGCACTCTTCCTGGGAGCTTGGTCAGTTGGCTAAAATGTTGTTCCTGTGCCCTCATCAATCCCCCTACCTCCCACCCTTTGTGCTTGTGTATGAATCCTGTGGCCCCCAAATTAGAGTTCAGCACAGTGCACACAGACACCCAGGAAATAAATAGTACTCCTATGCTGGAGCATCACCTGGCCAACAGTTCTGTCTGTGTGTAGTTAGTTCATTTCTTTACAAGGTTGATATGCATTTGTGGATATTTTACTCATATTTCACTTTAGTGAATGCAGCAAAGCAGTGTAAACATGTTCCATTTCAAGTCCTGCATTTAAAATCTTTCTTGTGTAAAAGAAAAAAATGTATCAACAACAAGAATAAAGGAAGATTCGACCTGTCCTTTATTTAAAATCAATTTTTAAAAAAGGTCAGGTGCCTGTAGTTTGAATCAAGGCAGGTTGCTGCATTAGAATTATATCAAGAGTAAGGGGGAATATTTACTCTAGATTTGTAGCCACTTTTCTGAGTGTTAAACAGTCAAATCGTGTTTGTCCTTATTTACTAAAGGAATGCACAGGTTTTGTGTCAGTAAAATGGAAAAAAGCAGCACCACTGATCGATTTAAAGGCTTCCAGATTAGTAAAGACATAATATGGGAGGAGGGAACAGAAAATCATACAAATACCTAATAAGACTTAAATACATGCTAACATCAGCATGCTAATATGTTGGGTCTCTGTATATTAATAATTAATAACTAATAGTAAAGAGTGTGGTCTAGACCTACTCTACATGTTAAGTGTCATGAGATAACTTGGTTGTGAATTGGCGCTATACAAATAAAATTTGATATGATTTGATTTAATATGCTCATAGTGACAACGTTAACATGTTGAGGTTTAGCCAATGTTTACCATCTTAGTCATGTTAACATTTGCTAATTGGCGCTGAACACAAAGTACAGCTGAGGCTGATGGGATTTCTTTCTTAGGGAATGAATGTGTGAGCCCCATTTCATGGCAATCCATCCAATAGTTGTTGAGATCTTTCTGTCTGGACCCAAGAGGTGGACTGACATACTGACATCACCACCCCTCGAGCCACGCTGCTAGCTTGGGCAAAACAAACTTGATTTTAGAACAAACTTGAAACCAGTTGATTTGTATTGAAAACAAGTTGGAATATTCTTACTGCACTTGCAAATTTTTGTCACGTTCTGCAAAATAACTCTAAACTTCGCACAACTGACAGATGAATGTGGCGAGTAAAACATACAATATTTCCCTCTGAAATGTAGTGGACAAGAAATATACAGTATCATTCAATGAAAAATACTCAGTGCCTGTACTGTACAGTGCTTGAGTAAATGTACTTTACAGTATATTCCTACTCATAATTACTTGACCTGCTACATTGCTAGACTCAGATTTAAGTGTTCCTCCATCCAGGCTGAAGCGAAGAGGCAACGTTGAGCGAGATGAAGACGAGGAATCAGACCAGGATACAGAGTGAGTCTTGTAGCATCAACTAGTGGTATGTATGAGCTGATGAGTCCATCACCTGGTCTAAACATTACCTTCCCTCCTGCTTCAGCCCCCCTATCCAGGTCTCGAACACAACAGCCAATCACAGGGCAGTACAATCCAGCGAGCCAGTCAGGAAGTCTGGAGGCTGCATGTGGAGGGTGATGCGGCTGCTGCTGCTTTTAGCTGTGTTAGCGGCGGTCTTCTACTACGCCTACTGCCGTGTGGTTAACAATGAAGACAGTCCTTTTGGGATTCAGTGATCTGATATGATTTGTTGGTAGGATATCAGGCACATTTCTGGTCCATTAATGTTAGCAGTGGAGTGAAATGTTTTTCTCCTCATTCCAAAACATATTGACAACATTCCACAAACTTTTACATACCAAATACTATGAAATTATCAAAACCAGAGTATTATAGTTTGGGTATTAAGGCCTGATTCATTGTATTCCTCTGTGCCTTAGAGCTTTATTGACTATTATAAACACATCAAATTGTTTTGAGCAACACAGTTCGTTATCCGTCTGTGTGTGGATGTGATGCAAGGATAGAGTTGAGTCTTTGTTGTGTATACTACAAGAGTACTGGCTGCTGCCTGGGAAAAATTTTTTTAAAGATCCTGCACTCCTAAAATCTGTTTAGGGGTGCAACAAGAACATTAGATGAGATTTCCTCTCATTTGAGTAAAAACTGACTTGGTCATGGTTTTTTTCTTTTTATGGGATTTGTTGACAGTGAGAAAAATTTAGAATAATGCTAGTCCTCTCATTTAATTTCTTAGTTGTATAAATGTTGCACTATGTTTGTCAGCTATGACGTCTTTTATGTAGCTGTTCTCTAACATGCGTGATATGTTCTTATTTGTGAGATGATGTCATGTAGCACAACAGATTTGGGAACTGAAGCTGTCTTTCATATTTCTAATCTCCCATCCACATCATGTCCAGTTAGAAACCAAAGACGATTTTGTGTTAATAAATCAAAAAACATAGGTCTCCAGCTCTGTCATGAGATGATTTTTGTTGTCATTTGGCACTACATAAATAAAAATTGATTTGACTGTGAACTTTGTGTAAAACATAACAACAGTTGTTAACAAGTGAAAGTAAGAGTTCAATGTTAACAGAACAAGGCTACGTTCACACTTTATCAGCTCATATGTGACTGGTGTGGTCTTTTCAAATCTGATTTGGGCCACTTTCATACTTGGTGTTAAATCAGATACGCAGCTGTACATATACGTATCTATCTGCTGTGTGAACTGGCAGATCAGGATAGATAGACAGAGAGATAGATTCTCTACTGATATAAGTTATTTATTCATTTATTTAGTTACAAAACTGAAATGAGCATAATTCGTTTAATTTCAATTTGAACAGAAACAATATAAAGCACTGTTATATTTACAAGATAGAAGATTTATAGACAGTGAAATTACAAAGAGTAAAATTCTGTGCGTTTGCTAACAGAAGGTCAGGGGTCAGTACACTGCAGTGGAGTCTGATGGCATCTGCACTCTGAGGAAGATGAGGCAGTATTTATGTATTCAAACTGAGGTTTGTGGTTGTCCATCTTTGGATAGAGTTGAATTTAAAGGGACAGTTCACCCCAAAATCAAAAAGACATGAGTTGCTCAGTTTTGGAGATATCAGCTGTAGAGATGTCTGACTTGAAACGTCAACAGCAATGTCTCTTTCCAGAAATCATGACCCGGTTACTCAAAATAATCCACAGAACTTGTGAGCAGTTTCATGTAGGAACAATTTTCTTTCCGTATCACCGCACAATGAAGTGTGCATCTGGATGAAAGGCTAGCTAACTAAGCTAGCGTATGTTACAGCTCAGCTGGGGAGGACACCATTAATGTTTACATCACACCCTATCACGAGCATGAGCCTCTCATCCATGTGAAGATGTACGTTTCCTCCTGCGCAATGACACGGTGTAGTTCGTTAGAAAGAAAATAGATCCTACATGAAACTGCTCACAACAAGATGTGAGGTAAACTATGTATTTTTGATTTTGGGGTGAACTGTCCCTTTAAGAGCTGTCATCCTGAGTTGAGGTTGCAGTCGAGGGTCACTAAGGATGATGAGGTGATCCTTAGGTTTTCTGGGTCTCTGCGTAAAAGCCAAAGCTTCTCAGCATGAATGTGATGGTAGATCCATTTATGACACTCAGGAATTCAAGCTTTGTTCCTGCTGGTGAATCTTTGCCCATACAACTCATGACAATCAGCCGATGGAGAAGTTACAAAAAGGCAGCTGTCCCACCACAACCCTTTAGATTTCAAGGCTTTGAGCTAACAGGTGAACATGGAAATGTCTTATTTTGGTCCAAAGAGTGGTCTAAAGGCCATCAGTTATGTTAAGGTCGCTGGGCAGAGCGGGAAGCTCAGGCTCAGGTATTGACATTGCAGGTGATGCTAATGACCTGGAAAGAAAAAACAAGAACAAGGTCACAGGCATTTACAACAGTAGGAGTGCCCACTGTGTATAAATGTTCTGTCATGGCCTACCTGGTAACCTGTCCCTCAAATCCAAGTGCTGTGATGAAGATGTTGACGAGGACGGTGAAGAAGACGAAGACTGTCGCCACATTGTTCATTCTGTTCAACTTGGCGTGTTTCCTCACGTCGTTCAGGTCATACTTCACTGCTGACACAGGATCGCACAACAGCACAAACAAAGTTAGATACAGAGAAGGCTGATGAGAAAGAGAGAGTTACACAAAGAGGTGGAGGGAAACAGTGAAGCTTTAAGGAAAGTGAAGTTGGATTTAGGAGAGAAATTTAGTTTAGGATTAGTTCCGGATTGTAACTTGTAATCTTAAATGTTGTAGGTACCAAATACCGCTGATGTACACCCTTATTGATCAAAAAATAATAAAAATAGAGAGATAACTCAAATCACAGAAAAGTGGAGTTGAGTGGAGTTAAATTTTTTTGTAAAGAAAGGCTCTTGATAAAGTTGGCAACAATTCACAATGTGTGAGGAGTTAAAGGAAAATGTAATTGCTTTCTTGCTGAGAGTTAGATGAGAAGATAAATACATTTGTATCAAGTGGTATCATATTTTCCAAAGGTAACACTTCCTTTAACAATAAACCAAACTATTTATTTTGCAGAAAATGCCAATGGATTCTACATAGTCAAATAATCTGGACTTCATCGTCTTACAGCTTTGGATGCATTGGTTATGCAAACTAGTTGTCGCTAGGAGGGAAAGCATGACACCAAAACACTGATGTTGCTTGTCTTTTGTCTTCTCATGATTCGTCAGTAAAACTCAAGAAAACTCTTTGTATGCTGGTTTTGATTCTCTGCACCTTCCAGACTTTAAGATTCCAAGATCAAAATATGTATTTAAAGATATATGAAGAAGGAGGAACGATGACAATAGGAAGATACAAAACATCCATGTCACTTGCCAATAAAGACGAGCAGCAGCCCCACTATGACCTGTAACGCGATGGACAGAGACAGCAGGACAATGAGGGGGATGTAGAAACGGTATTGAGGTCCCACATAGAGAGCGGTCTTCAGCTGGGACGAGTTGGCCATCAGCAAGGCAACGTCCAGCATACTCTGAGCCGCACTCTTCTTCGTGGCGTAGTGATTTATGTTGATGGGGCGATACATCTTTCCAGAGGGGGCTGTCAGTGCCTGCAGGTGTAAAGAGGAGAGGCTAGATGTGAGGAAAAAATGATGATTCAGGTCCTGTTGAAGAACAAAATCACACAGCTGCTTCATTACAGCCACTATACATAAAGAACCACCTTTGGCTGTAAAGTATGATTTGGGGTTCTCCTTGGAACTTTTGTTCTCTTTCACAGGTCTGATTGCTATGTGTCCAAGTCAATGCATCACTCTGGTTTATTCCAATCCAATCCAGTGATGTGGAATAACTGCTGCTTCTTACCAATCTTCACTTTGATGAATAGAAGAATAAACGCGAAGAGGCTCAGTTGTCCTTAATTGAAAATATGAGTTTAATAAAAATCTGTTAACAGAGAACATTGTGGTACAGCATAAAAACAAGTACCATTACAGTTTTTAACCTTTATTCATTCAGAGAAGGTTGTCTGAGAGGCAGGAACGCCCTGATCACATTCACACCTGGAAGCTACCCAGTACAACCACAGTCTAATCTGCCGGCCACTGAGCAGCTCCACTGGAGCAGCTGGGGTTAAGGGCCTTGCTCATGGGCACCTCAGTGGTGGTAATGAGGGAGGGGCAAGCGCTGCTTATTCATTTTCCCCAACCAGATTTATCCTGTCGGTGCAGGGAATTGAACCGGCGACCCAACAGTCACATTGTTCAGCTTTATACAGTATGTCACACGTCAGACAGATTCTCCTATCATCATGTCAACTGACAGGAGTTCTCTCTATGGGTCAATATCATCTCTTAGCTAATCATGATTAAAAGGTACCTGCTGTAGTTATTTTGGGCTGTGTAATTATCTTTTGTTGTAGCTATAGCTATAGTCTGTTAGCTCAGTTAGAGGAAGAGCTAGCAGGCCTACAATACACTGAAGTCTGTCTAGATCGTGAGCAGATTCCAACGAGGACTGTGACTCTGGGACAAGACAGCAGGCGGGGACAGGAGAGAGGTGAAGTGGCAGACGAGTAAAGTCAAGACAAATTTTATTTATATAGCGCCAATTCACAACAAAAGTTATCTCATTACACCTTACATGTAGAGTAGGTCAGACCATACTCTTTTACCATTGATTATTTTAATTAGGAGTGAAATAGAGATTGGCCTTCAGCACTGTCCGAAAACGCCATGTAGAGATGGAATATTTTCACATCTTAATTGATGGTTAAGTCGAGGAAACCAACAGGGGATACAGAACGGAGGCGATTTACAGCGGCTCCGACAAGGACTAAGTTAACATTATGACCCTAGGAAGGACACAGCAGGGGGGGGGGGGGGCAGGAGAGATGTGAAGCGGCAGAACAGCGAGATAGAGTCGGCCTTCAGCAGCGAGCAAAAAGGACATGTGGACATGGAATATTTTCACATCTTACTCTGTGAGGATTTATTTTGACCAAATCAGAGGTGATTGTGGGAAGACAAACCAAATCGGTTTTGCAGAGTTTTATTTCATTTATGTCTCATTTGAATGAAGTGTGTTTTATGATGAGTTAACAAGGCAATAAAGCTCGTCTTAGTTTGGTAAAAGAGAGAAACTTGAATTCAGAAGGTTGTATTTTTCTGTTTATTAAGGGAAATAGCTGTAAGAATATTTCCTTTCTTGACATTTTGTGAGTTTGTTTTGTTTACTTATTAGACTAAACAGTAAGAGAGCTTGTGAAACTTAGTGAACTCACCGCTTGTATACATCTCCCAGCTGAAACTACAGGGTGCTGTTGGGACACAAGGTGACAACTAATAGATTAAATTTGGCTATCAGAAATAATTAATAATTATCAAAGATAATTATTAATTAATAGGATCTAATTTACATTAGATCACCTCGGGGCACCACCCTTAATGAAGGGAAAAGATAGCCGATTC
>JBBPCS010000339.1:9134-22087 GCA_037974645.1 Hollardia meadi
GTGTGTGTGTGTGTGTGTGTGTGTGTGTGTGTGTGTGTGTGTGTGTGTGTGTGTGTGTGTGTGTGTGTGTAGCTGTGCAGCTGTGCGGCAGTAGTGTTCTTGAACAGACCTCTGAGATTGAGTCCCGGGTGCGTGTGTGTGTACCTGGCTGTTGAATTGTCCAAATATTTCCTCTGCAGGCCCATAAATGTCTGCCATGTCAAATGTGGTCAGACCAGCATCTACGTAGGCCTGCATGGCTTCAACTGGAAAGACAAGACGGAAACATTTGTTATTATTATTATTATTATTAATAATAATAATAATAAACAGCAGTTAGGCTATGCAACAGGCCTAACAGTTAGAGAGAGAGTAGTTTAGTAGAGTACTAACATGTAAATTATGTGTCTGTTTTAATAGACCTAAGTGCTTTCCTGAGTATGTTCAAACTTTACTGCACAACCCTTGCCCCTTGGAAAATGTGCTTAAGGCAGACCTTGAAAATATTTTTTTGTAGCTCGTCAGCTTTGACAGAGAAACTGTTGACTGAGTGTAGCAACATTATCCATGACTTTCCATAGCTGCGTTTGGGGTGAAGTCCATGAGCAACAAATGTTTCTTTCCTCTGTTTTCACAATTGCTTTTCTAATCCTGCACACCCGTTGTGTATATTTCCATGATATCTGGCTTCATGTTTACCTGCTTTGGCTTTATCCACCTCTCCGTGATCCCCGGACACCTGCCACATCCCGTTCAGAATCCGGCAGACCTCCAGACCTCCGGAAAGCCTCACTTTGGGCACCAGAGACATCTTGTTGACAGAACCAGGGAAACAAGCTGCTAGAGGTTTGTGGCACAGCTCCCTTCTTCCATCATATGTAAAAGGCAAAAACAGTTCAAGTTTTGTTTTGCCCTTAGGCTACAAACATGAAATATACAGAAGCACATTGCATTCACCAAAGGAAAAAAATTAGACAATTTACCTCAGAATTACAAGTTAGTAATGCGTTAGTAAGAGAAACACAAAGAGAAAGGACATAATGAAGGATGCCATTAATGGCAGGAGCAGCAGGGAACACTGAGGTGGTAGGTGGTAGGAGAGTGATTTCAACAGTATGAAGACCTGCTGGAGGACCATGAAATTCAAGATGTTCCATCACATCTTTGGAAATGTGATGAGTCTGGCCTGAAAGACCAGTTTTTCTCCACACATGTGATTAGGGAGGTCGGTAAGCCTTGTTTAGATAACTGCTGGGGAGAAAGGAGAGACCATGACAGTCCTTGAAGTCTTCAATGCAGCGGGAATATTATAGCCACACAACGGTCATCTTTGAAGGAAGGCAACTAATGTCTAACAGACTTTATGGTTGCCCAGAAAATGTTGCCCTTAGGGTCTCTGACAGTGGCTGAATAAATCTGTAGATCTGTTCCTGGAGTGGGGTCGGATGTTTACAGAGCAGCTGCCAAAAGATGACCCAAGGCTCCATGTCCTCTTGCTGGATAGCGACAGAAGTCATGTCTACAATCTGGACTTCATGAAACTTATGAAAGTCAAAAATGTGCATGTGATGACCCATCCCTCTCGCTCCACACAGACCCTCCAGCCTGCTGACACTTCTCAACACTTTCCAAAAGTTGAAACACAATTGGTATGAGGGACTGAAATAACTGTGTTGTTCTCTGATACCCTGTCAAAATTTCAAAACAATTATATTTTTTCAATCGTTTTTAACAAATAAATATTAAAGAGACACATGCCAATTTATAAAACTATCATTAGATATCATGTATAGGTTATTATTTGATAGTCTTATACATCATTTACCAAAAAGAGGTGCATTTTAGCAGACTTCACTGTTTGTCAACACTGTGCAGGCAGAAAAGCCCAGTGGGACCTGCAGGAGGTCGCTCTTTCTGTAGAAGTTACACCAATACAGGATGCTTCATGGATTCACTTGAAATATATCCAGGCTGTTGATGAATTTTCGCCTCTGGTCATATGTTTACGTGCTTACTCCACCGATAGTAATCCAAAGGTTATCAATCATGCCTGTTAACTAAAGTTAGACATCACCACCACCACCACAAAAAGCACAGTCGTAAAAAGCATTATCTAACAAACTTATGCCTACTCAAAATGTCCATTAAAATGTAGCCTATACATTTGAAGCAACAAGCTAAACAAGTTTATAACTTTAGCTCCTTTACGTGGCCGTGCAGTAGTTCTACTAATGGAAACATATGGAAACATCGTTTTCTCGTAATTAAGTAAGTTGAGATAAGGCGTCTTATCTTTGGATATGCAATGCGCTTCGGTAAAAAAAAAAAAACACTTACATCGGTAAAAATAAAAATACATCAATAAAATAAATTACTCACTTTATGTTTCCTCAAAGACGAACACGAATCACCTCCAGCAAACTAAATTACAGGTCTCTCCACGTCACAATTACAAAACATTTTCGCGTTGTGTTACAAAAACAACAAGTGTTTCAACCAATAGATGAGAGCAGGCATGCGTCACTTCCCTGTCGTCAAAACGACCACGCCCCCTTTTGGGTGAAAACAAGCGCTGTTAAAGTGCAGTGGCAAATTGGAAAAACTAGTGGCACCATTCCTAAAAGCTGCTGTGTCGTCTTCTGCACAACAAACAAACAAAAAAACCCGGTTTTAGATTTTCTTTACTTCCCCAAAGAGCGAAGGACAGTAAAAGAAGAGATCTGTGGCTTCAGGCCATCCGCAGAGAGGATGAAAACCGTATACGTTTATGACTTACCGTGTAAATCCCTAGAAGAGATAGGATAATGAATAAATCTGCTCAATGGCAATAGATGATGCTTTTGCCAATAACTATTAATTATTATTATTATTAACTATTAATCAGTATATAGCATGCATAGTATGTGAAGAGTTTAGTTCCAAAAAACAAATGTTTTGCTAAATTCTCACATGCGTTTTCTTAGTATGGCTGTGTGTGTGTAGGCCCACTGTATGTGACAGGGGTGAGGATGGAATTATTACTGTCTACTTTATAGCATACCTTATAGTTACAGGGTGCTACTAGCTTGCTAAACCCCTGTTAAGCATGTTAATGTTAGCGATGTAATTGTTTACAGTAACGTCACATTGGACGGACTACCAAAACAGCAAAATAAAGTGTCTTAACAACATAAAAAGTGACAGATGTCAGAAATACATTACCTGGAGATTCAATAAGGTAATTGTATATGTCAGGATATGACACCTCCGGCCACTGGGTAGGGTCGTTCGTCCACTTTGATGGAGGCAGACTGAACAGACACTCATCCCCTATTTCTTTCATGTTTTTCTATATATCGACCCCGTTCGTTGATCGGCAAAGACATAATTGTTTGCCTGACTGGTCAAAGGATATGGGCTCCTAATAGCTAAAAAGCAATACGGTTTTCTTATTTTATGCTCTTAAATTAGCAAAGACCTCGGAATTTGTATTTACCGCCAGTCAAATTAGAGGGGCTGTTTTCACGCAAAAAGGAACGGGGCATGACGCAAGGGCAAAGTACCCGGATGTAAACGTCTTCAGCAGGTTGGCTGCTGGTTTCCTGCCCCCTATTGGACAAAAACAGTCACTTCTCTGGAGAAACACTAAACATCAGAAGCCGATTCTGTAAATAACTGTAAGAATGGAAGAAATGAAGCTTTGCAGAACAGCTGGCATTAATGAGACAGAGACGTGATACAATAAAAAATAATCTTTACTTTTCAGTTGCATTCCCCACATGTCTCCATTAGAAATTAATAGAGCCCTCAACAATTTTCTTCAGACAACATGCCATTTCAGCAGTCCCTTTTTAAATTTTTCATCACTCCACTGTCGCTTGCTTCATCTTCTTCTTCTTCTTCTTCTTCCTCTTCCTCTTCCTCTTTCCGGGTGTGCCGTGTTCCAGGTCAGCCTCTCCTGCTGCAGGTGTCGGTGTGTCGTCCATCTCTGAAGCTTCAGACTCTTCTGAGGCTGCAGCTCTCTTCTCACATCTGGACGGGCTGTGTGGCGCCGCCTCCACGCCGCTGTGACGGAGAACACACCAAAAGTCAACCTTCTCATCCAATTTTGGAAAACAAATGCACAATGTATATATATTCAACTCTTTCTTTACAGCTTCTCCATTTATTTACTTCTCCATTTTTTTATATTATCATGAGTAAAGCACAGATGTAAAAGTAGAAATCATACACAAAAAACTAATAATAGCTAAATTAATTAAATTAAGAGTTGAATGGGAATGAATGAACAAAATTTGTGGTCTAAATCATTTCCATTTCCCAAAATATAGGTATTAAAACAGCCTGGCAATTTACAGATGTAAAACTAAAATTGGATGTCTCTTTGATGTACTGAACCTGAACCAATAGGACTTTTAATTACAGTATTTCAAAAACTTTTAAAATGTATGTATGTGTATATATATATATATAACATTTTATATGATTAACTTTACATAACACCCCAGTATTTACCTAATCTGAAGTGCTGGCTTCTGCTCCATATTTCCAGCATCACTGTGTTTTTCAAGCAGAGCCACGAAGAAACCGTGGGTGCGGGTCTTCGTGGTACTGGCACGCAGACACTGAGTGAGCGGCTCCAGGCCGCGTTCAGGCCACTGAGAAAGCAGAGGAACCAACCTGGAGGAGGACACACCAATGCATTCAGGAAAGTTCCTTTGAAACTGATTTCCTAAGTTTAACAGTACATGTTCATGGACTGACAGCTGATATCCTCAAACTGACCCGGTGTTTTAGATCAATGGTGAAGTGGAGGGTAGAAAGAAAATCAAAACAAGCAGAAGATGCAAATGCTTCATGTTACATAACCCAAATATATGCAGGTATAAAAGCATCAATGGGTTTATTCTGAGTTGGTGAAAGTGGATTGTTGCTACCTGAAGCCAGGGTTCTGCTGCAGACAGGCCGCTATGACTTCCTCATTCTCCTGGCTGTGAATGGAGCAGGTGGAGTAGACCAGGCGCTTCAGCCGAGGGAACCTGAGGCCGTGGTTCAGACACCTCAGCTGGAAGGAGGCCAGGGAGGCCAAACGAGCCTGAATCTTCTCCTGGTCGGCAGAGGAGGCGTCATCCCGGAGACACACCATACCTGAACACCACACACAGATTATAGAAATTATGTTTTAATCCTAATTTGTTCGTATATAGATGTTATCAACTGGAAACCACTGTTGCAGCAATAACCAATGATGGAAAGAAGTATTCAGATTGTTCTGAAGTACACCAATTAAATAAGATAAAAGACTCCATTACAAGTTAAAATAATACATCCAGCTCCTACTTGAATAAAAGTAATACCAGCAAAATATACTTTAAGTATCAAAGCTTGTATTCGTTCTGCTGTAGAAGGACAAGAAGGGCCAACAACTCATAGACTTGTGACAAGGAGCTAGATATGTAAGGCCAAAAAGAACCACAGGTATAATCTTAATTGTATTTCAAAGGCTTATTGTATTTTTTTAATGTAAAATCATAGCCTGTAAAGTAACTAGTAACTCTCGCTGTCAAATATATGTAGCCCACTAAAAAGTACAATATTTCCCTCTGAAATGTAGTGGAGTGGAAGTATCAAGTAACATAAAAAGTCTGGATATACTCAAGAAAAGTACATAAACCTCAAAATTAAAATAAGTAAGAGCTAGGAAGCAGAGAGTGATGTAACAGCAGAGGTGATGCAGTATTTTAACTGCCTGATTACCCGAGAAAGCTGTGGTCATATATGGTTTCAAAGATGTGTGAATCATGTGACTATGAATCTATATTCACATGTTCTATAGGCTCACTGGGATGTCAAGGACTCAGAGGTCTACCTATAATCACGGACACACAGGGATAACTGGTTACTCAACCTACCTGATCCGCTGCAGGATGGATCCAGCAGGATATACTCTACATCTTTGTACTGTGGGCTGTCGGGGTCAACCTTCAGGAAGTCCTGGTTGGCCAGCTGCTGACAGGTGATCCCAGCTCGAAGCAGGAGAGTGGACATAGTGGCCAGCCTTTTGGCATCCAAATCAAAGGCAAACAGCCTGCCCTTGTTCTTCATAATCGCTGCCAGGTGGCTGGATTTGTTGCCAGGGGCGGCACAGGCATCGATGACATGGCTGCCTGGTGGAGGGTTGAGGAGGTACGCTGGGAGGCAGCTGGCTTTGTCCTGCAGAATGATGTGGCCGGCCTTGTACAGGAAGTGGTCATGGAAGTCAGTTTTAGGAGAGAAGACCAGCAGCTCTGGCAGGTGCATGTCCCCCACAAAGTATTTCTCCTTCAGGGTTAAGTCATCCAGCCTGCAGGCTTGTCCCAGGTAGGATAAGCCATCCCTCTTCAGGTAGTCCACAACATCCTCCACGGTGGTCTTCAGGGTGTTCACACGCACATACCTGGGTAGCTGGTCCCCGGCGAGCCGCTGGATGCTTTCCGGGAGCAGGTCTTCATTCTTGCTGACCTTCTGCTTCACCTTCATGCGGGCCAGCACCGCCTGCAGTCTGGGGCGATGCTTCATCATCATGGCCTTCCAGGAGCCGCCGCACTTCAGCCCCTGGCCCAGCAGCAGATCATACACCAGCACCTTGGCCAGGGGCATCCTCAGCTTGGTCTGTTTGAGCAGCTTAGTGGACTCGATGATCTCTTCCAGGATGGAAGAAAACTTCTGGGTCTCACAAACCAGGGCGAACAGCTGCTTTATGTTGACAAATTTGCTGTCGTAAACCAGCGTTTTCAAAGCGCCCTGCTTCCTCTCGGCTTTCTCCAGTATCTCAGCGGCTTTCATGTATAGAGCCATGGCGAAAACTAACTTTTAGCTAACGTTAGCTAACGAGCTTAACTACGTCGCTACTTTATCAGCTACTTGGTGGTGTTTAACTTGTGACAACTGGCCTGACGCATTCCTCCTCCTCCTGCCGAGGTTTCCTCCTCTCTGCGCAGGGAACAAAAATGTTCTTCTCGTTCGGGTTTTATAAAAGTAGCTTCGTGATTATTTTTCCAACATGCACATGGCGGAGGGAAAGGTCGTGACTCCGGAAGTACTAGCTGACGCACTGATTTCATGTGACGTGAGAAGTCCGTCCAGCCAATCACCGATGACACCTGAAAGATGATGTTGGGGAACGGTCAATGCTTGAACCCAAAACACGTTTTTTGTTTTTTGCGTGTATTTAAAATGGCGTACAACAATGCCAGTCATATTCATAACATCTTATTAAAATAGTTCTTTCAGGTTTTTGATTGATATTTTTTATTCCAATTTTTTTTTCTTGTGGTAAACACATTTGGCCATCCTTCCACCCTTTAAAGTCAGTACTTCGAGTTGCTTACATTATTAATTATATTCCAAGCCCAGATGGTGCTCTTAGAAAAACACAAAAAGAGACTAACACATGAAGGGCCACAGATACATGAAACTGAGAAAAAAAAATAGCTTTATTCTTTAATAAAAGTACATTCTCTGGGTATTTCCATGTGGAGACACAAGAGGTCATCACTCGTTCACACCAGTGTTTATTATCACAATATGAAAAATCATCACTGCAATAAAATCAGTTAGCGGTCATTCAATGTAAACTTTAGTTTGTTTAAAACCCCACCCGTCTAATGTCAAACTAAGATGCAGAAAGACCATGAGACATTACAATGTATTTCAGAGCAACAGCAGTCCATAAATCATCAAGGCTCTTGAGAATGATTGCAGCAGCGTTTAAGCATCACCGACCGATAAAAAATGAAAAGTAACAAATTGTAAAAGACTAATAAAATAAACATGGCTTTTACAAAAAGCTGAAAAAGGTGCAGAGTCTCTCTTCTAGTTACTGACCAAGAGTGACCAACGACCTCCACACAGCCCATCTGGACTTAGTATACAGCATACAAAACAAATAACTTACATGAAAAAACAAAGTATCTTACAAAAATGTACAGTGCATTTTCAGTCACTTCTGGCACAGAATAGCCATGAACTGTCAATGTGGTATGCCTGCAAAAAAGTACAGCAATAAATATCTAATTTCTGAATCAAGAGAAACAAGGGCTGGCGTTAGAGCACTTTTCTTGCTGACTTTATTGTAGCATTTTTCCAATTATTTCAAATTTTATAAAAACTAATTTTGTGTGAGTCGCAAAGTCTGAAAAATTTAAATCCTACACGTGAAGACGTGGACCAGATGCTTAATTTTCTCATCTGTGTGTGAGAAGGTAGTGGCAGCGACAAAGAAAGACAAAATTCCTGTTCACTCATTTGGACTGCATTTTATAACGTCATCTTAATTCATACTTCAGAATACATTTTTACTGCTTTCTGTAAAAATTCTGTTCAGTCAAGTCTTTATTATATATCGGTGTTGGAATGCAGTTCAGCTACTTCGTGCGAAGGGCAAATAGAAGCTGCCATTCACTAAACTACTGCAGACAATTGAACCCACTGTTCACAGTAAAATTACAAGTTTGAGGTCTATGATGGCCTGCTGGTTGCCATTGTGCTTATTATTTCAACAAAAGAGATATTCTGAGTAGATTGCCCTCCTTTTCAATATATCTTTAATATATTCTCCGGACTACTACTGCAAGGTAGAAATTATGCTAAATTCAGTTAGTTTAATCAAATGTTTGAAGAAATTTCAGTGAGGGGGATCAAGCTAAGTCAAGGGGATGGTGTCAATTTGGTGTGAAAGTGCAGTTTATAGTAAGTGAGGGTGCTGAGTTTCTGTTTAATGCAATATGACAAGTATGGAGAAGGAACTGTGGATTTCTTTTTGGCGGAGGACAGAATAATCAGACCCAGTTGTCACTTCACCTATCAATGTTTAGCGACCCCACTGGGCTTTTTAACAGTCTTTGTCTTTAAAGAGTTTTTGTATAAAAGCAGTCTCTCTGTGGTATGAGGTGGCAGGCGGTTCCTCTTGGCTCTTACAATACACGCTGCCATTGGACACAGCCGGTCGAAACCCCCCGAGGTGGCCGGTACTGCCAGTAGCTTCTTGGCAACGCCCTGCAGCTGAGGGAACCGAGCAGCAGATTTCCAGTACAACACACTGGAGTTGTTTTCCAACAATGGTTCGGATAAGTACACATCCAGCTCAGACGTCTTCGTCTTTGCAGGCGGCTGGAGGAAGTTAAAGATGGACTTACGCTTGAGGTCGTTTCCACCGACTTCGTCGCAGTTGTTTTCATCTGAGCTGCCACCAGATGCCTCGTTTAGTGTGTTGGGTTGGTTCTCCTCTTCATCATCCTGCTCCGTTTTCAACTCCTTGCTTGTCTGGTCTTTATCTGCCTCTTCAGGGGGAGATGCAGAGGCCTCTGTGTTTCCTAATGTGGTTTCCACGATGGTGCGAGCCTCATACTTTGATGGTGGCGTTAAGAAACCTGTCTGGTCCTCCAGTTTGGCATCAGAAAATGGCTGGAAAGAAATGTTCAAGCAAGCATGAGAATTCTGATTCTGTGGGTAGAAATGGATAATATGTATTGTTTTCTTTTTTGTACTACCAAAGATGTAACACACAGCAATATAATAGAAAAAGAAATGAATATAAAACAGGTATAAGATGCCATTTGATGCAACAGCCATGCTTCTGGCCTAATTCAGTACCTGGAGTTTGATCCTGGGGTCGAGCACAGCAGCTAGTATCATGTCCTTCTGATGAATCAGGGCCTGGAAGTGTGAGTGGAGGCCTGTGCGCAGGGCCTTGTTGAAGTGGGTGTAGTTGGTGACAAGGCTCTCCAAGGTTTTATCAAGGCCAATGAGGGAAGGTATGATGTAAGAGATGGTCACACCATTTCCTTGTAGGACCTACGTTAGATGAAAAATGCTAAATTATCTCACATAATCTTCAACATATAATACTATAGTATAGTATATACTATAGTTTAAAAAGCAAGTAAAATAACATTTAAGAATCTTACATGTGTTCTTTGTATAACATTAAACCACTACATCCATAACACAAGAGGTTCTCCTTGACTTTTCTCTTACCTGCATGGCCTCCCCAAAGGGCTCAAGGTGACCCAGGATGTCAATCACTTGCTCCCTCTTGACCCTGACCAGAGGGGGGGCACTGGCTGTGTCGTTAGCCTCTGTGCGAGCCTGGGCTAGGAGAGTCATGATGGCGCTCCAGGCAGACTCCTGCACCATACGGCGTAAAGATAGCATCATGGAGTTCCACCGACAATTACTGGAGGAAGGGCACAGGGACACGTTGCACTCCTTCAACAAAACCTAAACAATAAAATGGTACAAAACAGTTGTGTTAAAACTATTCAGGAAAGAAACATCTGATCTCTTCCAATATGGGTTGAGCTAAAAACTTCAAAAACATCAGTTCAAAAATTTGTAAATGTTTAACTGTGATGTTAATTAACTGTCCCACCACTAACAGCACCATGTCATAATAGCCAGAACTTTAAATTTAATTTGGGATTTCATATAAATTTACAGCTCATAAATAAAGCTTAAAGTAATTAGCTGATGTCAGTTGACTAATAAAGGGTTTCATACAACATTCTGATCAAACTTTGAACTTTAGGACAATAAATATTAAAGGGCAAATAATCGGGTCTAATGAAAAAAAGACACCCTGGTACTGTTACTTCATCTTTTGATGTGAATCTATAAAATCTGTAACAGAAAGAGTTGCTGAAGTCTACCTTTGCAAAAGCAAAACAACACCGTGTAAAATATACCTGCAAAATCAGTTTTAATTTGTTTGTCTATTTCTCCTACCTCGCTCCAGTAGGCACTGCTCCTAAAGAAAGCCACCACATTGTGGACCTGCATGAGCAGGTTTTCAACAACCCTGGAGTTCTTCAGTGCCTCCTTAATCACAAGCTGCAATTTGTTGGCCACACAGGTGGCCCTGGTCCCAATCTGCAGCTCTGAAAACGGAGACTCAGTTTCAGACATCTGGTCTGACAGAAATGCCACGATCTCATCTCCATCTGGCTCTCCCCTGTTAGATGAGCACATGATCTTGTAGTCACAGAACAAGTTGTTCCCAGCCATTGCTTCTTTGGCCTGGTTGGCGAGGACGTAGCCAATGCTGCTAGGAAAGATGCCATAGCTCAGCAGTACACCTTCAAGCTCGCTGGCCACAGCTGTGCTGAGGTTTTTGTGGCTGAGGTGACGGAAGGCCACAATGGGACGGCGGACCTGCCAGGAATCATTTACAAAGTGGAGCTGCACAAGGACAATGGGCTCCTCCACTGGATTGGATTGATCCCCTGCCCAGAGGTCTATGGTGACATGAATGGCACTCTCACCATCTTTGGTTTTGGCAAGGCAGGCCTTAAGGTCACGGATGAGCTGAGGCTTGATGGTTCTCTCCACTTCATCATAGAGCTGTAGGCCCATAACACGCTGAGATAGCTTGTTGTATTCAGGGCTGATGGTACTCATGAATGACCTGAAGCCTGCACCTTCAACAAAACTGTGGGAAACATAATGAAGATACATTGGCACTGTGCAATTTCAAACAACATGTGTGATCTATACTGGTGATTGGATGCCCATTCTTTAGACATAGAGAAGAAACATCTAGCCTTCTGCTGCAGAAATTCAACAAATACACAAAAGTAGTTGTGTCAAAGTCGGGGGACACATGAAATTATCCACAGAAGACAGACTCATGAGAGCATTTCTATGACTTGGGATTAACAAACTTGGGTATTTTAACAACTTTGGACACCAACCCAATAACAAGGACACTGCAACAACCACTAGCAATATACAGTAAGTTACCTGAGTGGCAGCATGTCTTCAGCAATCATCCTCAGTGCTGCATCGACAAACTTTTTCTGGTCCACTGGTGCAGCTACTGGTGCAGCACCTGAGCTGGGGCTGGGGCTGGAACTCAAACTGGAGGGCAAGGATGGGCTGGGAGAGGAGAACTCTCTCTTGGATGCTAAGGTCTGTGGCGGCAGAATACTCGTCTTGTGCTTGACTTTCGGAGACTTCTTTTGCTTCTTCTCCTTCTCTGGCATGATCTGCAGCAAAGCCAAGAGGATGAGAGTGAAACCAGGCTTGCTAGCTGGGAGCATCATGGAAGCAAATATAAAAATATTTAGGAATTTTGAGTCATGCATCCAAGACCACTGCTGATATTTAACTGTTGTAGCACTGTGAAATTTGAATGTTTCTCCTGAGATAAAAGTTTAAAAGCAGACACGGCTTACCACTTTAGGAGTTACTGGATCAGTGTCTAATACAACGTCACACTTGAAGTCTACCTGTAACACAACATACAGTATAATGTGAATGTATGTCTTCGCTGCAAATATTAGAATAAACACTAAAGCTTTTCTTTTTCTGTCATAGTCTGACAAGCAGACAACATAATGATTAGATAGCATATTACTAGGGATTTCATAATGTGTAGCAAATCACATTATCTTTGCATCCTTTTAAAAATGTAACCAACAAACATTTAACTCACAACTACAATTCCAATTAAGTTTAGACATTATGTAAAATGTCAACAACAGAATGCAGTGATTTGCACACACTTTTTAACCTAAATGTAATTGAATATAGAACAAAGACAACTTATTTAATGTTCAACCTGATAAACTTTATTGATTTTTATAAATAAACGCTCATTCTGAATTTGATGCCTGCAACACATCAAAAAAAATTGGGACGGGATCATGTTTACCATTGTGTTACTTCACCTTTTCTTTTAACAACACTCAGTAAGCGTTTGGGAAGAGAGGACACTAATTGATGAAGTTTTGAAAGTGGAATTCTGTCTCATTCTTGCTTCATAAATGACTTCAGTTGCTCAACAGTCCAAGGTCTCTGTTGTCATATTTTGCGCTTCCTTGTCCCTTACGTGCAGAGATTTCTCCAGATTCTCTGAATCTTTTCATGATATTATTGGTTGTACAGTGGAAACCGCTTATAGTGATCACGGATATAGTGATCAACCGCTTATATGGATCTAAAGGTTCAGGACAGAA
>JBBPCS010000340.1:9697-24749 GCA_037974645.1 Hollardia meadi
CACACACACACACACACACACACACACACACACACACACACACACACACACACACACACACACACACACACCCTCTTATCTTGCTTTTGCATGCATCCCTTTCATCGTTCTTTCTTAACCTTGGCCTATTTCTCCACCTTACCCACCCACCCCCACACACACACACACTTTTCTCTACAGCTCTGGACTGTGACAACACTGTGCTCTGCTGGCAGGTTGGAACCAGTGGGAACAATGAGCTCCTCTACTCACATAAAGTTCCAGTAAGATGGAGCACTCATGGTGCAGCTGCTCGGCTATAGCAGCAGCCCGGGCCGTGGTGGTCCTGCTCAGATCCGGGCCGGTCACGCGTCTAGTCCGCCTGGTTGCCATTGGAGCTCCAGCTGCCTCTGCCGGGGAAGACGCACGCGTACTTTGCAGAAGCGCAACAGGCCAGCCCCCTAATATACGGCCGTGTACGCCTGCCCCATCCCGACAACGCCACGGCTCATGGCACACTTCAGCCTGCCCTTCCGTTCCCCCGTTGGTGAAACTCAGTCCGCGCTGCGTTAATTAGACCCAGAGGTTTCGGTAAACGACTTCCCCGGTGTGTCCGACCTTGTCTGCTCGCTGCTGCTTATATTACAGTGTTTGTGGCCAACTCTCCGCCCTTGCCCCCGGGAACCTGATGCCAGGCTTGAGGAATTTAACGGGATGAGCGGGGGCGGAGAGTCACAACAGAGGGAAGGAGGGAAGAGCTCAATTACTTATTCATGACGAGCTTGTCTGATTTACTGGTAGTGAGAACATCAAAGATGGTCTAAATTTAAGGAGGATGTCGCCAGGACTATTTCGATTTGCTGCAGTACTGTACATGTGCCCTCCTTATGAGAAAAGTAGCCTATAGTGCTACAAAGATGGATCAACTTTACTGGTAATAAGTACACTTTCTCACAGACTACTGTAGGCCTACTTGTACAATTTGGAGGTACTTAACTAGAGAAGGTCAATATTTCCCTTTTATATGATCAGTTTATTAAAAAAAAGATTATTATAGATTAAACGTAACAAAAGTGGGTTATAAAGTTATTTAAAGTGGCCTACTGCTTAATGATAAAGGTTGGTCTATGTGAGTGCTTAATACTCTTAGTAATATTGAAGTAATATTTAAAATTATTTAAATACTTGTAATAGACTTTTTATACTCCATAGAAAACCATACAGTACCATACCATACTGAAAACAGTAAACAGTACTGTATATAAAACTGCAAGTACTAATTAAGGACTACAATGGTGATTACTCTTGATCAAAATAACTCTCTCAGGACAAAAAGATAAGAATTATGGAATGGCTTTTAATTTGGCATAAATATAGAAATAATTGCGTATTATGGGCCCTCTAATGAGAGACACTTAGTTGGAATAGCAGAAAAGCAACAGGTGTAGCGAATGACATTATTGATGGGTTTATTTTATTTAGACTGCCAGGCAGCCATGTCAGTACACCAACATGCACGATGCCAGAGATCTGTCACAGGCACACAGAAATGGAATGCAGCCGCTATGAATGTGGGCTATTATCCCAGTCATACTTGTATTTGACAAGTCAATGTACCTCTCTGGACAAATGTCCACTTTGATTTTGCCATTTAACATATTGTAAACAATGTATGACTTACAGAGTTTAGGAATTCCCCATGTTGACAAGACACACACACACACACACACACACACACACAAAGAAAAAATAACAAACAGAAAAAAGAAATAATATTCTGAATAACCCTGTTTTGGGTACTCATGTGCTGTCAGAGTTATTGTTGCATCTTATATAATACAGCACTATAAACACTGCTTTGGTCTCTAACAATTACAATAAAGCCAGTTAATAGGTAAAATGTCATAAAAGTAACTGCAAAACATCGTAGTAACTTGCAGGCTTCTTGAGTGGATCAGTCATGTTTCAGCCATAGCTATCTGGATATTGTAAAATATATGTTAAAAACAAAAAATTAAAATAAAATAAAATAAAAAACACCTTCAAATTGAGATTCTAAGAATAGAGGGTATTTCGATACTGAACAGATTGCAAAGCCATTTAAGGCAGATTTATGATCTGTAATTTGGGGCTTTATATTTTAAAATTGACCTGACTTGGCATAAATTATTGTATAGTCCACATATACATGCCAGTTGGGTGTCTTTTTTCACAATATATGATGGTTATTAGAATATGAATATGAGGATTGTTCACCACTTGTAATTATAAGAATGTATGCATGTAAAATATACTGATATTTAGCTGCAGAGCCTACAGGTTGGAGGGCTGGCAATGACTTAAAGGTGTAATACCACGCCTGTACTGCAGGTGTCAGTGCGAGCACCTGGTATGTAAACACTGAGCCGTGGCTAAACGACTGCAGCTAACGATGGTGGAAACCTGGATGTTTCTTGTTAAGAGGAAATGGAAATCATTAAATGTTTCTCCACTGTGTTATTTTAAATAAATTTAACGCTTTACTATGCGATTCTAGATATCCAGGAGCAGTAATAGCGTGTTTTGATTTTGAGACCAAGCTAAGCTAAGAGCTAGCTAGCCTAGCTTTATCTGATATAACGTTACAGGCATGAACTCTCTGGTTGGCTACGGACTGTCTTCGGAGTCTGACAGCGATGAAGATGTAGATGATGTAAACAACGCTGGAGTCGGGTAAGTACTCGAGAGCTTAGTAGTTTAAAAAAAAACATCGATCACAAAATAGATTCTCAGATAACTGTAAATAATATCACACTAACGTTGGCTTACATAGGCTGCTAACTTCTCCCTCTTCCGTGTAGCTGTTAACTCTCATCCTTCGTCTCCCTCTGCACCTTTTCTATTTTCAAGTTCTGTTAAGGAGATGGGTGGGGAATCTTCACCAGTCAAAAGGACACGCAACTTCTTGCTGGAGCCTGGTTCAGGGTCCAGTGAGTCAGACAGTGAATCAGACCAAGACGAAGAGGACCCAGAGCCCTCTTCATCACCACCACATCCCCAAATACCAGCATCTAATGCAGGCTGCCAGCCCACCCTGCCTGCTCCTTCCCTGGGCTCCCTCAACCCCAATAAACTACCTCCTCCTTCTCTGAACACCTGTTCCGGCAGCAGTGTGTTTGCCAACCCATTCAAGGCTCAGGCAGACCAGAAACTCAGTGCCTTGCAGAAACATGTCCCCCTCACAATGCAGGCCAAACCCTCTCAGATAGGAGGTAAAAGGATGTGTGTGTCATACAGGAAAGATGGAAAGTGCAGGTTTGGGATCAAATGCAAGTTTGCTCATGACAGTGACCTCCAGACCCCAGTCATTCCCACTGACTGTCACCCCCCTTCGAGTGAAGAAACTGTGTCGGTTCAAGCCGAGTCCCATGCAGGTGGCTCATCATGTGATGGAGGATCCAAGAACCTCCAGCAGGAGGCAAAAGAGGAAGAGTCAGGAGGACAAGTGAAGAAGAGGAGGGTTGGACTGAGTAACACTTTAATTCCTCCTAAAAGAGCTATGAAGCAGTATGCCATGCAAAGGAACAGAGAGCAGATCAATATGTCCTGATGGATGTTTTATGAGATATTACACTGTGCTGTCATTAAGCAAGAGTAGTGGGATGAAATGTTCCATCGAGTGTGTTTATGTTGTAGAAATTGTGTACTGTTCGTTGTGGGGTCAATTAATGAGTCGGGCATAGTTCAGCAACATCCAGCAGATGCCGTCATCCATAGCAACTTACATTTTTATTCCCCAAAAACAGATCGAGAGCAATTTGTGGTTGTTCCTTAAGGACATTTTGACATGAGCTGGGGATTGAACCACCAATCGTACTATTAATGGTTTACCCCATCTACCCAGTAAACTACAGCTGCCCCAGTTGAAGAGAAAAATTTAAAAAAATGTGCGTAGTGGTTAGGGTCTACCATAAAGAATTATGTTGTAAAACTGTCAGTGATACACTCTTAAGACATTTATTTACACAATATAAATGAACAGTTTTCATGTTTGCTGTACCACACACATCCTAAATCACAAAAAGAAGGTGCAGAGTTAGCATTGACATATGTTCAAAGGTTTCCATTTAGCTTTTGTTATTAAATTAGATTATTGGCAAAATTTGATTTTGACTAATTCAGTGACTGCTGTACTGTTATTTTATGGTTCCTTGTGCGATTTACATGTCCAAGTTCACCTTTTGACTGACCAAGGACAGTAGCACAAACATACAGGTTATTATTCCTTCATGGTCTACTGACAGCCAATCTTAAACATTTGCACAGATGTCATTTAAACAGGTTTAATGACATTGCCCAAACCCCTAAAACATGCACATTTTGTGCCTTTCACAGGTCTATGAAACATAATTTCTTTGTCTATGCCTTTCCAAGTTTTGAAATGTTTGTTCTTGTGGTTTTAGATGATCTATTATATAATTTAACCTACCAAATAAAGGCTTTATGGTAGATCTGGACAATAAGTGAAAAAACAGCTTTAACAGATTTTGCTCACCCTGCATGTATAGGGGACTGTTTACAGCTTTCTAATGTGATTTTTGTGTTAATTCACAATATAAATAGTCAATTTATCCCAGTAGGAACATTGATGCCACACACTAGGCATTTAATGTGCTGTATATTACCAAGTAAGAGGTATGCCATATTATTGCATAATAGCAACAGCTTTGCAACATTACCTCACATCAATACACACACTCACAAAAAAGGCTACTTAAGTTTACAGGACTTATGTACAAAGGCAACAACTTATACACACAGACACATAGATATTTCCCTGATACAGATTTTCTAAAAAGCTACCATATATGACTATGAGTGAACAGTACATAATATATTGGTGATCCTACATTTACCTTAAACATTGCAATACAGTGTACCAGGTCACTGATGACATAATCTGTCTTCTGTTTAGTGTGCACCATCTTTGTTTTATATGAGGGCCTGCTGCACATGTCTCTCAGTACTGTCCGACAGAACTTCACCTTGTCCCGGCTGCTGCCAGACCACACTGTCCTCCCCCACAGCTTCTGTCTGCTGAAGGGAGCTGACTGACTGAGAGGAAGAGGAAAGCACTGGATTGTCCAGAATAAAGCTGTCCCCGTTGGTAGACACTGGATCCTGGGAATGGGACAGGGTCAGGAGAGGGGGGCTCGGGACGGCTGTCTGCAGGGTCTGAAGTGGCTGAGAAGTCGCTAGAATGGGGATCTGCTGAATGTGGGTCTGAGACTGGCTGACAGGCTGGAAGGTCATTTGAAGGATTTGTGTCTGCCCCTGGCTCTGTTGCTGGGAGGAGTACGACTGAAGAGGCTGGAGCTGGGGTTGATGCTGGGTCACCATTGAGCTGGAATGGAGTGTCAGTTGTTGTATTTGGGGCTGTTGTGGCTGCTGAGCAGCCTGCACAAACTGGACGGGCATCTGGAGCTGAAGGTGAGTCTGCTGCTGATTGCCAGCCGGCGACGGAGGGTCGATGGGGGACAGGGCAATTGTCACCGGCACCTGCATCGTATGGAGGCTCTGGTCTTGTCCCAGTAAAACCACCTGGTGACTCACTTGTTGGGTCACATGACCCATCTGAGACGCCTGAGCAACTTGCTGCCCAACTTGCCCTTCCTGGTTCAGCTGGTCCACCTGCCCCATTTGGCTCACGTCCAGGCTGGTGACCTCTGCTTGCATGGGGTCTCCAGGCAGCTCCAGCAGGGAGGCGGGAGTTGTAATGAGGGCGCCAGCATTGGCTGCCAGAGCCTCAGCGATAAGCACCTCAGGGTGACTTTTGGCCTTATGGGCCACCACACAGTCCTTCTTTTCAAACTTCTTGCCACAAATGGAGCAGGAGAACTGATAAGTAGCATCAGCATCGTGTTTCTTCATGTGCCAGTTGAGAGACGCCTTCTGACGACATGTGAAGCCACAGATTTCACATCTAATGGGGAAAAAAATTAAGAGAAAATGCATAATCTTGGAAAATTTAAGAGAATTAACTAATGTCCAAGCAATAAGTACCAATACAAAGTACTAACTGTAGGGGCTTCTCTCCCGTGTGAATCATGCGGTGCACAGCCAGGTTGTGGGAGCTCTTGAAGGCACGAGCACAGAACTCACAGATGTAGTCCCTCTGGTCTAGAATCACACAACAAATATATCATTATTAAATCTGACAAGAAGACACAGATGAAGCCTGATGCATGCTTAATGCACGTACTGCATGTGTACCTGTGTGGTGCTTTGCATGACGCAGCAGCTGCTTCTGTAGGCGGAAGAGTCTCCCACATGATGGGTGGGGACAGACATACTTCTTCTTGAGCAAGTGCTGATACTTTATATGGTGCTGGTGTGCAAAACAAAGACAATGCATAACAGCAGATCAGCATCAGTTTGATGTAACGGCTTAAGGACAGAAAATGATCTGCTTAAAATCTACTGAGGTTTTGTGTTAACCTATATGTGAAGATTAAAGAATTGTTTTCCACCTTCACAAGTTACCAGCCTTGTGGTCAAAGTATCAAATTAAAGTTATTAGTAGTAGAGTAGAGATAGTAGAGTATCTGAACACGATGTGCAGACTCCATTATTCTCTCCAGAATTGTGTTGATAGCAAACACTTTGGATCAAAGTTTAATTCCCTTCAGCTGACGATATAAACTCGGGCCCCTTTAGTACTGAAACAATTAGTCTATGAGAAGATGCCACCTTGGACAATGAAAAATATGGACATTTTCACTATGTCAGACATGTTCTAGACAACACAATTAATTGCTTCATTGTGGAAAAAAACACTGCTTAATAAATAATTTTTAAAAAAAATTACAGTAGAAGTCCAGAATAAATTCCCAATCACAACATTTGAACTGCAGTAAGGGTGTTTTTACTCTGGTTCCTTTTCACATCGAGTTTCTACAAATGAAGTTATACAGACAGACAGGTACCTGGTTGATCATCAGGACCCACGTGGGGGAAACCAAATTCCGGCGTCTGACAGAAGTTTATGCAGCACTTAAATGCTTCTGATGTGTTTATTTATGATCTTCGGTGTCACAAATAGCTAATGAAAAAGTAACTAACTATAAGCATTTTTAGTACAACAGCAAATCGACCGCATGTTTTGAATAATGACTGGTAGAGACAGAGGGATAACGAAGCGTCTTGTACAGTTATGATTCTGGGCTCATTACTGCACGATCGCAGTCACACACTTTTTAATGGACCTCCGCGTACACGGAGGAGGGATACAAGCACGGCTGTTTTAACAGCAACCCAAGCTGATGTGCATACCTGTTATAATGATTACCAAATGATATGTATTAATATATACTCAGATTTTACAGATCATAAGATCACTTCCTGAACAGATTTTACGGTCAGCAGATGAATTTATTAATAGTTTCACTTTTGAAATCACGCTAAAATCACACATCTCCTGTCATAAAATCCTGTGGTTGGTTTGTTTGCTTTCACACCACAAACAAACTGCTGCAGGGTTCAATTGGAGGACCAGGACCACCTTTTCTTTGTGATGTCGGTCCTCTTGCTTTGTCTCGTGCGACTGCTGTTTTCACACAACGAACCGATCTTTGGAGGGGAAAAGTTCCCGGTTTTGAAACAACTACTCCAAACGAGACAGGTGTGACTACACCCTTAAAGGGACAGATGTAAATAACCCTCAGTAAGATTGTGCAGTTGCCGAGACAGACCTGTAGGTAGCGAGGATGAGCCAGGACTGTCCCACATCCTTCCATTTCGCAGCGCACATACTGCACTGGGGGCTTCTTCCTGTGTGGGTGAAGCACATGACATTTCACTGTCACAAGACTGAAACCAAAGATTAAATGGATCTCACTAATATCCCACATATCCAGATTTGTTGCTCACTATGTCAATCATCAATCCCTACACCATATCCTTTATTTGTGGATGAAAATCCAGACAGGACATGGAGATATTCATGCATTCATAGTATAAAGTTCAGATTACAATACACAACACATTAACACACACATCAACTTCACCTTCTCTTAGGCAGCCGTGGGGTTTTATCATCTTTTTTCCGTCTGCCTCTCCTAACACAGATGGAAAACATTAATAATGCAATGGCAAAAAAGCAAGTACAACAGTAGCTCAATAGACATACGTGCAATGTGAATCCGTCCAATTTACAATATTTTTTTACACATCGACTGGTACCCTGCTTACTTCCTGGGTCCATCCGGGTCCTCCACTATTTCTTCCTCTAGCTTTACTTCCTCTTCCACACTCTCCAAGTTTTCCGAACCTTCTATCTTGATCTCGGCGACCTCTTTCTCTTTTTTAGGTGCCTTTTCCTTCTCTTTCTTCTCTTTCTGTCTCGGAGGAGCTCTGCGCTTTGGTTTAGGGACATCCCTAAAAAAAAAAGAAGGAGAAATATCCAGTTACCAAGCAAAAAAAATATGGTGCCTATGTCCAATAATGTCAGACACAAACACACACACACACACATACCTTTCAGCCTTCGGGTCATAACTCTGGTCATTTAGGTCATCTCTAAAAGGAACCTCTTCATCGCTGCTAAGGCCCTCTTCCTCCTCTGCACCACTGAAAGCAAAGCAGCAAATCACTTGAAACAGAATTCCCCGCTTTCTGCACGGGGTCAAGTGAACGCACTCGAGATCAGCGTACCTCTGACTCTGTGCCTGGTAGTTACAGTCATTTGGGTCATCCTGAAACAGAGGCTCTTCATCATCCAAGACTGGCTCGGCAACATCCTCACTCTCCGTCTCTTTCTTTTTACTGAGACAGCGTTGAGCGTTGAAACACCACCGTCATCAAAACACAGCAACAAGCTCTCAATTAGTCACATTTTCACAATATACACAGGGTTAGTGAGTCCGAAATATCAGAAAATGACACTTGCTATATATTTAACAATGTTAAGCAGCCTCTCTAATTAAAAGCTTATATATGTATTTGACTTTTTAAAATGATTCTGCATAGCCCGACAGGGTCAGAGCAAATTTTCTTTCTCCATTACCTACTGAAGGGAATTTTTCATAATTTATAATTCAGCCATATATTATGCCATTTTGTAAGAGAATAAAACCCTTAACCCTTGCAATGTTCATACCACGCTACCCAAAGTGCCAAAAATATATACTTACATTTCATCCCTCTCTTTATTGTTTAAATCTCCTTCCACTGCTGCATGACAAACAGGAGTTTTGAGAGAGGCAACAAAAAGCACTCTTAGCCACTTCAATTTTAGATTTATGTACAAATTTGTATAAAATTATTCAAAACGGGAAAAGGCAGGAATGCATGAAACACAAAAACATTTTATTGCAGTCTATTGAATTCTCTTTTAAGTGAGTTACTGGAAGTAGAAGGGAGCACTGATGTCATGAATTTAATAGAACATCCATAATCGCAACCATCCCATATCAATTTAACAAGATTTCACTGAGGGTTTTTCTACAGAATAAAAATTGTCCTGAAGAACAGTATGAGCATGATGCCTCGATGCGTCTGCCTGAGTTACAGGCACATGCTGAACCATTGTAGCTCACTGTCAACAGGTTGCTCACCAGCTGGATTCTCCGTTCCAGGTTCGGTCTTACACACAGGCTTGGCAGAGCCGCGGGCAGCCCTGCCAGGCGGGGGCTTGGCTCGAGTCTGGGCTGGGGGGCGTCTGGAGGGTAGAGCTGGAGTGATGAGAGCAGAAGCATGTGATCAAACATACTGTGCGCCACCAAGTATATGCTGACACAAACACACACAAGGCAGCTCTGTTTGCAGACACAATTCATGTGCACATATATACAGGAAGATTGCTTGAATGTAGATTTAGCGAGATGCATGTGAAAGAGGTTGTTTGTTTTTTTACCCAACACTTTTTTTGATTACCTTGAGCATCTGTGGCAGGTTTCTTGGGGTCCTCTGAGCTGCAGAAAGTAAACAAAAAACACATGACACCTGACATTTTCTCTACCTGCACAGCGACATGCACCATACCTCTATAAACAACAACATATTTAAAGCTGAAGCAGCGCTGAATTAAAAATATGACGATTTGTAAAGTCAGGTAAGTTTTACTCCACCCTCCCCATGCAGGGCTATAAGAAGGGGGATGAGCTATGCTGAGGGCGTGCTGTTGACAGGAACTGACCCCTCCGACATGAACACACAGGTTAAAAGTCAGGCTCGTTGTACACAAATGTTAACTTTAATCGTCTGTTATCTTAATAAAAAACTTACTCTGTGCCTTGAAGGCTGTCACCTGCGAACCCCCCTCCAGCCTCAGCCGAACCCGCCGACTCTGAATTTTTCTTGCGCCTCGAGTTGGAAACTTTCCTCCGCTTGGTCGCACCGGTGTCCGGGTTCGGTTCGTCCTCGTCGTCGTCGCTCTTAGTGTCCTTCAGCCAGGCCGGCACTGCCCTCGTTGACCTGTCCCTTAAAACCCGCCCTGAGCTCTGTGGGCTCGACGCTGCTCCGTTTATGTCTGTTAATGAAGCGGAGACGCCGGACCTCGGCCGGCCCGCCCCCCGCTCTCTGAGCCCCCTCCGCGGTGTCACGATCGTACTGGTGGCCGGGGTCGGCTCTGCGGCCTTGTCCTCCGCCGGCTCGTCGTCTTTATCTACACCACCGGTTCGATCGCCAGCCGCTTCCATCACCGTCAGGACACTTCAGCCTACCTCAAATTACGCTTGAAGTCAAGAAGGTTTAGTAGCGATTTGAGGAAAAACGGACCACATCTGGTTAAAAGACGTTTTGATTGCAAGCGGCCTATATCCAACAGTTGGGCATTTTCTGTGATTGCGTTGGGTTCGTCGCAAAATAAATGCATATATTTATTGATTAGAAACTGAAAACTTTTCTTAATTATCTATTCAGCAATAAACCGATATCATTTTAAAGAAGCAGACACTATTTTCGCGTTCTTAAAGCTATAGCAAACCTACTTATTCGCTCGGGCCTAGAGCGCAACCATTTTGTGCGCTTTGTTGCGTCTCCTTTAAGCCAAATATAAACTGGGGTTACGTTCAGGAGCGGCAAAGCATTTAAGCAGCTGCAAAATTCATCTGGATTTCCCCCGTACCCTTTGCAGATAGAGTCTGCCTGTCTGTATTGTTTATAAATCTGCAAAGATGGCAGCAGCCATGCAATGGCACCGCCACACGGATGACTGCTGACGTATCATGGGTATTGTAGTATAACATAGTTATCCAGAGCTTGGACTTCGCTTTAAGGGCTTCTTCTTTTTTTTTAAATTTGCTTTTATCGCTTTAGCATACCAAATAGGAATATAAGATTCTGCGTATGATTAGGAACAGAATTTTATTTATGTTGCGAAGTAAGTAACAACAAATTATGCAATTATTTCTAATTATGTGAAAATGTTCCTTGCATGCAGAATCATTTCCCGCAACACTCATTAACACAGATAAAGTCAAATAACTATTATTCTCTATAAGTATTTTTGTGTTTTGTGCTAAATAAATTAGCCTAATCAATGACAATATTTTACACAACACTCAGGCTATAATAGTCTAGTAATATCTTCTTACATGTGTTAAATTCATATTTTATCCTCAGGGAAGATCGAATGTGATCTATTTCCTACAATATTCTGCACCAATGACCTTTGACTGTATATAGAACATGATGACTCTTATGCTAACATGGCTGCCAGTGAAAAACCTGCACTGCTGCAGGGTGTGCTGATCATGGGTCCCATTTACCACTAGATGGCAATATTGTTTTAAAAGTAGCTCGTCTCAGTTATTGGTGGTGTTGATAGGTTCATTAAGGCACTGGAGATAATATTCCTAGGACTACGAATACCTCAAAATTACAAGTACAGTTCTTAAGTAAAACTAGTTACTTTTCACCGTGGACTTAGTATTGGTAGTATGGATACTAAAAAAAACATTTTTTTTCTGTAACCTCTCACCACATTTTAATGGTTAAATTGCTGGCTGACAGGTGGTGACACTGTATAAAAACTCCATGTAGCTGTGACTGCCCTCCTCCTCCTCCTCCTCCTCCTCCTCCTCCTGCATATTGTCCTGCATGATGAAGGCTACTTGTTCTTAAAAGCCTCCCTGACCTCCTCGCTGGGGTACAACATGTTTCTAGAGTAAAGTTGACCTGCCACAGAGAAGTTTATGAAATATTCTCCAAACACTGGGCTCTCTCTCTCCACCATGACATATTGCTTAATAGTAGCTGATGTATGAGGTCAGGGATTGGTTGAGGCTGAGTCAAACTCTGGACCTTCCATGAAACCTCTGACCATTTTTGCACTTTATACAGTAATGCGATTTAATCTAAAACCAAGGCTAGATGATGTGGTTTAGTCAGTGTTGTGTGTTTGAACAAATGTAGACAAGATGAATGACATCATTGCATCCTTTTGAAAATGCTTTATTTAACTACTTTAGCACTATAAATATAACAAGACCGAACAAGCTTCTTTTTTTTTTTAAACAAACTTTCAGATAGAAAACAGTCTTCATAGGTCTACAAAGGTATAGTAAAGGGCACATATCGGCAATAAGGCACACTCTAGCAAGAGTTTTAATGGTAAAAACCTATGTTAAACTAGGCATATGTGGCTCCACAACTGACACAAAGAGCAGGAGGAGTTCATCCTAGTGCTGTAGTTTGGGTGAAATGCAGGCAATAGAAAGCAAAGCAGGTGTTTTAAGTGGGAGACTATAGCCAGGGAAGGTTTTCTGACTTCTGACACAAAACTGGCATGCAGAGTTGCAATACCAGCAGTTCAATGTGCCACTCGGTTGTAACACACACAACTGACCAGTTTTAGTCTTTGCCGTTAAAGCTGATAAAATGTAGCTGGCTGAGAAGGTCTTCGTGCTCCCACTCATAACACCAATTCCAGTTCAAAATAGCGAACAGAATATTACACAACAAAAACACTAACCTTGAATTAAAAAAAACAAAACAAAATAAACTACTTTTGTTACTCTGACTTTTATCCCTAAACAAGACGTAAATAAAGAAAAGAAATATGTTTTAGAATATATTATACCTTTTCTTCTTAGTTCATACACAAAACATGTAATGCATATATTAAATATATCCTGACTTATTGTCATCACAAAAGAACATAATTAAAGCAGTAGCCAAATGTAGATGACGGAGTGAAATGAGACTTAAATATTTTTTTTGTTTGTTGAAGTATAATCAATCTTTTAATTTAACTTCATGGACCCAAAAAAACATAGATCTTATTCAACATCTCAAAATCCAGGACATCCCTCAAAGTCAAACTCATCATGGTGTTTTTTAGGTAAAAAAAAAGTAGTAAATAAAAAAAGCTGAGAATGCACAGCGAATAAAAGAAATTGGATTGAAAAATTCAAAGCTACTAGAACTGGTTTACAAATGCAAGCCAGCGAACAAATGTTTTGCAACCCTTATATAAAAAAAATGGCTGTGGAGTGTGACTTCATGATCAGCAGCTGCTTGCATCCATTATGTTGTGTGCATGTTTGTGTATTGTGGTACATACATGCATGGCTATTTCTATATTTCAGCGTGAGGTATTGCTCCAGTTATTCCGAGTCCAACATTACACTTGTTTCCATCACACTGCAGAGTTTAAAAAGTGCCTACTAAACATTCATCAGGGTTATTTTATGTGTTTATCTGCAATGAAAAACTCTGTCATCCGTACACACATTGAACCCAGCCTAGTTCACACATGATTTCATACTCGGCATTTAATGTCTCTTCATCTGAAAGATGCAATCTCTTGCCTTTTATAAATACGTTTTAAGTGCACCTTGGTCAAGCACAGTTTGGAGGACGAGACGTACGTATACGGAGTGTTACTGCAGGAGCATTCAGAGAGGAGACTACAGGAGAGGGGTAGCCTTGTCACATCTGACTGCAGAGACTGAAACCCGCTTGCATCACCACAATACAGTAATACCACAAATATGGTTAATTGGAAATATGAATGGAGAAAACTCCCGGTTTCATGTGTCTTTCCTCTGTGCCAACCTTGCTTCGCTTTGTTATGAAAGGCACAGTGAAAAGCATATAGGGTAGCACATACATTACACACATGTAGGCACAGTAGAGAGGCACAATCTTTTTAAAAACCATGAGACTGGAGCGTTTGTAGCCTTAAGTTTTTTTTGATTAGCGTTGGCAAATACAGGAGCTCTTTAAGTGACAGAGTGCTCCAGTCCATACAGAAAAATGTTTTTCATTTCTGTCCATATTTGTTCACTTTTCAAAAGTCAAACAGTTACCCAAAAACAACAATAAAGATATACATAAACGAGAAACAAAACAACTAACATCTGTTCAGTCTTAGCCCCCTGTCAGCACAGTTTCTGAGGATAGGAAACACCTCCATGTTTCTCCTTGTCGCTGTCTATCAGGCTTATACATAAACTATGTTGCCTGTTATTGAAAAAAGCTTTCCAGTTTTCTTTCTCTATATGTTCCCCAAGGAATGTGTCACAATAATATTATTTAGCTGGCGAACCACAATATACGTATCCAAAAATGAAAGAGAAAACAAGCAAACTAATTAAAGGCAAATGAACACAACACTTAAAACCTTCATTTTAAAACATCCAAAAACAAAAATAAAACTAAATAAACCAAAAAAGTACCATACAGGCATGTTTGTAGCATAGCCTACACATTCAACCAGCCTGGACGGACAGCATTACCTACAGCACGGAGTATTGGTTAGAATACTATATATTAAGGGGAAAAATACTAGAAATAAAAACATTAGTCTACCCAAAACAGTCTTCAGTGGTATCCTCTGTTGTCAGTAGTTCCTGTTATACCTTCTTTTTTTAATATTTAGACATGGTGTAAAGCTCTATCTTTCCTGCTTCAGAGAACAAATACCACCCAAATAATAAGAAAAAACTACAGAGAGTAAAACCTTAAATACAGTAAGTATATAAGCATATTACCATTGTAAAGAATCAAACCAGGACCTAGCCTATGTGACATGACATTCACACTGTATTGCCAAGTAAGCTACGGTTAACTTCTGTACCAACATGTGAAC
>JBBPCS010000342.1:11723-23670 GCA_037974645.1 Hollardia meadi
GTGTGTGTGTGTGTGTGTGTGTGTGTGTGTGTGTGTGTGTGTGTGTGTGTGTGTGTGTGTGTGTGTGTGTACAAATGTTCATTAGTTCTGCCACTCAGATGCAGCTTGACGAGATTAGAACATGATGAAGTGAAATACGACCTCTTCACTCTCTCTCTCTGTCAGTTTCCTGCCTCCTGCCCGGCAGCAGCAGACAGGTGGAGCAGGTAAACCAGGTGTGGACGAGGCAGAGAGGCAGGAAGTGAGGTGTCTGTCTGATCCGGCGTCTCTGGCTCTGTACGAGCAGCAGAGGAAGATGGAGGGAAACAGGAGTCTGCTGGAAGAGGTAACATTTAAAATACTACAATCGCATCACTTTTACATGAGTGTGTGGTGAAAGTGCGCCATCTAGAGGCCAGAAAAAAGAAAAAAACTTTAATGGTGTTAAAAATTTGTTTAGAATTTTTTCGATTTTTCATACCATTTTTTATATTTTGTAGTCATAGTTGTAGACTGTTCTCATCAACTGATATGATTATAATGTAGTTTAAATAAAACATGAATAAGGTACAAGAAAGAAAGAAATCTCTTGTGTTGTTGCACCCCTGGTGGCAAAGTTTGGAACTGCATGTGCTGCAATTTTAGTATAAAAGGATAATTCTGCCGTTGTTCTGTATTTTTCTTCTTTTAAAGACAAAAACCGACATGTTAGTCCATCTCTCAATACTTTCTGACTTCCTGTCTGTGGCACTCAGCTCCAAGCCCATCGGTTACTTTCATATAAATCTTTAAAATCTCCTCACAGGTGTAAATTTAATTGTTTTAAAAAACATTCAGTAATTTCTTGAAACAGCTGCTAGTTTCACTTACTATATTCAGTGGTGGATGAATTCATATTTGGTGCTCTAGTGAGTGGCAGCAGGATGGTGTTCATGTGGGATTGAGTCAAAATAAACTCAAATAAATTTTTGAGACTTTTCGTTTCCGTGTGTGTTTCAGTTGGGTCATATCGAGGCGGAGCTTCGAGAGTCTCTGCGTCTGGACGTCGAGCGGCAGCGAGAAGCCCAATTCCTCCGTCAGCAGGAGAACAAACTGCTGAGAACAAACCTGTGTTACCTGAGCCTCAGCCAGCGCGTCGCTAAGTAAAACCTCAGTTACTTTGTAGATTAATAATACAAAGAAAACTTTACCAGCTGAACGATTAAAGTGATGAACACATTAATGCATCAGTAATTATAATCCAATTACATATGAATGGGCTACTCAGCATAATGAGTTCTTTTACTTTTGCTAATATTTTGATGCAAGATCTGAGTACTGAGTCATGGCTTTACAATGGTTTACTCTGTAGTGAGCTGTAAATAGAGATTTCAGACTCATTGTCATTTTGCGTCATCCATTCAGCTGCAAAAATTAAGTAATTAGCGTTCAGTTCAGTTCAGGCCATGGAAGTCAAGCTCAGCTCACAGTCTCAGCTAAATCAGCTGACCTAAATGTCAGCCTTTTAGATTTGCTGCTTAGCTGCCTTAGCCTTTCCACATAGACACATGGAAGGGCAGGGAGGTGTGCTCTCCCTGCTTTAGGCTTTTCACATCTGATCTAAGTTTCTTTGACTATAGAGGTCCTGACTGAACTGAATTTTTGCATCTATAAAACATGCTGCATTGCATTGTGGGATTGTTAGCTGACGGTTAACAGTGGATACATTGACAAACTCGCACACCCAAATAATACAGTCAGTGCATTTTACAGTAAGTAGGGATTGATTTCAGACACAGCTGATAAATTTCATTCCTTTAATATGAAATCCAAAAGAAATCTGATTAAAAGTGCAGATTTTATCCAAAGAGCTCTACGGAGCTCAACTTGTGACCTTGTCTTCATCTGAGCTGGTTGAAATGTTCCTGTTGTCTGTGTCTACGTCGAGCCTATTTAAGATTTAATCAACCTGGAGCGATGTAGTTTTTTACTGGAGTACATTTCAACTAGTCAAAACTGATTTACAGAGATATCAGTAATTCCTTTTGAAGTAAGAATTACAATTAATGATATTCACAGTTGAATTTTCACATGTTGTAAAAGAATTGTGACGAGTGTTACTATTAACTGCCTTACCAATATGTCCGGATATATGATGGCATTTTGACTCATGGAAATCCCCTTTTTCTATATCTAAAATTCAATTCTGACTAAAGAATTAGAGACTGTAAAGTGACTTCCTGCTGTGTCTTCCACAGACCCTGGGTCAGCAGCTACTTCAGGAAGTTCCCCATGCACATCTACTGTCTTCCTGTCCAGGCTGCCAATCACAGAGGCAAGAGGCGGGGCCTGACCAAGAGGAAATGATTGAAATATGTTGAAAATATTTCTGTTTTTGCTGTTTTTTTACCTAAAAAATAAATGTGTTTCCCTTGTCAATATTTTTCCCCTTCTGTAACAAGAAACCCGTACACGGGGGATTTGACATCATTTTTATGTCCTCAGTCCAGAGGGAGTCTAAACCATGAGACTGGACAGGTTGAAATATATTTTATGCTGCATTAAGTGCTTCCTGTCTACTAATAGACTGAGGGCGCCACCTGCAGGAGTCCTTGTGAATCACAAGGTTCATGTAATGTGGACTTCTGGTGCCGCCTGGTGTTTGATGCAACATGATCAGAAGTATTCAGATCCTTTATTTCAGCAAAAGTGCTGATACCACACTGTGAAAATACTCCACTACAAGCAAAAGTACTGCATTCAAACCCTCACTGAAGTAAACGTGTATATTATCAGCTAAATGTACTGAAAGCTTTAAAAGTAAAATGTTGCCTGTCAGTGTTTTCCTATTAAATCGGATGTTTTTAGATTAATATTATTACTGCATTGATAGGTATTTTGTATTTCCTTGCTGTAGATTTTAAGACATTTTCATTTTTGATTCAAAAAAGATACATTTATTGCATTTTCATACATCAACTCATAATTGCTACTATAAAAAGTGAGCAAATAAGCTGAATTACTGGTATATTTTTCATATACTTGCTTAATAGTTTATTCACAATAAAAATCCTTAAATACAGAGACACTCTGTGTGATCCAATGAAAACAAAAATAATGTGGCTTTTTATTAATGTTTTCATAAATTTTTTATATGTAAACACTGCACATCAAGCATGAACTCTGTTATTGTTTTATGTCATATGTATTACAGCTGCAAAAACTAGTTGATCAATTGATTAGTCAATTGAAAGAATTAGTTGCCAGCTATTTTGATAATCAATTGATTGTTTCAGTCACTGTTTAATCAAAAATGTCAAACATTAGCTGGTTCCAGCTTCTTGAATGTGAGGATTTGCTGCCTTTCTTTGTCATTTCTGACAGTAAGTGAAGAGTTTTTGGGTTTTGGACTGTTGGTTGGACAAAAAAAGCAACATGAAGATGTTGATTTGGGCTCTGGGAAAATGTTATGAACATTTTTCCGCAACTTTTTGACATTTTATGGATTAAACCAAAATAATGATTAATCGATAATTAAAATAATCATTTGTTGCAGCCCTATAAGTATTGCTATGGACCTTTGTTGTAATGTATAGTTAATCTAGATTTATTTCTTGACTAATTAATGTTATATTATGTATATTGTTGTGTAACCTACAGACGTAAGAAACATTATTTGGCTGTAAACACACGTTAAGTAAAACATTATGTTCCACACAGGCTCATGTTTGGTTTATAAAATGACCAAAAAAAACAAATCTATATTCATATTTTTCAGCAGATGGCGGCAACAGTGTGTTTTTCATGATCTACGCTGAACGCAGCACTACGTTTCTACGTAACTACGTCACTCCGCTGCCCAGCCCTTCTTCTGTGTGCGTGCTCGGCTTCATCCCTGAATCACAGACATCATGGTGAGCTTTAACCTTTATTTATTCTCCTGTAAAGCGACAGAAATAGTCAAAACATGTCGCTTCTTCTCGTTATGGAGCCAAACTCATAGAGAGGTTGTTAAACACTTTACAGACCGTTCGTGTTGTTTGTAGCGTCCGTTTAGCTTTCTGTTAGCCAGCGGCGCTAACCGGCGAGCAAGCACATGGGCTTTATGAATGGCTAACGGCTAAGCTAACCGCTTTAAAGTAGTTATTTAATTTCTCTCACGGTTGGATGAAATCGCTGAGTTTGCTACAGCTAATAAAATCGTCACTGTTATGTTTATGTGTTTGTCAAGAGACCTCTTGTTATTCTGAGATAGACCGTTAGCATGCTAGGCTAGTTTAGCTTGTCATTTGGGCTTTGTGGCTGTCAAGAGGAACAAATCAGCGATTATAGACATTGATGAATAAATGGTAGAAAAATAATTAATATAACATGTGAGTGAAACTACATATTACCTCAAATAAAAAAATAACTGTAACCACCGTCTCAGTTTTCAGTAGGTTTTTATTTTTATGTTTTAATTCTGCTGAGGGCTTCTAGCGGTTTCTAAGATGAGGGGCAGGGCTCGCTGGCTGCTGCTTTCACTGGTGCTCGGAATAAATAGTTCCGTCAACGCCTGAATTGTGTTCCAGTTCCAAACATGCCCCTTAAGGATTATTTTAAACTATTAAGATGTTTAATCAAGGTATTATTTAGTCTGTGTAACATAAAAACTAATGGTAACCTAGCTAGGCTACTCGTATTGTACCTAATGCAGTCAAATACAGGAGCCCTGCCTGCCAGCCCTATTTGCTGGTTTCCTTTGTGTTCTACATATTATTTAATAAAAAAAATTGAACATTTAAAGATGTCATGAAGACTTTTATTACTATTTTCTGGCATTTTATAGACAAAACAACTGATCAATTAATGAAAATAATTGTCTGTAGCAGCCTTTTTATACTGTTTAAAGTATTTTGCCGACCACATTTATTTCAATCACAGTGGACTACGTACACTTTTGTGTTATACCGCACTTGTATTGTAGCTTCCAAAGTTACTGTAAAATTGAATCTGAGACAGTTTGGATAAAAACTCAACATTCTTCTTGAAAGAAGCGTTTAATGCAGGACTGTTGTGTCATTGTGGTTTTGCAGAGCTCATAAACTGGAAAATGAACGTGTTTTTAAGTTTTCTCTTGAAGTTTTAGGATTAGAGCCAAAAAACAATATGATACAGAGAAAAGTAAGGGTGATGTTGTGTGTTATGTAAAAGTGTTATGTATATTGTATGTATGTATAATTTTAAACATAAAAATTGAAATTAAGATAATCCTCAGTTGACTCGTGTTTGCAGCAAAAACTTTGTTGCTATTTGAAAAAAAACCTGAAAACTTATCAGACTTATAATAAAAACATATTGATTTACTCTGGACCTAACCTTGAATGTATCATAGAACCTTTGCATGTGTATTCTTGTCAGGTAATGTGATGATATTGATTGATTGTCTCCGTGCAGGCGTCCTTATCGATGGCCCCGGTCAACATCTTCAAACATGGAGCTGATGAAGAGAAAGCTGAAACTGCACGACTGGTCGGTTTGTTTTCTGTGTTTGGTCTGAACTATTGGAGGAAGATAAACAGCTGAAACTTTATTTGACTGTGTTTTTGTTTTGTTTTTTCTATTTGTGTGTTTTCTCTGCAGTCATCCTTCGTGGGCGCCATCGCTATCGGAGACCTGGTGAAGAGCACTCTGGGCCCAAAAGGGATGGTAGGTCACGTTAATCTGCCCAGCTGATTATTGTTTAAATTCTACAGCTGCCACTAACGATTATCTTTATTATCAAATAATCTGCTAATCAATTATTTAGTCTATAAAATGTGAAAAATTCCCAGTTTCCCAGAGTCCAACCGTCTCCAGGTTGCTTTTTTCTTTTTTCTTTTTTTTTTTGGTCCAACCAACAGTCCAAAACCCCAAAACTCTTAATTTGAAATCATGAAATTCAGTGAAATTGAAATCATCGTAATCAGAAATGACAAAGCAGCAAATCCTGACATTTAAGAAGCTGAAACCAACAAATGTTTGACTGACACGATTCATGGATTATTAAATCGACTAATCATTGCGTCTCTAAACTCTGCAGATTTCCATGATGAATTCAGGCATTGTTGAAGTCTGGTTTTGATTTTTTGTGGTATTTCATGAGAAAGAAAAGTAACCAGAACTCGCTGAATAATGACGCTAAAACTGTTTTAAAGAGTAAATATGTTGAATGCTTGTCGTTTTCCACTTTTTTGGTCTGTGTTGGATTTGCTCAACTTTGTCTTAGAAAATCTACTTTAGGAAAATCGTCTGAACGATTTCCTCTCGTCTCTCTTCAGGACAAGATCTTGCTGGGTGGAGGGAAGGGCGGCATGGTGACGGTGACCAACGACGGCGCGACCATCCTTAAAGCCATCGGAGTCGACAACCCTGCTGCCAAAGTTCTGGTTGGTGAGTGAAGCCGCCGAGTTTCTGCTGCTCAGCTTGTGAGATATTTTGTGTTTTTATAGCCGGCAGTTATAAAAAGCTTTATTGAAGTTATCTGTGTGAACTCATGAGTTTATCAACGAGGAGTCAGAATGTAAACGGCTGTGTGTTTTTTGTGTTTCCAGACATGTCGAAGGTTCAGGATGATGAGGTTGGAGATGGGACGACCTCCGTCACCGTGCTTGCTGCAGAGCTGCTGCGGGTAAAACGCTTCTGTCCGAATGTTTTTAAAAAGTCGCGTCATCGTCCGCTCGCTGCTCATTTTTAACCACCGCTGTTTGCCTGGCAGGAGGCGGAGCTTCTGATCGCCAAGAAGATTCACCCACAGACCATTATCGCCGGCTGGAGGAAGGCGACTCAGGCAGCCAGAGACGCTCTGAGGGAGGCGGCTGTGGATCACAGGTGAGGCGGATCTATAACGAGTCCCAACGTACAGCGATCAATGAATGTTCCTGTTTGTCAGAGGGCAAATTTCAACTGCTGTCCCTCGATTAGCTGTGAAATTATCTATAAAAACAACAATTAGGACAGATTATAGGCTCTTAGACTTGTCGTCCATGTTGGCCTAAAATTTGAGATTAAGGAGGTTTCTAAACCTCTAAACCTCAGTTTGTTTCTAAACTTTTGTTAAATAAAGTTTGATTAAGTTCAAATTCATCTGGTTCAAAGAGATGCTCATAACGTCTCCTTCTGCCTCCCGTCTCCGTAGCAACGACTCGGCTCGTTTCCAGGAGGACCTGCTGAATATCGCCCGGACGACGCTGTCCTCCAAACTGCTGACTCACCACAAAGATTACTTCTCCCAGCTGGCTGTCGATGCCGTCATGAGGCTGAAGGGCTCTGGAAACCTTGAGGCCATTCACGTCATCAAGAAGCTAGGTGGCAGCCTCACCGACTCCTACCTGGACGAAGGTGAGGCCGTGTGATGTCATGGATTGTTTTTGTTTGTTTGTTTGTTTCTGATTGGCTCCCGTTAATGTCACGTCTGCTTCATCCAGGTTTCCTGTTGGACAAGAAGATTGGAGTGAACCAACCGAAGAGGATGGAGAACGTCAAGATCCTGATCGCCAACACCGGCATGGACACCGACAAGATCAAGGTACACACACACATATCGATTTCAGCTGTCGTCAGTCGAGTGTTTTTTGGTCTCAAAAAACGTGCTCACGATAATACTGGGATCATGACACCGAGCTTCATGTCAGTGAGGAAACCTTGAACATGTTTGGTGTCTCTGGACAGGATCATCTTTTGTTTGACAAGTTTCCAGCAGCAGAGACGCAGGAGTCTGATGTCAAGAACACACCAGTCAGAAAAACATGCTGTCTGATGTTCTGATGTCCCGGATCCACAGCCTCTGTTTTAAAGTGTGTGTGTGTGTGTGTGTCAGGTCTTCGGCTCCAGGGTTCGTGTCGACTCAATGGCGAAGGTTGCAGAGATCGAACTCGCAGAGAAAGAGAAGATGAAGGAGAAGGTCGACCGAATCCTGAAACACGGAATCAACTGCTTCATCAACAGGTACACACACACGCACACACACACGCACACACACACACAGGAGCTGGCAGTTAAATCAAAAGGTGAATAGTCGTCCAGTAGAGGGCGCTGTTGCTCCTTCATCACAGCAGCTGCTCACACGTTTCTTCTTCTCTGTCTTTCTCTACAGGCAGCTGATCTATAACTATCCAGAGCAGTTGTTTGCTCAGGCTGGCGTCATGGCCATCGAGCACGCCGACTTTGCCGGCGTCGAGCGCCTCGCTCTGGTCACTGGTATGTACAAACACACACACACACACACTATTTTCTTTCAAAATGTTTTCTTCACGGTATCGTACGGTTCTTCTTTGTGCTGCTTTTCCACCTGAAACTTCAAATTAAAAGAAAGCACAACCAAACAGGTGCGGAAAGTGATTTATTACAAAGAAAACAGGTTCTGGATATGATAAAATTGATTATTGACAGAAAATAAATAGAGTATAAAATGAAGAGAAAAAACATTGAAAACAAAATTTAGAATTTGTTTTTGTTTGGTTGCGTTCGGAGCTGAAATAATTTGTTGAATGTTCAGACTCTTTGATTTGTCAACCAACAGAAAATTAACCAGAAAGTAATCGATCGATTAATCATTTAAGGTACATTTTTAAGGAAAATTCTCAGATTTGAAAGTGTGAATCTTTTCAGATTTCTCTCCTCTTTGACAGGAAATTTAATATCTTCTCCGGACAATTTGAAAATGTCACCTCGGACATTTTTCTGGCTTCCCTACGAAACGATTGGTCCGGAAAATCATCCACAGATTAATCGATGATGAACATTATTGTTGTTGCAGCCGCTTTTTCCTCCTTTGCAGTTTAACGTAACTTCAGGCTTCATGTGTGTCGATCAGTTGATTGATGATCTATGTGTGTGTGTGTGTCATCAGGAGGGGAGATCACCTCCACCTTTGACCACCCCGAGCTGGTGAAACTGGGTCACTGTAAACTGATCGAGGAGGTGATGATCGGCGAGGACACGCTCCTCCACTTCTCCGGAGTCGCCTTGGGTACGTCTCATTCATTCATTCATTCATCCTGATGAACGGACGTGTGGTTTATTGTTTTATTCTTCCATATTATTAAATAAAGCAGCGGCTGAATCAGTTCATGATGGAGAAGAACAGCTAAACTCCTGCTAAAGGCAGCTAGCTTAGCATAAAGACAGCTAGCTTGGCAGATCTTGGAGGCTGCCGTCTCATTGTTTAACTCCAGTGAAGTTCATGTGATTTGGTGATTAAGCTTCAAATCACATACTTGAATATATAAAATTGTAAATTAATCTATAATCAGGACTTGAGAGTTTGTTGAATTCTTAATTTTAACTGAGATGTTTTCCATATCAGGAATATGCTTGAATTTAGATTTATACATCCTATAAACAAAATAAAATAAACAAAGTGACAATTTACATTTGCTGTTTATTTGTTTATTTAGTTTGCTGTGGGTGTAAAGGAAGTAAACGTAATTTTTTGCAGTTACATTTTTAGTCATAATTTTGATGTAATGAAAAAGGCTTCGAGAGACTGTTTACCTTGCATTTTATTGGTTTCAATATAGATTAATACTCTGAGAGAAAGTTAATTAAAGTTAATTATGATTTTTTTTGGGGTAAAATACAGTTACGTCTCTCTGTTTCACTGTCTGTGAAAACGCCTTGTCTCACCTTCACTGCTGCTGTAGTTGCTGCTCTCTGCCTGTAGAGGGCAGCGTGAGTGTCTGCTCCTCGGTGAGCTTCACCTCTGACCCTCCCCCCTGACCCTCCTCCCCTCAGGTGAGGCGTGCACCGTCGTCCTGCGAGGAGCGACTCAACAGATTCTGGACGAGGCCGAGCGCTCGCTGCACGACGCTCTGTGTGTGTTAGCTCAGACTGTGAAGGAGCCACGCACCGTCTACGGAGGAGGTACGCACACACACACGCACTTCATATGGGGGTTGATGAGTGCTCAGATTGTCTCTGTGTCAGATTAGAGATCATAGCGCCATAAATTCTTATCTTAATTCGACTCGAGAGATGCGACAGACTCCGACCAATCATAGCTTGTCGTCTTTCATGACCTGGGTGATTTCATCAGGAAGGAGGAGCTAGAACCGGCTTCCTGGTACAAGAATGTAAACAAACATGGTGTCAGAAGTGGCATGTGTGATGCTCACTAAAAAAATGTAAAAAAGAATCAACTGTGACGTTTCTTCACCGACATCGTTCCTCTTTTACTTCAAAGAAATGTTGTGAGATAAAACCATCAGTTTTTATCACCACACGTTTTGTTGAGTCGGGCTGATGTCTTGAAGTCTGAACGCAGCGTAACGTGACCAGGGTCTGAAATTAACAGCCGTCAAGCACCAAATGTGGGTAAATTTTTTTGACGAGTAAATCTCAGAAGGCTGTCTGTGGGGAAATGTCTCAAACTCTGACACCGGAACTCCATGGTGCATTCAGGTACACCTCGTAAACTGTGAAATCTGCATTGCTTTGGGACTTTATGGGGCATATCGGTGCCCCTCGTAAACTGGCTATGAAGGTTGTTTAAAACAGGAAATATTTGTTTTGTTTTTCATATTTTACTTTGTTAAAATATTTTTAATAAGCTATGCTAAAATCTGAATAATATCACTTTATTTCTACATTGGCAGATTTTAAAAATCAGCAAACATATTAATATTCTTGTACAACAGCTCCCAGAGTACCTGCAGGGTCATTATTAAACAAAACTCCCCGACTCTGTGGAAAATGTAGGAAAACAATAAAATTTTGATATAATTAAAAAAAAAAAAATTATTTAGTGCATTCAGTGTAACACCTAAATGCAAGTGGATGTTCTTTTAGCTTTACATGTGAATTTTAATCTGTATTATTGGAATAAACAAACAATATAATTTAAATAAAATAAGGTCGACACTAGCATGGCACTTTTCACACTTCATACACACCTGCCTCATAACACACACACACACAAGGTTTCATTATTTATTTATTTATTTACCTGCACATGCTCATTCTAACTGACTCCGCCTCTCCGTCAGGTTGCTCTGAGATGCTGATGGCCAAGGTGGTGACCGATCTGGCCAATAGGACGCCAGGAAAGGAGGCGGTCGCCATGGAGTCGTTCGCCAAGGCTCTGATGATGGTACGGACCTTCTGCCTCCTTTCTTTTGAAGCATCACACACTTTAACTTTTTTTTTTTGGTCCATTTCTGTGGTCTGATCTGTTATTTATAACTGGAAAATGATACAAGTCCAAACTGTATCGCTATAATATTGACAAAAAATGATTTTAAAAGTTAAAAACACTTTAAGAGATAGTTTTGTTTGCCAGCATTCATGTGTGCAGAGGAATCCAAACCTCCATCACTCAGATCTCGTTTCTCATCGTTTTCTCCTCCAGCTGCCGACCATCATTGCTGACAACGCCGGCTACGACAGCGCCGACCTGGTGGCTCAACTGAGAGCTGCACACCAGGAGAACAAGACCACCTTCGGACTGAGTGAGTGAACACACAAATAATCATCACCTGAAAGCCTGAGTCAAAATTCTCAAACATAAACTGTAATTCATAAATGCTTTTGTCAAGTTTGAGTCTTTTTCTCTTAAAGTCGCAGCCAGTCTTCAGACCTCCCAACATTTTCAAAGATTTTTGACTTAAATAAAAGTTTAAATGAAAGTAGTCCCTTTGGTAGAAATGGGAAGCGTGCGGATCAATCATGAGAGAAAGCATTGATTATAGATTCTCAAGATTTACTGAACTACACAAGCTGTTGTTAAAGCAGGAGTGTAGATTGTAATTTGGAGCCAGAGTCTGTGCAGTAGTGATCGGGGGTTGGAGCCATGGTATCGAGTTCCCGCCCATACACCCGCCCACCCAATCGTGAGCAGGGCTCAGCTGTCAATCATGACGTTTCACCTCCTTTTTATAGCATCAAATAACTAATTAAAAACCAAACTGATCAGAAAAATGAACACTTGAACAAACATCAGCGCGATAAGAACTACCTAAAATGACAGAAACCA
>JBBPCS010000342.1:23770-36554 GCA_037974645.1 Hollardia meadi
GTGTGTGTGTGTGTGTGTGTGTGTGTGTGTGTGTGTGTGTGTGTGTGTGTGTGTGTGTGTGCGTGCGTGTGTGTGTGGCCAGCAGCTCTCTGTGACCTCGGCCTCTAACAGGCCACATGAGTTTGGTCTGCATAATTTTGCAATACTATAAAACAGGATGGTCGTGGTCAGGTGGCAGGTCATGTGATCACATCTTGAAGGGACCCTGGGTATTTAACAGTGTTGGTGCACTCTGGCGTCTTCAGTTTGAACGTGGAGAACGTTCTGACGATACAACAGTTTAGCTTAGGTGCCTGCCTGTTGTCATCTATCTGCTAATACATACCTTTATCTCATCTCGTATAGACCGCTGCAACGCACTTCTGCTAGACTACTCACTTGGCCTCACATTACCCCTGTACTTAGGTCTCTGCATTGGCTCCCTGTTGCGTACAGGATCCAATACAAAATTCTCACTCACACTTTCAGAGTGGATCAGAGTCAGGTTCCTGCATATCTGTCTGAACTACTTCACCCATACTCTTCAGCTCGCTCTCTTGTGGTCAATATGCTCAATTTGCTGTCTGTTCCATGCACCCGCCTCAAGACCCGAGGTGATCGAGCTTTTGAGGCCGTAGCACCTCAGCTATGGAACGCTCTGCATTGCACACCGACAGTCTGCTGATTCTGTGGTTTCTTTTAAGAGGCAGTGAAAGTCATGCCTGTTTAGACAGGCGTTTGTTTAACCACCTACGCACCAGGTCTATATTTTACTTATTGCTTATTCTGGGCCTGTCCTCTCTTTTCCTTGGGTATTATCGTGATGTTTGTGGCTTTGTGGCCACTTCATCATTTTAAGATTTTCTTTTTGTATTTTATATAATGTCCTTTTTTCACTTTGTGACTTTTGTCTGTGAAAAGCACTATACAAATATTATTTTATTTATTTTTTTACAGTCAGTGCTTTTTAACTGCTTTTTGTGGGCGTCTCAAATTACATCTCTTCTCTTCTGTCCCTGCTTTGGCCTTCTTGCTCCTTTCTGTTAAGGCAGACGTGTGTGTGCATGTGTGTGTGTACTGGGGGAGTTACAAGGGTGCTTATGACTGCGCTCAAAGAAGGAGGGGTCTGAGTGAACCCTGTTTGTCCTCATTGGTCAACAGAGGCCCTCCCTCCTCTATTTTAAAAGACTGCTTTCTCACCTGAGTTAGAAAAGAGCTGCAGCTCCTCAGCCACTCACTTGTCTCTCATCTGCCTTCAACAAACATTTATTTGAAAAGAAAATACAGGAGCAACCCTGGAACCTCCTTAGGGAACTTTTGATCAAGTAAGTATGCGATTTGGTTTATATGATGCATGAAAATAAGGCTTCAGACACTGATTTACAAAAAAGGGTTGCTGTCACCGAAATAATTAAAATTCTTTTCAAAACTGTAGTTTTTGGAGCAAAAGCCTTTTCTTGGCTTTTCACTCTCCCTGCAGGGTGTGTATAAGGAACTAACAACTGCTCTTGCTGTCAAGTCTTAAGTAGACCAGAGTTTCAGCAGTGTGCCTTGCTGGAAGCAAATTTGCTCAGAGGTAGTGACTGATGCAAGTCTGTTTGGGGCGAATGATATACGAGTTGGTTTTTCACAGTGGAGACATGAGGTTTGTAACTGATCTCTTTAAAGGAAAGGGTCTGAGGTTTTCCGAACTGCACCTCTTCATTTTTATTCTACAATGAATGCTTAATCTGTCCACCCAGAAACTATAGGATATACTGTAAATGAAATGAAAAACTAAATAGAGGCTCTTGATCTGTAATTCAAACAGAATTTGTGTGATCTTTTGGTTCTGAGCTCGCTGTCTCAGAATATAACTTAGTAGTCTGTGCTTGCTTGTTCTGTAATGTTTTAGATCACTCAGTGAAGCTGCAAACAGGAGGAAGTGTGATTACTGATTGTTTGATTTGCTCACCTTTTCCTGTTTGCTAATTTCGCATGTCAACACGTATTTGCATGCTTGTTTGTACTATAAAATCAGCAGCATGTTCGACCAGCTGATCGATGATTTTTCACGGCCGATCGCCTTTAAGGCAAAGACACTTTTAATTGTGAGACAAATGAAATATGAATCATGAAAAAGCTGCAGAGGCTTCAGTGATGTGTGTTGGCCAATGTGTGGTCTGGCTCGCACTCAGCATTAAAATTAACAGCTGTAAACACGAGTGTGAAGGCGTCTCAGGACACAATGGGGTCTAATCGCCCAGGCCACTTTCATCGATGCATTTGTATGCACACAGCATTAACATTTCATCCCTCGTCTCTGTACTTGTCATTTGTCATGTTTGTCAAGCTCTCTCGTTAGCATTTTGTGGTTTTGTGTGGTTTTATCCAGTATGCAAATGGCCTCAGCAGTCTTCTTGTACAGCCGAGAGGCCATGTGCAAATGTGGTTCTTCCCTTTGGGAGGATTAAATTAAATGCACGCATGAGAACAAGTTCAAGTGACCACTCAAGATGCATTTACCACTCGTTATGTTAATTGGAGGTGTGAACTGCACCCAGTTTCCGCTAGACAAGTCTGATGCCACGTCCGAGCTTGTTACATGGCACACGGCCAAAAGGTGGGCTTCTGCAGTGTTATGGTTGTAACAATGGCAGCATTAAACTTAGCGGCGTGTGAAGTTAACGAGGGTAGACAAGTAAATCCTCTTGGCAATGAAAAATGAAAACCACTCTCCGTTTCTCCCTCAACACACAGCAGAGAGTGACACTGAGAGATTAGGTGTACTGATGTGTGTGATGTGGTTTTTAACGGTAGCCGCTTTATCTCCGTTGGCTCAAGTAGCTTTTTTTCCCCTAAAAGAGCCCAGGATAACAATAGGCTATCAATGACTAAAACCTTATTTCAAAGTAAGTTTTCCCTTGCGGTTCAAACTGTACCAGCCAGGTAGGGTCAAGGTGGAGAGTTTTAACACCTCTGACATTGTTTGCAGCCGATGAGCATGAAACCCCTTCCATCAATAGGAACTGTTGCTTAACAAGTAGCCATTGGTGTTTTGTTTTTTTTTACCAGCCAAGTCTCTTTTCATTCCTTTCACACAGGAAAGAAGACTGTCGGATGCTTTCAAGTTAATGCAGTTAACTTAAATAACTTTAAAAGACAAACACTTTTTTCTGTGACCTTCATCACAACCAGTTATTTTACCTGTCAGTTATGTTTTATTCGCAGTTGGCAACAAAACTGGTTCGACAATGTTTGCACTGGAGTAAGAGCCAAAGTATAATGCCATTTTACCTTTTATTGAAGCAAGATTTGTTATTGCGGACTTTAAGACCCACCCCACCATGCCTCAGCTGTGCTCAATTAATACTAACATATCATTACAACATGTTAAATGGTCGCATCTTATCGTGCTATTAATTGTCAATTAATCTGCCAATTATTTTCAGGATTAATTGTTTAGTCTATAAAGCGTCTATAAATGCTCATCACAATTTCCCATAATCTTCATTCACTTACATTTAAGAAGCTGGAACCAAGAAATGTTTGACATGTTTGCTTGGAAAATTGCTGAAACGATTAATCGGTCATCGAAATAGTTGAAAATTTCCTTTTGATCGAATAATCCATTAATGGACTCACCGTTGCAGCATTAATGCTAACAGCGTGGTATAAAGGTGGTGGCTCCAGCTTCATGTGGAATGTGGAAGTGTGACTTTGCACCAAAACGTTAAATTGTGCTCAGAGCTTACGCCACCTTATTGCTGCTGTAAATACTTTTAAACAAAAGAGAATTTCAGGGTGAAATTTTTCTTGTGTGTCCTTCGTGTTTGACGCCTCTGTTTCTCTGTTTTTGTAACTGTTGCAATGGTTTGTGTTTTCCCTGCATTGTTTGTCAGTTAGTAGCACTTGCGATCTTTCCTTCTATCCAATCAAAGAGCTCTTTGTGTGAGTGACAGACAGCACCGTAAATAAATTGGCTGTAAGTAGCACTTATAGTCATTCAGGCTGTGTTCTTTGTTTTGGATCCTTGTCTTACATAACTTGATGATGAATGCTACAGATGGAAAATGTAAGCGTGTGCCTCCTTGCTGCGCTGTTGGCTTTTTTTCTTTAATGGTAGTGGGTGAGGCTGAGTAAACCAGCTCATATATGAACAAGGAGGCCTGTTGATGGTGGTGGTCAGGTGGCCTCATGAACTCGCTGCATCCTTGACCTGGTTTCAAGGTTTGTTGACCTAACTCCAGCCAGCAATCTCTATAGACGTCAACAGTGACCCGTAATATGTTCCTAAAGATAGAAGAGACTCAACTTGTATTTTATTGTATATTGTGTTTTTAAAACAGAAGATAGTTGTTAATACCACAAGTCAAGCTGGCGTAAATGGAAATAGCAGTGAAACAGGACTTCAGCCTGCATAAGGCGCCAAAGGTTGCATCATCTCCCAGCTTTCTTTTTCAAGGTAACATAACAAACAGTCCCTCAGTTCCAGGAAGTGGGAGGATTGGTTTGCAGGGAGGGCCCTATTTCACTCTGAAGTGTTCTTCATCAAGGCCAAAAGGGCTCCGTTGAGGCCAATAACGCCAGACATTACAAGCGCCTGCAGGCCTGGAGTTGGCTGAAAATTGGCATTCCTGTGGCGGACTTACGTTTTTGTGAATCTTTAAAGGGACGGTCCTCCCTCTAAAATCAAAAATACAGATTTTTCCTCCTATCTTCAGTGCTATTTATTTATCCGTTTCGATTGATCTGGCGTGGGTTTTGGAGTTGTTTTGGAGATATTGGCTGTAGAGACTTCTGCCTTCTCTTGAATATAAAGGAACTAGATGAGGCTTCCAATGTGGTGCTCAAAAATACATTTAAAAAGTCAAGATAATCAACATCATAATCAACACGATAATAACAGCATTGTTGTGAGAAGTTTCATGTAGGAACTATATTGTTTCTGTATCACTGTGCCGAGGGAAGTGTGCATCTACTCATGGATGAGAGGCTAGCCAACTAAGCTAGGATGTCATACACGTGCGCAGTGATACAGTGTAGTTCGGTAGAAAGAAAATAGTTCCTCCATGAAACTGCTCACAACAAGGTCTGTGGATTATCTTGAGTAACCGGGTCATGATTTCTGGAGAGAGACACTGCTGTTGAGTTTTTCAAATGTATTTTTTTGGCGCTTTGAGCACTACAAGCTAAGTGCCATCTAGCTCCATTATGTTTGAGAGAAGGCAGGCATCTCTACAGCCAGTCTCCAAAACTCTGCAACCCACACTAGATCAATCTAAACGGAATAATAAATAGCTCTACAGGTAGGAGGAAAAATATGTTTTTAATTTTGGAGGGAGGACTATCCCTTTAAGACTTGGTCAAGCAGCCACTTTAGTTAAAGATCCAGCAGACTGAACTAACTGAAGTAATTGAGACTTTCCTCTAATGTTTCCTTTGCTTTTTTTCAAATCTTTTTATAGGTAACAAGGTCTAGCTGAGGCTGAAGGAAGAAGCACATCCACTAATTTGAACTCTAAAGCCTGAAATCCTGAAAACTGAACTTCTCTGCTTCTTGCCCTGCTGTGCACCACTATGCCGGGAGTCGTGGACCGTATGGAGCTGAGGAAAGTCTCCACGGAGGCTGATGACGACAGCACCGACAGCCTGGACGACCACTACACAGAGCCCATGGACTCTGAGAAGGCCACCATCAACAGGTCAACAACCGTGAAGTTTTCTATTTCCTTCCCCAAATGAGCAGATGCCAGCTGTCATTTGAAAATGTATTGCCTTCTGCACATTTTGGGTGCAACATCCATTCTGAAACATCGTGTAGACTAGAAGCGCTGTTTCAGTAAAAAGTGTCAGAGAAACTCAATAAATGTAGCTCGGTTTCTGCAGTAAAAGCCTGATTTCTCAGCTAGTCTAATGGATAAATCTTATTACAGAGTTGGGTTTCCTGGAACCAGGTTACTGCACTGTATGTATACACATTCTCCAAATTCCTGTCCCAACTTGACTTTTCCCAGTAACTTGGTTTATTATGTGCATGTAAAAATAGTCTTTGGTTATTTGGCCTGACGACAGAAGAAAAGCTCCGCAGGTTCGCTGGCATCAAAGATTTAATCTGGAGCTGACAAGTGTTAATGTAGACAGAGCAATTAATTGGGTTACTTATCCAGCTGGAGACTTCAGGGCAGCAAACGTAGTGATTAAGTAAGTTATGAGAGCAGTCTGAGTGAGGGTGGCTGCTCGGAATACATTGACTGACAGTGGGCTGATCAAAACTATCTGCTTCACGTCTGACATCTTCTGTTCTGTTGTGTATTCAAGTATTAATTTTTTTGGTCCTTACAGTCAGTTTATGGATGACAACGACGATGGAGAAAGCCAGAAGTTCCTGTCAAATGGGATGATGAAGAAGAAGAAATATGAGGAATACCATGAAGAATACGTAAGCGGATTCACAAGTCACAACGCTAATGTAGTCAGTGTCTGTCAGTAATAGTAAATGGTTCAATCTAGTACACTGTTCAGCAGATATGAAGAGCAAATTAACACCAAAACACAACTAAACTGACTAAATGGATGCAATTAAATATTTTTTCCATTTCAATTTTAAAGCAAGCAGTTAATAGCTCAAAAAAGATGTACTATGATACTATGTCATAACATTTGATTATCATGAGGCAAGATGTGCCTTGTGGTATTCAAAGTTTGCGTGAAATTTCTCATAAAGTATGTGCGTGCTTGCATGGAATACAATGATTACTCTGTTTCCTACCGGGATTACTGATTACTTTGGAGCTGCTGAAAGAAGTCGTGTCGCAGTTTGTGTCCAGAATACCCTCCAGTAGTGTATTATTAAGGTAATCAGATGAAGGTCCACCACCAAAAGTCCTAAATGTTTAGAAAGAAAATATAACTTGTCATGTAGATAACATTTATATTCAGATTACCGGTAATCAGGTTTTGATGTCAGTTTCATTTTTTTAGAACTCAAATTTTGTACCAATATTGAAGAACCATACAGGGAAAAATCCAGAGCCAGAAGAGGAAATTTTCTATCTATTCAGCAGCAGGAAATAGACCAAAATGTAATGCAGCTAGAGATCGACTGAGTTTTGTCTAAAGAGACATGACACTTTCTTTGTGTCAACTGCAAGCTGTCTTGGTTGGCAGTTTGCCCGAGGGGTACAGTATGTTGTGTGCTCTTCGCTCATAATATTGGTGCTGCAAGCAAACAGTTCAGGTCCTGCAATTACAAGTGTGGACATGAACATTCAGTCAAATTCTGGGAAATGTTGGAAGTTAGGAATTGAATTGGAAGTTGAGTTGAATGGGTCCCGTTAGTAAAACGTAATAAATGCTGGCAATGCACTAAACAATTGATTATCTATCAGTGCATTGGAAGAATTACAGCTTTTGTGGGACAAAGTATTTACTAAAGTCTTCGGTGGTTTGCTGCACATTGCCACTGCGGGGATTACAATACTGATTTCAGTTTTAAATCTGTTGTCAATTACCTGAGAGGGATTTTATTTCGAAGGCAGACTTAAAAATGTTTTTCACTGTTGTTGATAATCTACTTTTCTCAGACAGATCTCTCTTCACTTTCTCTCTGAGCAGCATCCCGGCCACACCTCCTTCGGGATGTCCGTCTTCAACTTGAGCAACGCCATCATGGGCAGCGGCATCCTGGGCCTGTCCTTCGCCATGGCTAACACTGGCATCGTGCTCTTCACGTAAGTATTTCTGCCACAGAACAAGGAAACTGACAGCATGAATACAGAAGAGCAAGGCAGGTAGTCACTATATACATTCTACAATTACAGAGACCAAATGTTTGACACCAAGAAAGTGCTGATATGATTTTACATTTCTTTTAAACTCTCTATTTTCTGTATATCAGCATTCAGAAAGATTATATTTAGGTTGTATTTATTGGCACTGTGACCTCCCCTCAAAATCCTGAATAAAAGCCCTTAAATTATCCACAGTCATAGTTGACTGTTGCAGTACTGTTGCAGGGACACTGTCGTCCTCAAACTCATGTCTATTCAAGTTTAACTATGGAGCAAATTTAGCTGGCAGGAATGTCATGATGGGCTTTACAAAAAAGACACACGCTACAACCAAATTTCCCTCAGACAGATAATGAGGTTGGTTAACCTCAATGGGTGGAACCCGTCCACTGAAGAATGGCCTGATGTGTAAAGTGTAAATAAAGGCCATATGTACAGCGTGATGAGTGAAAACTGTCACTCTTTCTATTAGCAAAACAAGACGTGGTGTGTTTGCGGTGCTCTAAAAATGTATTATCACTACAACACCATGTTTTGAGTATACAGTGTAACTATTTACTGTACATCTCGCTGTTGTCAGGAAAGTGTAGTTTCGTAGATTAAGGTCATAACATTTTAAAAGGTATAACTGTATATATACTGTATATAGAGCAGCTCGACCACACGGAAATGCTTGAACTCCTGCACCCTGTGCCCTCAGTTCCTCTGCCGTATTTCATCCAGCTCCGTCTGTCCCGTGCATGTGCATCATCAGCATTCATGCATGAACATCTGACACCCCGCTGTCACCCTACACCCCTCAATCCCACCCATGTAGCCACCCCCCACCCCCATCTCTCATGACCATGATGTTACAGGGATCACCCCTCTGAAGCCGAGTATTAGTGGAATAGAGAAACACCAGAAACTAATAGCAGAAAGGGAATAATAATGAACTCCTGCCGTCTTCTGTCAGTAAAGGTAACGGATACATTTCTTCTATAGCACCAACAGCACAGAAACCTTCTCCATCCTGTTGCTTACAATCAGAATGAGCTGGGTGGAATTCTTGCTAAAAAAAGCCGTAAAAGTAACGTCCTGCCCCAGTTCTTCCGCTGTCACACCACCGACACGCTGTATGCTATCTGAAGAATGCTAACGGATGGATGCATTGACGTAGCATTGACGTAACACTGCGCTGGTCATGCCTGGCCCATGCAGAAGTCAGGTTGAAAGCACAACGCGTCTCCTGAGACAAACTCTCAAACATGCAATCAACACGTCAGCAGCTGCAGTAGGTCACAGCTTCTTTGATGTTCTTCAGCTGCCACGAATGACCTAAAGTTGCCACAAAGTGTGAATGTCCACAAAGGCTTCCTGCCTCTGACTACATCTCCTCTCCCTAATATCACGTCTGTCCAGACCTTTCTTTCTTTTTATACACAGGGTTTGTTGTTACCGCTGATAACAACTTTGTCATGTCTCAGTTTTTTCACTGATTGCCGACCTCCGCTTTTCCCCTCTGCAGAATCCTCCTCGTCGCTGTGGCCATCCTCTCCTTATATTCTGTACATCTGCTTCTTGTGACAGCTAAAGAAGGAGGTTAGTATTTTTAAAGATATAACATGTAACATTTCTGCATTTAAATGTCTAAAAACGGCTAGACCTTTGTTATATTTTGTTGACCTGTGGACTTGGAGTATATTTAAATGTTTCCAACAATGTTTAAACCCAGAAAAATATGTAATTTTATTCAAACATAACAACGTGAATAGAATTTTAGAACATTACCTCGTCTGTGAACTTTTCTGCCTGAGTCAAGTCAGATGAAGACAACAGCTCCCATGATCCCATGCTACTTCTGTCTGTTGTTTGTTTCGATTGAGAGGGCCCTAGTGGCAGAAATGACAAACTGTGCTTTTAAGTAAACTTGAAGTTCAGCAAACACAACCGACCTCCTAATGACCTTTGAAGAATTTACACTTAAACTCAAGATGAATGTGTGGGGTCAGGAGCTGATCACCTCTTTGAGCCTCAAAAAGTGAATCAATTATAGATATCTCCTTGTGACAAGGAGTCACGAGGTTGATTGATTAAGGACTGAGGCACTATTTATTGTAAAAGTTCTGCCCACAATTAGGACTGCAAAATGTTCACACTCTGCTCTGAGGGCATTATTTGAAAAGCAGGAAAACATCAACTGAAGTAGCTGAAATAAGTGTTTTTTCCACATCATCATAAACTAAAGTCAGAAAAGGTGACAGTATGAGACACAGCGGATGATTCCCAGTTACTCTCATTGTCTCTGTTTTTATTGTGATATTTTTGGTGACTAGTTCTCCCTCATCTTGTCTGTTCTGGCAGGATCCCTCATTTATGAAAAGCTTGGAGAGAGAGCATTCGGCTGGCCAGGAAAAATGGCCGCATTTGGATCGATAATTATGCAGAACATTGGAGGTAGGCAGTGATTTCATGTGTATTTGTATGTGTGTATCAATTTCAGCTAAATACCAGTAGCTAAGTTTTAAATGACAACCTGAAATACTCTCTGTCATGTTCTCTCTGTCAGCCATGTCAAGTTACCTCTTTATCGTCAAGTATGAGCTGCCTGAAGTGATCCGAGCCTTCTTGGCTTTAGAAGAAAACTCTGGGTGAGTGTGTGTCCTTTCTAAAGTTATACATGTACGTGTTTGTGTGCGCACATCATACAGAGTGTAGGCTCTGACCTCATATTAACCTCTCTGCAGTGAATGGTACCTGAACGGGAACTACCTGGTGGTGTTTGTGTCAATCGGAGTTATTCTGCCTTTGTCTCTCCTTAAAAATCTGGGTAAGGACTCACTTCACACCAGCAATAATTAAAAATGCTATTTCGCCATTAAATTGCATATTGTTCACCTCATGCTCTGCAAGCTGTAGTTCAGATACTTCTGATAACGCTACTGACATACAAGAGGTATGATCTATGTAGCTTCCTACAGTCTGAAGGCAATTTTGTTCTGTCATTTCACTTTAATGTTCCTGCAGCTGTCTATTAGCCAAGTCAGAAGTAATGTAACACTGGTCAAGCCCTTAGTCAGCTCCAGCAATTAGCAGTTACTATAAAGTAACACTGTTATTAAGCCTGTGGTCAGCTCCAAACAGGCACGCACACTGAGCCCCTGGTCCAGATTATGTAATTAGCTCAATTAGACATAAATAAGCAGATAGGATAAACACTATATGTCTGAGTTTAAGCTAATAAAAGACAACAAGCAATTATGGTGTTGGCATTCACAGGCATTCCATCTGTATTCATGTGCATTAGTATTGGTCAACGTTCCATCCAGACCTTAAAGGCTTCTGTCACACTGCAGCTGCAAACCTGATCTGCGGCTCATATCAGATTTTTGCTCGTCTATTTTGAGATTGGGGTCAAAACTTAGAACGGGATGTGACCTACATCTGAGGATAGACGCCAGAATGAATTGACAGCAAAGACAGAACAAAGTGCAGAGGTGCAGAGTAAAAATAGCAACCTATAGCATAGCATTGCATCGGTATCTGATATTGTTGATATTGCAGTATCAGTATTGTGTTATTCTTTCCAATAATGAATTGTTTTCTCCTCTTTAGGCTACCTGGGCTACACCAGTGGATTTTCCCTCTCCTGCATGGTCTTCTTCCTGGGCGTGGTAAGTTCAGGGCATCTTAACCGCTACTCTAAGGGTGCACCAGGCATGTCTACATCTAAAAATTCATTAAAACTGCTATACTCTGTATTTTTATTTTAAGAATTGATCAATTGACTATGTATATATATGCTGGCAGATTTATGTCCCATGTCACAGCTAAATAAAACATGCTCATGAGCAATTTATTTCACATGAGCAGATATTAATCTGCTCACCAATCAAACACCCGACACTAACAAAGAATGGCACCTGCGTGGACAGAATTAAGCAGCGAGCGGACAAAGCAGCCAGTTTCTGCTCTGTGAGCCTGTCTTTCATAATGACTTCCTGATGTTTGACAGTGGCCCTCTTATGATTGGTCATAAGATGTTCCAGACCCAAATGAGGCTCTCATTAACCTAATTTCGGGGGCATAATTTTGTGAAATATGTCTAACTTCATGCTACCTGCCCAGCACTAAATAGCAGACACGCTACATTAGCAGCGAGCTAGCAAAACAGTGGAGCATTGGGCAACTAAAAAGCCAGATATTTCCCTTAGAAGTTAATGTACACCAAAACAGATGGGAATGTGATGTGAATATCAGACTTGCATTCACCTGGTGGTCAGAAACTCCAAATGAATGCTAGTGTTGCTTCATATCTAGAAGTCTAAATAAGGAACTATTAGCTAGCACGCTCATCATATCAACTTAAGAAGGTGCTAATGTGTCAATGTTGTGTTGACAGCTTGTTTCTGCTGCCTCCAAGTAGCTAAAAAAGCAGCATAGAAGTGACACGTAGCTAACCACATTTTTAGATTGCTAATTAGCTGACTAATAAGCATGATGTTTGACCCTGTCCTCCGTTTTCCTGAGAGTTAAAGAGTTCCAATATGGCAGCTACATGGGGTTATTACACTGTCTGTGTGCCCGGGTTAGAAGCCTGTAACTGCAGTTCACTTGTTTATAACCAGAGCTCCCAACTCTCACCCATTGAGCGTGAGACTCACGCAAATGACGCTCTTCACACGCTCTCACGCCACACCTTTTTTCTCACTCTGTCAAATAAAAATAAAAATAAAGCATGTCAGCTGACGCGCTACTTTGCCCCGGAACCTTCAGTTGGATTATCCACTTGCACATGTTTGCGGGGGGCGATCTTTATGGTCACACTGGAAATACATCTAAAAACACCTGTGTGCAGTGCTGGTTTGCTCCGCTGCTGCACAGAGCGCCGATCGCTTGTTTATTCAAAGTTTATTTAATATTGAACGTGTCGCGTGTCCAAATTGCACCAAATCCGACACTGCACGTCCTTGGATTCCCAGCAACACACCCGCGAAGTGTGAAGTAGATCGGACAAACGGTTCTCGAGGTATGCGAAGGACACGTAGATACAC
>JBBPCS010000343.1:0-54153 GCA_037974645.1 Hollardia meadi
TTTGTGTTTCCTGTGATGGGATGTAACTCACTGAGGACCTATTACCTATTACTCAGCAGAAAAGTTAAGGCTATATCCATAGCTTTTAACTTATTGAAAAAAATGAAGCACTCATAAGTAATTAAATAAAATTAAGTCTTTAAAAGTGCCTTTAATTTTTTTTAGACTGCAGACTCAATCAGTGAAATTGGCAAACAACTGAAAGAAACAATCTTATCGTAAGATCATCTTTTCCTTTCCACCTTATCATTCCCCCAGTATCTAGTTTTAGAATGCCATAAGGAATGCATTCTCACTGCACATTCTTCTTTTATGATTACCAGTTTATGTGTGGGAAATGCCGCATTTTTTGGGGGCGTACGCATTGTTTATACATTTGGCCACAGATGAATCATTTACACTCGGAGTTGCAACTGTAAACTGTTTTTGTGGAATTTCACTTTTTGGTTTTCAATAAATGGCACAGACAACTGACGGAGTCCACAGCACAGTGGATAATGCAATCTAAACTAAAAACTATGAAATGGAACTTTGTTTCCTAGTAAGTAAATGAAAGAAAGAAAATTCTTTGGAAACCTGTTTTCAAAACCGATAATTACACAAACATTTTTTTTTGGTTCTACTTACAGGGACACTGAACTGAGCTTGAAAATTAAGTCAGGCATATTATGGAACTCTGATGCCAGTTCTTGTGAACGAACTGTTTTGGGGGGGATTTTTTTCTCTCTTTTGGCATGTCAGGTAGCTGGACATTAATATCTGCAGTGAGCAAGTTTAGCAAAAATAGAAGTTGACTCAAGTGTTTTATCAGCTCAGTTCCTTTTTGGGCGGACACCTCGGTACAAGTCATGAGAGACACTGGAAATGTTTGAAGCTTCCACTATATCATAGTTTCTTGTCTGGCCTTTGACCGTATTACAGTCATTTAGGCTGCTCTTGAAAGGGCTGGGCTTGAGGAGGTTAGCTTTAGGCTCTTCATTCAGAACAAGCGGAACATGATACTCACACGTCTCCCTACACATTTCTGGCATCTGATATCCACTGACTCCACTGCCAAGGAGCTCATACTGCACCTATCTGTCTTCTCTCCTTCCATATACCTGGGGTGAACACGATAACATGGACCTAAACAATATAATGCAGCAATTAAACATACAATTAATGGTTAATTTTAGTTGGGACAGTGACAGAAATATGTTGATTCAACTCTATGGTAATTTGTACAGTTCTGCATAGGGCTGGTAGTGGGTAGCAGCAGCTCCATATAGAGTCTGTGGTGTGGTGAAGTTTGGTTTCGGTATCACTTTAAGGGTACTGGTATCGTAATTTTTTTTAAACGATACCCAGCCCTAATTCTCCATTATGCTTTAAGTTGCAAGACCAACTCACATACCTATTGCAACACAATTTACTACCTCAAACTTTGCCATAGAATTGAATTAACATTTCTGGCATAATCAAAAATAAACTAAAAAATTTAAAAAGGTGGCATTTATGGCAGAGTTATTGTCCTGGTAGGTATAATATAATCTGTTCATGTTTATGTGTCCACTCCCTGTATGTACTTTAGATTTGAGTCTACACAACAATTACTCATTTGGTTTAATTTTGTCCTGAAACAGTAATTACAGCAATAGCAAAGGCAAGAACAAAATGAGTCAGAGCTTTATACATACTGCTGACCAAGAGCTGGAAAACCCCATGACTCCCAACACCAAATGTAGAGAACTTCCCACAACATCTGCTAAATAGATTCAGTATCAGTGGCTTTAAGCTGCTGGAAATTTGTTACCGTTATCAATCTGACGACATGTGTTGTGCGTCTGAAATAAACACTAGCTCTACTTTTATGTACAGAGCACAAGAGATAAGAACAGGATTTCAGCTTGATAACAGTAACGTTTCCAAATCCAGTCTGGTGCATTGATTAGCAGATATTGTGTGATATTACATTATTAGGGATGTCCCAGTCAAGTTTTTCTGGCCCCAGTCCCGCTTTTGAGCCCTTTATTATTTGTTATCAGCCAATATTGAGTCAGATCTAATACGTTATTTAGTTAAATGTTGACTAAATACATATCTGACATATTGAAATAACAGCTTCTAAATTGGGCACAACTCATTTTTCACAAGCTTCTTGATCCAAATACTGAAGGTCCTGGTTAAAAACTATTACATACTTTGCCATTATATAATGTTTACGAGGAAGGAAAGAGGAGATATTCGTTAGTGTTGGAAATCTGCGTATTTTGCCAACCTCTGTGTCTGAACTCAACAGTCATACATCAAGCAAAATGCTCACACTGTAGGCTGCTGTACAGGTACTTGAGGTAGTTGTTACTGTCACAATCAGTCAGCCCCTGTGTTTCAATCCATGCGGTGCCCTAAAAACTTACTCATGAATTGATAATATAGGCACTTCAAACTACTGTAGAGTGAGGTGGATAAAGGCTTAAGTCATTGAAAGTGTTACATGTTTTGTTTACCAGAAAACACCAAACTGTTGATTTTTAGACTGTAAAATGTCCCGCTTCCCATCTTAATCACAATTCTTGAAAAAAAAAATCTAAATGATCTTATTTAAGATTGTTGTTTGTTAAAAAAAACAATCTGTCAATACAGGGCTCGACACAAACTTTTTTCCCAATGAGTACACACAGTGAAAAATGTTTAATTAACACATGGTTTTTACTAAGTAAAAGTCAAATACTAAACATATTCAAAATGATGAATTTATCTGCCTTCAGCCAGTAAACTATTTATGGGTATGCCTACGAATAGAAAGTGGTATTGTTTAGTTAGATAGTACTTGAATGAGTGTCTGTTCAGGCAAAAATAAAAAGAGATTAGTTGTTCCTCAAATACTGGGGTGTGAGGAAGATGCACCATGTTGTTTTAAACTCAACTCTTTTCAGCTCAAATTAAAGATTAATGGGCTTGATGTTCAGCAATGTCTGCATGGTAGAAAACTCTAGTGTGGAATAAGGGTCTCAAAGTTTTTGTACAATTATCAGAGATTAACGGTATGTTGTACTCGCACACTGAAAAGTAAATTTGTAAACAAAAATTCCAGTATTAGTCAGCCTATACATCAAGCTTGCCGCTGAACAACATGACTGCCATAACATAAAAGTTTGGACGGCACACACATGTCGACCATATCTTGTTGACAGCTGTAGCATTGTGTCAAAGCCAGTTTCTGTGAGGAAAGGGGAAAAAGGAAACAGGCAGCACAGTAAAGTTCTGGGAAAAACTGAATAAGACCTCCCGTGGATCTACTTATGCATGCATTGTGTAGTGTGTCATGATTTCACTAGGGTTATTGTAAAAAGGTACTGATAGCTACAGAAATAAGTCACTGAAGAACCATGAAAGGAGTTGGTGATACAATCTGCCAATCCTTTAAATGAAAATATAATATAATGATTTGTGCTTACAGAGGAAATGTGACAACACAAAAATCTAATATAATTTATGATGGAGCCAGCAAAAATTGTCTAAGGATTTGTGACTTGCGGGCACAAATAAGCCACTAACAAAATGTCAACACATCCACAGAAATAAAAGATCCTCTGCAGTTCTGACCAGAGCTTATCAGTTATGGATTTATGATGAGTGACAAACAAGACTTTCAACTGTGAGAGGGGATAATGCAGGATTGTATGGTGACTGAAGAATTGTAAGCAAAGAAAGATGCGTCCCTGCATACCTTCAGGTCAGGACTGAGTGACAGTCGCACTCTTATGTTTGATTAACAGAGGTTAATTAACAAATGTGCAAAGCAGAGAGGTTAAACCGTCATTATGTTGGCAAGTATACTGCTAAACTGGTACAATGCTGGTGAAAAAAGGGCATGACACCACAGTTGACCTTCAAAAACAGTACAGAACAGTTAAAGTACTTGATAAAAAAGCCATTTCGGGGATTGGGCAAAACCCTGTCTGTGTGCATTTCCCAAAAGAGGAGGAAAAGTTCATTGAAAACCTCATGGGTGGCCAGCGAGGGCCACACCTCTTCTACTGACTGTTGCGTGTAAATAAGGAGCAACTGGAACAAACATCTCACGCAGGACTGGCTGGGGAGGCAGCGGACTGGGAGGCCACACAGGAGCAGGAACAGATATAGTGGACGCCAGGACCCAGTTGGTGTCCATGTGCTGACTGCTGGGTTCCAAATAAAGCAGAGGGCAGCACATGATAGCCCAAGGTGCATGCCTCTTAAAACATGAATGCACGCATGCATGCAAAGATAATGCTGTGTGGTGAGAACATTCTGAATACTCCTGGTCATTTACTAACTCGAACCCATTCATACCGCACACACCAACATTATCTATACTGTGTTTAATCATGTAACCTCAAGCTCCACCTGAAAAATAGTTCCGTTGTCTGAACTATCCTTCACACACACAACAGTTTTCTGTTTTTGAGGTAGAGCTAAAGGGTAGTACAACACAGCAAACAATCCCAGGCATTTACACACACACACTAACACATGTAACACACACTGTATTCACCTCAAAGAGACTTATGACCTTGACATCTCTGTTACTCTAATTAATGGTCTATGTACGTGTAACAGCACTTGTTGCCGTTACATTAAAAACACTGTTGAAACAACCAGTAACACCATCCTGATTTCAGAGTTTTTTTGATGCTTTGAACAAAACACAGTAATGTGTATTGGAACACATAGCTATTGTATTACACTTCAATAAAGCTGGGGGACTTACAAGGGATGCGTTTAAAAAAGAATGGTCAAAATCAAAGTGGCAACGTCTGTTGACTTGTAGCCCCTAACAAAAAAACACTGGTTCCTACATTTCCTTTCTTGCAATAAGCCCCTTCCTGCCTGTCAAAATTTAAAATTCCATACCCCCAACAGAGCCTTTCTAATAGAAATTTGCAGTCTCTAAGCCCAGACAAATCTAACCCCTTCTGACATCATCAGGGTTACTTTCTCAGACTTGACAAAGCTTCCCCACAGCCACAGTGAACATTATTCCACTGTTTGAGTTGTGATGCACTTGCAAAATAAACTACAGCTGCTTAGCTTATTAGTTGATTAAATTCGTTTTTCTGTGTCACTTCTAAATGAAGAGTCTTTGGGTTTTGGACTGTTGGTTGGACAAAAGAAACTAACTCCTTCAAGATGTCAATGTCACGCATTTTTCACATCTTTTAGACAATTTCCTGATGAAACAGTTAACCACGAAACTCATATGCAGATTAAACCATAAAGGAAAATAATTAAGATCAGTAAACTGATCTTAATTGGTGCAAATCAGTAAGAGGTCATGGTATCCAAAAACATATTTTCTAAACAGCTTCACCGCTGTGTTCTTACTAAGAAGATAAAGAAAATCTCCAATGATGCAAATGATAGATAACACTGAACAGAGGAAGCATGTATTATTGCAAAGGGCCTCCGCTGCAACAGGTAGTATGGGTATGAATCCTACTGTGCCACTGCTTAGCAACAAGCCTCAACAGTGTTTTCCAACCCCAAATATCTGCCAGAACAAGTGTCAGTATATCTCTCTGCACAGTCAGAAAGATACTGAAAGTCGTTGTCTGCTTACTGTCACATCAAGCTTAAATCCGACACCTTTTGGAGACCCTTATCCCTGAAGAACCTCATCCTTCATTGCCTGCTTAATCTCTCATAAATCCAAATGTAATCTTGGTCAGCCCTGAGGCAAGCCGCCGGATGCATCCTCTGTTGTACCCTGAATCCACCATTACATCTCTTGTTAAGACACTGTGTTTACAGAGCATATACACACATTCATTCTTAGACTATAGACAATATAGCCTACTTTACAGTAAGTTTACATATATTTACTTTACTTTTTCCTCACAGTTTGGCTTGTGCTTCACACAAAAAAGGACTGAACAAGGAACAAGCAAAAAGCACATTTATAGATGGCCTGAAAGGCTTTACGAGGAGGACACACCAGTGAAATAAACAGCTGTTTCAGACACCAGCATCTACTTTTCTATCATTTCCACTTCCTCTTTACAATGTCTCTTACTTAATTTCCCCTATGCATTGTTTTGTCATCTAAACGAGAAGAGTAACACGATTTCCCCCACAATTTCAGCTATAATTTGATATATATTGATGTTTTGTTCGATCCCATAACACAGTATTCTAAAGGAAAAGTAAACTGTTTATCAGTAACATGTACATGTCAAGAAATCAGACAAAAGTGTGAGGGAAATTATGATTTCACCTGCACTGTTTTGTTGGCTTGGTTCACTTTAATTTAGGGGGACTGTTGGGCCTTGGCGGAGGTATGCGCTCTACTGAGTGCCAACTTTTTCATGTCAAAGACCTCTAAACTGACACAAATTAGACCACAGACCCCCATCTGATAAGAATTTTATCTTTGAGATGTTTTATTACAGATTGTATAGTGTGTATACAGTATGTGTATAAAACCCATGGCCAAAATAGTCATGCATTCTGTCATTTAGGAACGCCCTGGGACCTCTTCAAGGAACCCTGAAAACCACTGTGTTAGATAACTGGCCACAAGCAGTCTGCTTTATCCACAACCTTTACCTACTTGATAAAAGTTATCATGATCAAAGTAAATAAGATGAAAGAAAAATATGTTCCTGCTGGTACGCAGAAGCTGCTCAGTGTTACTAAAAACACTAACAGATGGCATCTCTGTAATGGAAAATGCCTGGTCATCCATTATCTAAATATTATCTAGACTCATTATCTGCTATGGTCATCAGCTTTATTATCCAGGAATTTAATTTAGGAGCAGTATCCAGTAGCCTATCAGTAAATAGATTTGGAAAATAAGTACACATCCCCTGCTATTAGTCATGTATTGATTGCAATACAATGCAGTGGAGGAAGGAACAAAGGAAATTGAAATCCGGGACAAATAACTCCAAAAAAAGGGTCAATATTTGAAAATAAGACTTGATAATCTGTTCTTTTTTATTTATAGTTTATAAAATACCAACAACAAAAAAAAGCAGAGAAAAAATGATCTTCGACAGTCCAAAACCCCAAGATATTCATTTTACAGACAAATAAAACATAAACATCCTTTGAGAAGCACATGTATGTCATCTGCTGCTCAGTATTAGGTTGGGTCAAATACAGAGGACACGTTTCCCCACAGGGTTCGATTAAATTATTTGACTTTGTCAAACTTTTAACAAACTAAAATGGAAGAACCACCAAAATTCTAATCATATGACAACATTCTTTCATTGTGCCACAACCCAGTTAAGTATGTGTCCACAGAGGGAATACAATCTTCTGCAGAGTCATGTAATGACGCTCGGGAGATTAAAATGTATGCTGATGAGAGCTCAGACACAATATATTCTATCATTGTCTAGCTGAGAGAGATGCAAGGCAAAGGCCGGGACCAGCCCAAGCAAGCTGCACACAAATGCTGCTCCAAGTACATGGGTGCACATGCACATCCATCTTCTTCTTAGTAACTTAATCTGATTTAGAATGCAATCTAATCATGCATTAAAACTGAAGAGACAGTGCCAACCTGGCTTGTATCATAGAAGAAGAAATCAATGTGGAAGGCATTTTAATGGCTCTGCAGCTCTGTTTTGGGTAGGCAGACACATCTTCTCCTCTCCTTTGATCGAAGCATCTCCCCCTATATTATTACATTTGCAACCTCCTGTCTCCAATATTTCGCTTTGTCCACCATTGCTGACAATTAATGAATAATGACGTATCAGTGATGTGAGCATGATCAGTGTGAGAAAACCCACATGAATTCTGATTTGGGCTAACTCTTACCTGCAGCGTGAATGTATGATTCATTACCAATACAACAACAAACACCAATGTAATCACTTTTTTTCATCCATAGTCCATCCATCCTCAAAGTCTCAAGTCTTCCATTGTTTTCTATTTTACTGTGACGCCCATGTTCATTAAAACAAACTATATTCAAAAGAATCTAACAGTTTAGCAGTCTGACAAAAGAGTCTGTGCTGCAACTATCACCAATCAATACAACCACGAGACAGTCTGTGCACACACTAAGACATCAGCACACCGTAATTTACCATGCTTGCTTGGCCGGGCAATTATTCCAGCAACCCTCAGCCTGTTGCTATAGAAGCACCATGTTTGTGAGCAACTGATCAACAAGGCTTAAGATAAAGACTGCACCCAAATTATGGTTCAGAGCAAAAGACGTGATTTAAAAAAAAGCAGCTGTGACCTTACAGTGAACTTTTAAAAAGGATACTGGAGAAATATCATTTCAAGGTCATTTTTTTCTTTAGAAATAAATGCCCATAGTAAGCTGATGATACCATTTTGAATGACAAGATCCCAAAAGCATGCCTTACTATTATGTAGGACCACTAGTGAGTTTAAATATGAAGATATCTTGTTAAAAAGATTTCTTGAGCCTAAATTCACCTTACTATTCTACCCTGAAATTAAAAGAAACCGTGGTTCTTTCCAGTGAGGGAACTGGAAACGTGCAGGGAGTTTAACATACACTGCTTATTAGGGCCTATTCAATTAGGTGGGGCAAAATTTGATATAATGCCATTTTTCCGTTTTATCGAACAGTTTTAGTTAGAAAAAGTTAGCAAAATCATAGACTGTATTTCATATTGTGTTGTCTGCAAGTTCCGAAATTAAATGTCAATCTTATTAACGCCTGGTGTATCTACTTTACCACAGCTTCGGTTTTGGGGTAAGTTTGAACACAACTACAGGAGCACAGACAGCCGAACTGAAATGCGACAGCTAACGTTAATCCTCTAGAAGACAGAGACAATAAATGGGACACGGAGTTTGTAGCGAGCAGCTGTCTTACCGTATTTGTTGGGCTCCCTGTTGTACTCCAGGATAGGCACCACAGCGTTGGGGTCCTGCGGCTCGAACACGGAGTCCTCCCCCGCCTCTTTTACATCCACTGTGCCGTCGCCGCTGCTGCTGCCGCCGGTGTCCGATGCCGGGTCGGCGACAACCGCGTCCGAGTGCTCCCTCTCCGCGGTGAGCCCAACTCCTCCGTCAACCGGGACTACCACAAATCTTTCGCCCATGTGCCTTCTTCTTTTTCTCTCCTCTTGCACTTTTAATGAAGAACACACACACAGTCGGGCAGCAGCGTACGTCTGCGTTTCACGATCAATGAGTGAGAGTACACAGGACAGCGTACAGAGCTACACACACAGGCGCGCTCACGGGTTGATCAGAGGATTGATTACAGTATAGACGTGCCCGCCCTCGCTCGTCGCTCATTGGTTGAGAGAGCCAAAGAGCGCTGTCAATCACCCCCGTAAGCAAATCAGAGTGGTTGAAGTTTGTTAATTGTGGAATAAGTGAGTTCTAAAATTTGCACCAATTTAAGGACAATTTAACATCTCTGTAATTTATAGCAGCATAACATAGGTTCATATAGTAATTTAAAAAAAACAACAACTATTAATATAAATAACTGATTTTCTATTTCTGAACCTATTCAAACATAATGTAAGATTACATATTATTCAGAGTGTGAACCTGAAATGATTTGTATGTTTTGGAACATATCTCTTAACTCTGAACACACTCTGAAATATACTTATTGTTGCTGTATGTAGCTAAACAGAATACTCCTCATAATAGTGCCTGTGAGACAGTGCCCTGCTGTCAAAATGGAGCACATGTATTGGCATGTCACACTAAATTCATTACAAGCCTCTTTAATGGTCTCAAAATGATGGGGGTAATTAACACTGACTCTGTACATCCTCAACTATCAATAGCCTGCCGCAGAAACTCAATACATCATTCTAATTTAAAAACCAGTGATGGTTTAGTCATTTGCCGACACCCCGCCATAATAACTTTGGCATGTTACAGACTAGAATAAACGGTTTGTCAATACCTCCGGATGGGATGATCTCTCATGTTCCCAGGCAGTTTTTGATACATGGTCTGCAGTGACAGGTCTCACAAATCCCTTTTGGGCAAATGCTAAAATTAGTTTTATTAGTTAAATTAGTTTTTCAGGTGGACAGACTGACCTATACCATTAAAAATAGGTAGGTCAGTCTTCAGACCTTTATGTGGTTGTGGTAAGACAGACCCCTAACAATGAATTCATGGTAAATACAAAGATGGTTTTGCATAAAGCCTGTTGGCTTTTTAGACTACAATTGTTTCTGAGGCAATAAAACAACCCCCACAAATGCATTGATTTATCACACTGATGTGTAGGAATCAGTTCCCCAGGAATTGGACTGCCGCATCCCAACGGAATCAGAAACTGATGGGTAGATGGCTTAAAAGTATCATGAATGGGTTAATGAATGGGCCTACCAAGTACAGATCCAAATAGACAAACCATGAAGAGACCCAAATGACTACAAAGAGACGAGACAAAGTGTTCTAGTTATTTTGCATCTCTCTCCATCTAGGTGTCTTGCACCTATTTGGGAGGGGTGTGTAACCAGGGGCCCATTGTTTCATAATCCATCCATGGATGTAGACTATTTTGAATTATAAATACCAGGTATTCATTGATATAGTTTCATATTATATTATTCATATTATACAATATTTAAAATTCATTATTTGTCATTCATTATATGGAATAAGCAATATAACTATTAATAATGTACAGTTCAGTATTGCCAAGCCAAGCATTGCCGAGCATTTCTGGTTACATATTAACTATGCCAAATAGTCTGCCATTTACTTTTCAGCTATCCAAAACTCCCAAGGAGAGAATATTTTGGATGAATTCCAGGAGACCACTCAGACAGTAATTGCTTGGTGTTATATTGGCATCTAAAATAGACAGCTGGTGGGACACTTGCATGACCTGGAGGTGGAGGAGTGACTGGGAGTGGCTGTGCTGAGTAGTTAAAGTCAGTTCAGTTCAGCTCCTGATTAAAATGGCACGAGAGTCACAGGAAAGTTCTTTACAACAGCAAGTTTATTTTCTTTTTCTTTATGTGTATGATGTATCCTAACCATTCCATGTGTAAATATTTTTGTCTTTTTCCATCTGACTTGACGAATATATGAAGGCTCGATGCAGCACACTCAGGCTGTGAAATTAAAACACAGGGGCTGACAAAGTAACTTGTAATCTTCCATGTCCGTGTTGTTTCTTTCATCCACAGCTAAACTCATCAGGTCAGTTCAGAATGACTTACTTGCAGGCTGGACAAAATGAAGTGCAGATTACTTCTTAAGCTGGGTGAGAACAGATGCGACTTTTACGGCACTGCCACAGCTGCAAGTGTTCATGGGGACAAATGTCAGTGTCCGTCTTTTGGTCATCCTCAACTTTGCCAAGTCAGATTGATAACGGAGATGCACTTCTATAAAGAGAATGTGACAGATTTGTTTCTGTTATGTGCTGTAATGCTTTTGAAAACCATTGTGACATTAAACTGATTTGTTTTTCAATTATACTGATGAATTTCACGGAAGCTGTTTCTGCCCCCCAAAAAAGGATAAAAGGTTATGCAAGATACATATACTCATTGAAAATCCAAATTTTGACATAATTGACTTCGTACAAACACGGTACCAAAAAGTTGGGATACTGTGTAAAATATAAATAAAACAAAATGTGACCATTTGCTAATCCTATTTGAGATACTGTATACTTAATTGAAAACAGTACAAAGACAATAATGTTTGACCTCATCAACTTTATTGATTTTGGTAAATATATGCTTATTCTTAATGTGATGCTTTCAATACGTTTCAAACAAATTCAGACAGGGGCAATAAACGACTGGGAAAGTTGTGGAATGCTCCAAAAACACCTGTTTGGAACATTCCACAGGTAAACAGGTTCATTGGTAACAGGTGATAGAATCATGATTGGGCATGAAAGGCTCAGTCGTTCACAAGCAAGGATGGGCAGAGGTTCGCCACTTTGTGAAACAAATGATTGTGTAAAGACGATTACTACATTGGCACAGAAACACTTGGATCAACTCATAAATTGTTGACTTATCATCTCATAATTTGATCATCTTGCGCTTTAATTTATTATGGTTATTTTTATTTTATCATGCCTACCTTTCCATTTATTTATTTATTTTTTTGTCTTTTCCAGGCTTCCATAGAATCCTGTATAGCAACAGGACTGCATTCATGAGGAAAAAAGCCTGCTAAAGTTACCTTCTTTGAGTAAATCAAATTTCTCTCTTTCTTTAAACAAAATAATGTTTTTGTGCATTTTAAACTAAGTCAGATATGACACGAACAGAAATCCTGTATTCAGTAAATTATTGATTTTTTTAAATTTTAAAAATCAATTAACTCTGCTTGATATTTATTTGGATGTATGTCAGTACACTTTTCCCTAACAAACAGAGCGACAGAGAAGAGCAGGTCTGTGCAGACTATAATATGCATGATTAGTCTTGACTCATTCGAAATGTGGATCGGCAGTCTGCAAACTCTGGTCCTCTCGTCCTACTCTGTTGTCACAGAGTTTGTCCTCTGAGAGGGAACTGAACAAACTGGCTGCTGAGGTGAGGTTGTTGTTGCCAGGGTGCTCGCATGAGATAGGCCTATATTTAACCCTCTTGATCTGACTTTTTGTTTCCAACAACAAGAAAGAAAAATCAAGATTGTGACATTGACATTAAACAAATCTAGAATAAATATTTGCAATTATGCCAAGTTCGTATTTCTAAGTTTCATAATTGTAAAAACACTTATATGCAAAGTCTACTCTCAGCATTGCTTAGTCTTGTTTTACCTTTAAATCTTTTTCTAAGAGTTCAGAAAATCTGAACTAAGACCAAGGTTTATCCAGAAATTATTGTCAAGTTAATGTCATTAACTACTTCACTGCTTTCCTCCAGATTTCAACACATTTAAAATGCAAAGATAAACTCAGCGTTCCTTGATAAATTTGTCTCCCTGGTAGTCATTTACTGTATGGCAGCCTAAGCGGCTAATGCCCTCTAAAGACTGCTCCAGCTGTGTTGGCGAAATTACTGGAGCCAATGATGTGTGCCTGGAGTGAATGTGGGTCAGTGCTATAGCATGAAAGGAAGCTTTTATTCTGAAATGGGTCCCCCACCGCTGTGTCATTGTGCTCCTCTTCTCACAACAGACAGTGGTGGGTCATCAGTGGCCCATCCTCGGCTCTGTAGTCTGAACAAATCTCAGAGGGGAACATGATGTAAGAGTTGCGGTGAGGAGTGGAGGCCCAGCTGCCACACCTACAGTACATGTGTTTAGAAGAGCACCTCAGTAACCAAGGCTTCATACAGTTTCACATTAGAAAGGTCTGCTGCTTTAAATTACATAATGAAATTATCTACGCCTTTACACAAATCATTAATTTCTCTGTAAAATCGACATTACAGTGGGCTCTCCGCAGTTCCAGAGGGAAAGGTAAAAATAGCACTTTGGTGTAATTACATCCCCAAATATATACTCCATTTCTGTCAGGAACTCTTGAACAAGTGAATTTAACAATAAAAGGTTCTCTTTACTCACCATGGGGTCATGACAATCTCAGAACAGAAAAACATACCAATATTTACAATTGTGTAACACGCGACAGTGAATCCCTAAATGGAAGATTTTCAATAACTCATCAGAAAAAATGTATTCATCAAGTTGGCTATCAAGTATTTTAGTATTTTAAGAATTATTTTAAAGAATAAATTCCTTAGCCACAGAGATGTTTCTTAATCTGGGCTGACTTATATCTGAGGACAGTAATGACCACTCCATCATTCAGTCAGCGGGGCGTGCTACCTTTGTACGCTATAGTGACATCTAGTTGTAAGCTTGGAATATTCACATTTCACAATGGATCCACGCATAAACTCCACAATTTCAGAATTGTGGACTCATGGGGTGGTTTACCTAGACCCTCTGGGATTCTGCGATCGCAGGAATTTAGGAATTTATCACAGGAAAGACCTCCCTGGAGGAAAAGGTTTATACATGAAAATTGCAGCGGGTCATTCTTAAAAACATGAATTTCTCAAACATATCTCAAGATGTTAGTAGGGTGCTTATGTAACATATCTCACTGACTGGTCCTACAAGTGCTGTGCATGATGGAGTGTTACTTGCAACCTTCAGAATAAAACCAGAATATTGTTGGTTATGAATGTTGAGGCTGTTTTACTCCATGTTTGCAAAAACCTGGAGGCAGTAATTGTGCAGAAATGCTTGTTCTGTATTATGTACAAAACTTAAATGATTACTTTTATGAATTACATTGATAAGGTGTTTTTGCTGAAATATGTAATGACTTATTAGAATAACAACATTTCTAAGAATAGATTTCAAGACATTTTAAGACTTTAAGGGCCTGGAAACACTGGTATAAGCCATAACATTTAATCAGTACCCAGCTCCTCACTGTGAGCCTCTTCTCTGAGTTGGGATAGTGGGGATTTCGTTGAGCCACATGAAGCACTGTTGGCACACAGTTGAAGGAGTCAATGAATCGCTTATATATCTTGTTGCTGGATGGATACGATTCAACTCGTAACACAAGAACAGATGTAATAAGCTTTATTCAGTATCAGAGTTCATGCAGATGAATACTGAACTAATTGGGTAAATTATATGAACATTTGTGGAAGCTGAGCTAGCTCAGCTTATTTAACTTGTCTGCCAACCAAAGGATGGCAAACCATGCAAAATTAGAATCAGTCACAGTTAGTGTTTTCTCCACCATATACTTTTGATAAGAACTAGCAAGCTTCATCTACCATCTCACATTAGCTTTTTCTTGAGCGAGCGAGCTAACTGAACTTCACATCACTTGCATCCCATTTTGCCTTAACGTCAGTGCACGCTAACATACATAATGCTAATGTTTTGCTAGCCTCACAGTAAACCCGTTTAACTTTAAACTTACATCTGAATCTCTGGGCTTCAACTATTAGCATCTATTATATCTATTATATAACTATTACATATATTATATATCATTTAAATTGGATATATTTGGGGGTTTGGACTTTTGGTCCAATAAAACCACATTTGATGATGTCTCTTTCAGCTATGCAAGATAGGAATTTTTCACTATTATTTTGTTGTTTTGTAGACTAAACAATTGATTCATTAATGAAAAAAATATTTATTGATTAATCAATGATGAAAATAATCATTAGTTGCAGCCCTAAAGATGTGTATAAACAGTTAATGGATCTTTTACAAGACATTGTAAGGATTTGTTCATGTGTGCAATTATTAGGGTGACTACTATTTTGTATGTGTTATACATGTTATCAACTGTTTAAACACCAGTTACAGATACTTTTATAAGTAAAAAAATGTGATATTTGCTTACAACAATATCTTGTGTTTAACACCATTTATTAATTATTATTATTGTTATTAATTAATTATTATTTATCCTAATTATGAATGCCAAATTAGGGTTGGGTTAAAACTAAGTAACAATAACAGAAGTTCTTCTTCGTTCATGAAAAATTGGCATTCTGAAGAAACATTTTGCTTATGTATTAAAGGCTTGAGAAGTGTGGCCACAGGGTAAGGCAAACTGAAGCTGAGAAACAGTCATTATAGAGGAGGTGGGAGACATTAACAGGACTTGTTTTTGTCTCCGTGCAGATGGCACGGTGTTTGTAACAAGATCTCATGGGCTGCACTATTCATAAGGGACAGATGTGTGTGTGTTTTGTGCAGAGAGACACACAGAATATGAGTACGCTTTACATCTGAACTTATGTCAAAAAGTCACATTGGGTGTGACTGTAACTGTCTGCACAATGTGTGCGCTTGAATCACAGCTAGGTGAGTCAGTGACAGCCAGGCGGCTAAAAGTATAAACGGGGACAGATTTGCATAAAAGAAGACAAAATCGCAAAATAGATACGTAGATTCATGAGCGATCAAAAAAATGTTGCTTGTAATCTGTTCTGTGTCCTGCCGAGCATTTTGTAATAATTCCTTTGGAAGCACTCTTTGGATTTATTTTTACGGTCTTTGATACCATTTTAGAAAAGATTTAAAATTTATATTATTTGGCATCTGATAATCTTATTGATGGGACAATAATTGTTGTGAGAAATCCAGCACCAACCATATTGGAATCATATTGTGTTTGTTTCGGCTTTCATTAATATTCTTCTTCCGCCTATAAAAGTGATTGTGTGGCCCACATAAATGTGGAAAGGTCAAATGTTCAGGTGCGTATGAGCGTGTTCAAAGTTGGTGCACAAAACAAATGACCCAGGTCAACCATAGTGGGCTCTGTAATAAAGACACACGATTTTGTTCGTAACTCATCCCACATTCAAATACTTTCCATGGGCTCTTTAAACCAAGCTGTATATACAGAACATGTCCATTTGCACCTATTATTATTTCCCCCACAAACACATGAAATATGCAAAAACCTTGACTTTGTACTTTGTTTGCCAGCCACAATACTGCGTTCTGTGCACAGTGTCATTTTCTGAAAGGAAAAAAGGTGGACAGTGCATGTTGTAGCCATTTTTTACTCAATTTGTTTTTTAAATTTCCCCACATTCCACACATTCATCATGAGCTCCAGATTAGGTGCTTCAGATTTGATACAAATTGGCCAAACGATGGGGCAACCACAGGAGATTTAAAAATATGATGAGTCATTAGTGATCTCATGATGCCCTCTGGTGGATTGTCTGTGTTTGCACAGGTCTCTCTTTTTATGGGGTCACTACAGCTCAACATCAGAACTGAGGGGTGTACCCAAATACAAATCCATTACTCGGATATGCACAGGTTTGCTGGTGAGTATTTGGTGGCCGGGCCTTGTTTCATGGGTATTGGCCGGGCACAGCTCAAAGAAACAACATAGAGCTGCCACCCTGTGGGCTCACCACCTGCAGGGTCGGGTATTGTGGTCAGGTGCAGTGTATGTCAGGTGGCAGGCAAAGGCGGGGACCCGGCCGTGCCCACTCCTGGCATTGCAGACTGGTTCTAGGGGACGTGGAACATCACCTCTCTCGGGAAGGAGCTTGTGTGGGTGGTGGAGCTTTACCAGCTAGGTATAGGATGACTTCTACACATAGCAATGGTTCTGGAAACAAATTACTTGTAGAGGGGCTGGACTCTCTCCTTTTCCTGAGATGCCCAGGGTGAGAGGCGCTGAGCAGGTGTGGGAATACTCACAAGCCGCCAGCTGAGCGCTGCTGTGTTAGAGATCTCCCGGGAGAACAAGAGGGTTGTCTCTATGCCACTGCAAGTCGCTGGGGGGAAGGCTCTGACTGTTTTGTGTGTTTATGCACCGAACAGCAGCTCAGAGTACCCTGCCTTCTTGGAGTTGCTGGATGGCGTCCTGGAAAGGGTACCATCGAGGGAATCTATAGTTCTACTGGGGGACTTAAATGCTCACATGGCAACGATGGAGAAGCCTGATCTGAACCTGAGTGGTGCTTTCTATAGAACTCTACATGGTCAGGCACCTGCCTACATACCTGTGGCTCCTAAACTCTGGAACTCTCTTACATTGGACTCTAGATCTGTGGACACCAAGACCTATCCGTTTAGACTTCTCTTTTCTTTGTTTATTTTCTGCACTATCGTGATTTATATGTACTTCTATGTTTATGCATTATTGCCTTTGTGAAGCACTTTGTGACGTCTCTGCACTTGAAAGGTGCTTTGGGACCAGTACTTGTGTGATCCTGGTGCTTACGATGGTGGGTGTTGAGTTAGTGTCACTGTAAGAGGAAACCAGAGGTGGATTTAAACAACCATTTACTGAGCCTTAATAGAACTTGGGTTTGGAATTACACAAACCTCTGTGTTTCTAAATTCACTGCAGCCCGCCCTCCCGTTGCCCTCCCGTTGCCCTCTTGTCCTCCTTTGTGCTGCCACACATTCCCTCTACACCAGCTCTCAGCCTCTAATGACTGAATACATGCTGCTTGATTGATGACTCACTAGCACAGTCACAGCAATAGCACCAGCATACTTATTTCAGTGACAGTGACCTAACCTAACTAGTCTATAGCAAACTAATTTGGGCTGTCAGAGCTGATTTATAAATTGCATGTCTTCCTTAGAGGGCAGCACGGTGGGTCCTGGGTTTGATTCCCAGCCAGGTTAGGGCCTTCATTTGTGGAGTTTGCATGTTCTCCCCGTGTCTGTGTGGGTTCCCTCCGGGTGCTCCAGCTTCCTCCCACAGTCCAAACACATGTAAGTTAGGTGACTTGGTGACTCTAAATCAGTTAATGAGGTGAGGTGATAGATAATGGATGGATGAATGTCTTCCTTAGAAATGTGTATGTTAAAGAAAGGGAAGTAGACTTTTTAAAAAAACAACATTTCTGCTCAGTCACTACTTAATGCTCCTAAATATAGACTAGGCATCATGAAAAAGAAATGTTCTCCTTCTCTTCTTTTTACTTAACTTTTTGCACTTGCATTTAAAGCAAAATCAAGTAGTGTGTGCTCTATACTGTATATCTTATTAATAATTATTCATAATTATCCCAGTAATTTTGAGTAGTAAATTACTGTTTATCCTGATGTTTAAGCTCTGGTAACAGATGATATGAGACCAGCTAATGCCCTCCTGTGTTTGGTGCTTAAATTTTCTTCTTCCTGTAATCCCCCCCCCCCCCCTCTCTCCCTCTTCTGTCTCTCTTTCCGTTTTGTGGAGTCGGGCTGACTGTCTGAAGTTTTGTCTCAGCTGCTGCAGGGGTGAGGAGTTATTTTGAGAAGTGGACAAAGAGGAATGGGATCATTGGCATACCAGCGGGGACACACCATCATGCACCCATGCTGCTGAATGAGGGGCAGGCTTATATACTGTATGTATGTCCAGTATGATAAATGACTGAATTGCTGGCCACTGGTCACAGTGTTCTAACCACTGACATAAATAAAGATGGATGACATGTCTCCATTTCTTCCCACTGCACAAAGATGAAGCCCAACTATCCCGGATACAAGCGCAATCTTGCGATAATGACATCATTTAGAGCCAGAGTCTGCGCAGTAATGAGCAGGCGGTGGAGCCACCGTATCGAGCTCCTGCCCATAAAACCGCCCAACTCCCAATCGGGAGCACAGCTCAGCTGTCAATAATGACATTTCCACCCCATTTTTATTGAATGAAATATCCAATTAAAACCAAACTTATCAAAAACTTAACACTTGAACATACATCAGCGTGATAAGAACTACCTAAAATGACAGAAACCATATTTGGGAAAAATGTATTTGACGTGTACTTTGAGGTTTTAGTTTGGCCCATGTCCCATCTGATAACATTGAGAGGCAGGATTTATGACCTATAGTGCAGCCAGCCACCAGGGGGCGATCGAGATGTTTTGGATCCACTTTTGGGGAGCTCTCATGTTGTCCATCTTTATACATTCAGAATGAATGTTTTCTTTTATTTGAAGAATTCATCCTCACTCATGTCTCTGTCTGCTAATGCAACTTGTCATTTGAGGTGAGTGAGCAATAGTCAACTTGAGGCCTTTAAACCAACCCAAATGTAGACAGCGCCCTCTGTTTGAATCAAGTTAAATAGCAATACAGACTCACTGTAATCATTTGCCTCGAGATTCATTAACATAATGCTGCCTTTTATTAATTATTTTGGGGATAATTTTATTTTTCCTTGAGAATGTTGCGGTCCAGATTTAGATGTTCGATGGGCCAGTTCCAGCCCCGTGGCCCATGTGTGATGTAGAAGATAATAGGTTGTAATAGGTTGTTGTTTGAGATTGTAACAGTATCAAAAATAAGCAAATTCAGAAGAGAAGGGGAATATTTCCCCATAATTAAATCAGTAAATAATTTAAAAAAAAATTTTTAAAGACAGAAATGTGTTTATTCTAAATAAATCTAAGAATAGGAGCATAACTCAGACAAGGCATTGTAAGGTCAATAATTTCTTCATCATTAATTAAAGCAGCTAACTAGATAGATAACCCAACTTTGTGTCTGGTAAATGATCAGGAATCATGCCAGAAAATGTTCTTAGATTTAGTCAGAATGATATTCAAAATCAACTCAATCTCTTATTGAACATTTTCATCAATAATCAAGAAGTTTTGGTCACTCTGATATGAGTTAAGTCTCCTCCCAAGCCACAACCTCTTCAACAGACCATTATGGTCTAACATAATAGGAAATGTTTTATGACATAATTGTACAATGACATATAATGGCAGTGTGATAAGAATGTGTGATTTGGAAGGCAGGAAATAAAGGTACGAGCTTGCCTCAGCTGTCCGACATCTGGTCCAGTAAGAAATTCCCTCAGAGCAAATGTGTTTACTGTTACTTACTAGGAGTTACGAGGAGGTACTTGTTTCTTTACTGTTCTGCTGTGCACCACTGGAAATACTCTGCTGTTTCTCTGATTCATTATTGCATGATATTCATAGCTGCGTCTTAGACCATCTCAAACAGGATGTAGTGTTGAATTAGATTATTCGAACGCATGTGACATTTCCATACCTGAGTCACACTGTAGGATTGACACAAAGGTTTAAATGAAAGAGGTGGGGGGTCGAGCAAAGTCACACAGCTGGAAATAGAAGAGGAAAGATAAACTGGGGAAGGAAGGAAGGATGTTAAATCAGAGGCCAGGTGATGTGTGAAGGGGCCAAACATCCAAATCTAAACATAGTTACAGCCGTCGTTTTGAGTGAAGCTGTATCAGCAAAATGCTTTCAAGACTGTAATGCTCACAGGTGTCATAATCTTCACTGTGGCCATATTAACTCACTGGGTGTTAAAATGGATTCACTAAACTGCAAGAAGGAGGCCTGCAGGGTTTGGTCTGTACAGGAGTTTACCTGAATTTTCAGGAAAAGCTGCATAAGAAATTTCACATTAATATGCTTCCACTCTTATTATGCGAATATTACAAGTTGTGTGTTTCAAGATGAACAGCTGGCGGCGCTAATTCTCCCACTGGGTGACATTAAACCATTGCAGAAAAAGAAAGTGCAATGAGATGACATGATTGAAAGGGCAGCTCACTTATAGGTTCTGGGAAAACTCAACAAATATAAAACCTAATGGAATAAAAATTAATAATAAAAAGAATAGTAATTGATCTTGTTTGCAGTTGGAGGTGTTCAATTAATAGTTTTAAAGATGTCTCTCTTCAGTGGTGGATTGTAAAGAAGTACATTTACTCTAGTACTGTACTTAAGTACAAATTTGAGGTACTTGTGGCTGACTATTTTCTTCTCATCTTTCTACTTCTATTCCACTACATTTCAGAGGGAAACATTGTACTTTTTAAATGTACAAGTACAGCTGAAACACGAAACATAATAAAAACATTTCTGACAAGATTTTTTTTTCTTTTTTCTGAAGTGTAACTCAAAGACCCATCCTGTTTGGTAAACCTATATGTTTTCAAGCATCCTGTTTGAAATGCTCCCCTTGATTTAACCCTGATGATCAGGAGTGTCTCAGATTTGACAAATCCTCTCCAGAGCCACAGAGGACATTATACATGTACAGCTGTTTTCAGACCATAATTAAGACTCCTTGTGATGTGATGAATAAAGTGATTGCCACATGTGAAATTGGTGGAGTCTCCCTTTACCTAGAAACATTTTTATAATGAAGAGGCCTTTGTTTCATTCTTTATTTTACCAAGTGAACATTCTCCATGGAGTTGTGGAGCTACTTTCTGTATAAACCAACAAATATGAGCATTATGGTTGTAACATGTGCACTAGTTTCAATAACTGAATAATAATGTGTCCTCCACCTCTAGGCTGTTGGATATTCAGCAACTGATGATCTGCATCTGAGTAGACCAAACAATTATTAAAGAAACCACTAGGGGGCAACAACTCACCAACTTCAAGTTTCCAGGCTTTTAATTCAGACCCGGTAATAGTTTGACATGTTTTAAACAGTTTAAATGCAAAAAAAATTAACATTTTGTTTTTCACATTATTGAAATTCTTCTGCAGATTAACTTTTGCAGATATCTCCTTTATTGGCATTTATAAGTATAATTGTATATAAGTCTACAATCTATTTTTACTATCATGATACTATAATTTGTGATTCTTGTGGAACATGTCTAGAGACATTAAATGTTGCACTATCTTGTAAAACTTTAATAACTGTATACAAATGTAAACCTGTATTCAGTGTTCAATTTGAGCATTTTTGGCTGCTTATACAGCATTCATGTCTTCATCAATTCCAGACTGAAAGGTACAGAAAGATTTTAAAAGAACCGAGACAGAAGCTAAATGATTTCAGGGCATTGCAGCACTAGTGAAATTTGCGCACATAAACCCACTACATGCTAGCTTAGAAAGAATGAGCTGTGTTCTGTTTACTGCTTTCTTGTAATCTGTCCGTTGTGACGTCAAGACCATCATTGCCATGGCAATAGCCATCGGAATGCCTGTTACCCAATTCACATTGTTTTTTGCCCTCTGCTCTAACACTGTTCACTCACTCATGTATGCATAGCTTTCATATTATCCCTCTTTTACCATGCGAACTGTAAAACATCGGCACACACTTATAAAAAGGGTTTTGACATTGTGAAAATCCTGACAACAGTTGTTGGCCAGATTCCATTTCCCCACTTCAAAAACACTCATTATTTACCCTTCACACAAATCGACTTTGCTAACGCAAAAATCCACCTCTCTCCTCAGCAGATACAGTATATTTAGTTTGCTGGCGAGTATGGACCCATGTGTATTAATTGTTGTTCAATAGAAAATCCTTAATCCAAATCAAATCCAGAACATACAGTATGATCAACAGTTTGATTTATTTGGGACTTCGTTAAGTCTTTTGGTTGAGAACTATCGAGTGCTATGTTGGGAATGCGCAAATAAAAGACAAAGCAGTTACATGTGCTGTTGATATTCAGTGTGTCATATTGTATGTAAAGTTAGGTTTCCAGGGGCAATGGTGCAGCCAGGAGGTATCCTGGCATGTTTGCGGGGAAGGATCCGGAATCAGGCTGTTTGCTCTGCAAGGCCTGTTGTCATTCCAGTAAAAACATTCCCACAGCGGGGGCAAGCAGAGCATGCTGAGGGCCAGCAGTTTACCACAGGCAGGGCGGATGCAGAGCATCCTGCATCCTGGATGCTCGCTGCTGCTAAATCTCAGCCATGGAGACCCAAACATGGGATTACAGGAGCTCCCAAAGCCCCCTTTGCTCCACACTGCCTCCCCTTCCCCCTCCATGTTACATGTGTGGTTTGATTTGGTGTGGTGTATTAACTTTAACATTATAAGATTAAATTAGCATGTTTGGGTAATAAGTCTCCATGTTTTTCTTTCTTTGACGCAGCAAGAAAGATGGGAGAGAGTGATACGTCAGACATGCATGAAAAATGCATTCACTTCAGAATAGTTAGTGCAATTAATCTAATTTTATATAACCAAATTTAGGATTTAGAGTTATATATGACCATCTTATGACATGCAACATTTATGAAAAATCATCAACTTCAACTTTTCCCTTTTTAAAATGTTCTTATTCTTCTTTATTTGGTTGGCATGTATACTTTGCTTTTTTTTTCAAAATGTAAACATCACAATGACTTCTCATAGGTTGTCACATTGTTACACATTACTGAGAATAAATCTGTATGTACCTCGTGATTGTTTTTTAATCTGAGATCCCCATTGTGCAGTTTACTTGAATGGATTATATATAGAATAGATTATATTTGTGCTAAAATATAATTTTTTGTGAAACTCAGACAACACCTCTAGACTCCCGCATAAGTGCCATTGTAAAAGAATGGCTTGTCTGTCACACAGTGACCTACGACCTCGGGTGTCCATCTCTGGACTTTGGGCTTGCCGTCCTCTCCCTGCCGGACGATGACGGTGCTTCTGGATGCCACCGAGGGGTCTTCATCGAAAAAGTTAAAGGGTCTGAGGAAGAAACCCACTGCGTTGCCAGGTGTTGCCGTGTTGGGGATGTCTTCTGAGTGAGGCACATGCAGGAAGCCCACTGTCACCCAGGCTACCAGGTCCTGCACACAGGAGAGTAAACATTGCATTAGAATTTTTAGAGTAAGACACATAACAGGTAGTTTTTATCTACTTGAAAGTGCAAACAGATGAAAATGTCAACATTCATGAGTTGCCAGGATGGTGACTGACCAGAACTGATGACCTGAGTGCAAACCTCTAAGAAAACCACCACCACCCCCGAAATGTAAACCACATTTCTAAGAATCTATTTGAAACAATGGATGCTGTCCATTAGTGACTTATTGTGACTTCTTGCACCGGGAAAAAAAAAATGCACTGTGCAGGTCATTTTGCTTTCATCATCACTCTCCTGACAAATCTCACAAACTATGAAACAAAAATGATAGTTGAAATGCTACTGTTGATCATAAGACGATATTACACAATGCAATACGGTTCTTGAGAATTTCTTGGTACTTATGACAGTGATCATTAACATTAGGGGTGCCTTGTGCTGAAAAAAAGTCATAGATTTAAATTATTTCATTAAACCATTTAAAATAGGGTGTATTGGATTTTTCAGTGGCTTTACGATTTAAGGTAGTTCAACATTTTTGAGAATAGGTTTTATTTTCTTTCTTTCATGAGAATAATATTGATATCAATTTAAAATCTGTCTTGACCTCCACATACATTGTGAACAAAACCTGCCTTACAAACATGAACAGTGAATGCAGAGGTGCTTCGATTGATATTCATGACTGTACCTGGTTGACTATGTCTTCATTGTTGCGGATGTAGTCCTCAAAGGACACGACTGGTTCCCAGGGATTATTCTGAGTGTATATACTGCTGCTGGTGGCTTCGCTGTCTTTATGACGAGTCACAGCCAGAGGATACCTGCAGACAGACAGTTTTTCATACAAATATATTTGCTTTTAACTACGCATTCGCATACGCATGATGGCTGCCTCACATATCCTGCGTTCGTTTCGTGCATCAGTTGTGCACATCCTCAGAAATCAACGCAATGCATTCGCAAGATGCAATATGCACATAAAAGGTAGGGGCAGTGTAGGGCCAGTACGTGAAAAGGTTAGTAGGGACGTCAAAAAATGGCGGAAAGTTTTGAAGACAAGTTGTGTGATCATGTCCGCAATTACCCACATCTATATGATGTGTCATGGCCGCTACACAGTGCTAAACATGCTTGTAAAAACAGCTGGAGAGAGATCAGCACCATAGAAATTGCAGTGAAAATCTGCAAAAATAAATGCAAACAAGTCTGAGACCGCTACGTCCATGCACAGCAGAGAATGCTTGAAAAATGAAGCTGTTGCTAGAAAGTGGAGGGTGGCGGCAAGCCGCTCTGCTGTACTGACTGGCTCACTGTGTGTGTTGTGGTGTATAATAATCGGGCTAATCTGACGGAGCAAACACGCGTAGTACATAGGCAAGTATGTGAACAATTATGTACACGACGCAGCCGATTGTCTACTCGAACGCGTGGTTGAAAAGTAAGTATATCTTCGGCCTTACTGTATAACAATCTGAATGGGACATTGTTAATTCAGAGAAAACAACACTTCTCAGTCGTTTGTTTTAATTGTGTGCAGTAAACTTGTTTTTGTTGTTCTGTTAAATAGAGCATCTTCTAATATTTAACACAGTGATATCCCCCTGGGTATTAGGGAGCAGAGCAATTTTCCTAAGTCAAGTACAAACTCTTGAACAGCCACACGGTACAGTAATAGCCCATTAGGTGACAAAGACAATACGCTACGAAGTACTCTTTGGCTATTTGCTGCACCTCTGTTCACTCACAAACCATAACTACACAAGTACTTTGGTCAGATTTCAAACCTGAATCCCAATCCAGAGATTAACCTCCTCAACCCCACTGATCCTCTGTTGGGTCAATCATTACAAACTATGTTCTCACTACAATTATGTGTGCGAACTGTGCTAAAAATGCACAGCACTTAAATTCTACTGTGTCCAACGATACCGTATGTGACTGAATTTGTGGGAAATATATAAGATGATGGACAAGACATCTGGAATGGTGGCACCCATAAAATCCTGGGCATCTTGGGTTTAAATATTTTACTCAGGTTATGCATTTCTATTTTTCTGGCAACAAAAGGAGAAAATTGTTAATACCGTGACCAACTGATGCCATTTTCCTCTTTCCAGCCTCTTGGAAGGACAGTGTTGGCATGTGAGTTAAACTGAATACGGTAACTCTTCTGGTGCCCCCATTTATTTTTCTCATTGGGGTTGTTAAAGTGCAAATAGCGGGGGAACTTTTTGCCAAAGCGCAAAGCAGCAGATCGCTCGGTCTTGTGCTCTGTCTTGTGGAGTTTGGGTTGGACGATGAAATTCTTCGGACTCCAGGGGTTTGTGAAGTTGACTAATTTCAGATCCATCGTCTCAAAGCTGTTCTCCCGACCTGTGTCACAGTGAGGGCATACAGTTGTCAACAAAAGTTAGAAGCCAAGGTAAGCAGTCTATTTAGCATACTATTATATAAGCTATGAGAAGACTATTTACTTACTGTATGTGACTGACAGGTTTTACAAGACTTGCAGGTTTTGCAAGAATGCATGGCACACAGCTAAGAACACAAATAGCCTTAATCACACATTTCAAAAGAACAGTCGCACATTGTGAGGCCACGACTGTCTCCTTTATGACAGGGTAAAGTGCAAAAAGCTATTTTTATCTGGACTGGCCTCGATAAAAAACAATAAAAGAGTTTCTTCGTGCCCTATCTTTAATCTCATATCCCTGCCTTCACAGCTTCAAATTTAATTCAGTGCACTTTGAATTTCCTTGTTTTGAAAAGTGCTATACAAATAAATTTGCCTTGTCTTGTCTTTTCTTGTTTGCATTCAAAACACTCAATTTAAATAAAATATATTAAGATTAATGTAAAGGGAATAATTAGTCACAACTTTTCTTATTTATGTATATAGCGCCAATTCACAACAAAAGTTATCTCATGACACTTAACATGTAGAGTAGGTCTAGACCACACTCTTAATTATTAGTTATTAATTATTCATTTACAGAGACCCAACATTCCCCGATGAGCAAGCATGGCGACAGTGGTGAGGAAGAAAGATTCTGTTTCTGCTACATTTTTTCCACAAAGAAGTTCTATTATCTTGTTAAAATTCTTAAAACTACATCTACCCCTTTGCTCCTTCATTAAAGATCCTTCATCTATGATTATGCAAATATGTGTCATTTGAAAAGTTTAATTACTTCACAGGAGATGTCTCCTACTGCACTGTAAAGTCCATGTTGAATTTTGGACCAGGATCGGCTTCCAAACTATTTGTGAATATTATGGTTAATGTTAGCCAGCTAAAACACTTGGTTAACTTTAAAAAAGCAAACGTTAATTGTAGGGTAGTGATAGGATATGAACTCAGGTCTCCTGCACGAGATTCTGGCCCATTATACCCTTACTTCCCACCTTGCTAGATAAATTGTATGTTGCAGAATTATCCAATATGGCCGTAATTAATAATGGGCTGGGTTTTCTTTTTTTGAAGTAAATGGTCAATGGTCAGTGAAGAGTGCTTTCAAACCTAAATAATACTTACCAGCAATATCCAGGTCCACTTTATAATGGATCAGGTGTGTGTGCAGGTTTCCCAGCACATAGGTGTACACCTTGGTGCCATAGTGAAGTCCATTAGGTGTGAAAAAAGTGGCGTGAATGTATCCGGTAGCGCTGACCTTCACCTCCACCACCCCATTCTGGTAGAAGAGGAAGTCCCAGATGTAATCATAGTTGTAAACCGTCGAGGTCGTCCGCAACACCAGCACAGTGTTTTCCAGTCCTCCATAGAAGTTGTACCCCCCCTGGAAGTTGGAGTTGAAATGCCTTCTCAGAGGGAGAGCAGTGGTCATCTCAAAAATACAGAGTGCATTTTTATAGTGCACAGGTTTGTCTGTGTCAAAGTAGTGGTAAAGGTCAACAAAGGTGGCGATTTCTGGACAGTCGATTCCAGACGCCAGCTCGAAGGTTGAGGTGCCCATTGCCCAACCGGCATCGATATACTTTGTTTGCATGGCAGCAGGAGTATCACCAGCATAGAAGGCAATAGCCTCTTGGAGGCTGATCTCATAGGCAATCCTTTCTCCATTGAAACGAAGGTCAAAGACTTGAAGTCCAGCTGATGAGCGGACTCGGTAGGCGAAAGACCATCCAGCATATTCGACAAAATTGCGGTCAATGTGATAGCGAGGCCCCTGGGGCTCCACAAGTTTTGGCCCATGGATATTAGTGGGAGTGTTGCTGTGACCTCGGGGGATGTAGGTGGAGTAGAAGTCATTGTCATCATGATCGGGCAGTTTGACCTTCTCGATATCTCCTGATTCATATTTTTCTACCAGTTCCTCAACACTGTCAAAGTACATGCTGTTGTACCAGACCTTCTCGAGAGTCCACTTTTCTGGATCCAGATCCTGGTGATTGATCAATATCTCAAACCCAATGGGGTGGATGAAATAACCCTCCACATACTTCTGCAACATGATCCAGGACCTCCTCTCACCTGGACCCACCCCACGGGGGGCTATGTCTGAGAACGTCAGGCAGCGGTCAGAGCAGTTAGTGAAGGAAAAACCTCCTGTGGTCTCAAACAGAAGCTTGTGAGCTTTAGTTGTGACATTTTTGAGGACTTCAATAATATGGTAATATTCTACAGCACTAATAGGCCTCGAATCAAAACTGATAGGCTTATCCCCCTTAAATGTTTTGATTTCGTGGGACTTTGGAGTTGGCAGAGGAGTCACAATGTACTCAGTGATGTTGGGCTTGGTCTGGTTCCCAAACTGGATGATCACACGGGCTTGACGTGGGGGTTTGGCCTGTCCACGATCCAGAGCTCTCAGGGCTTCATGCTTCCGTGGCAGATGGAGTTCCATCATTAGGATGCTGTTCTTCTTCAAAGTCTTGCTGTGAGCGTTAGCAAGCTCCAGCTCTGGAATACCATGCAGGTAGGCCCGGACGGCTTTCATCTCACGTACCGTGAGGTCGGCAAACATGGGGGCACCATGATGAGCCCAGTCTCTTGATCTGGAAGTACTGCAACCAGCCAAGCAGACCAGCTGCAGTACACAGAGAAGCCTCATGGCTGTAATATAAAGAGAAAAGAATTTCCAGCATGAATCTAGTGAATGAATGAGAAAGATTGGATGTTGAGTGAATTCATTTAGTAAATTTTTCATATTTGAAAACATATTTCAAAGTTTGATGAGGGGTCTTTCACAAAGAAGAGCTCTTTTTCTACTTATCCAATTTATTATTCATACATGTTTTAATCCAAACTATTTTATAGCCTGATTCTTAGGTTTATCCTTTGATAAACTAAAGAATAAAAAACTAGAGCAGTCCGTCTTTTTTACTCACCTCTCTTCCTCTTCTTTTCACAGCTAAGCTGAAAGCTCACGATAAGCAATTCTTCCTTTGGCCCTTTAGTCTATTTGCTTTTTTTCCTATCAGCCTCTTCTCTACTTCCCCCCAGGAACACAAACACTATGTATTAGTCTCCACTATATATTCACAGTCAGCGTTGTCCTTACATGCTCTCTATCTTCCTGCACTGTTTGTGCTGCACACTGATGAGATAAAGTAATGTAAATATATAATATATATACAGTTCAAAATTGCCATGAGGTTCTTAAAGGGACTTGTCACATTCTTCAGACCTTTTCTGATCTTATGACATGTCTACATAATAGCATTGATGTAATAATGTTGTGATACATGATGTACTGACTCTGGAGTAGTTCCATTGAGAACTATTTGCAGCTGTGTATAAGTAGAAAGAAAGCTACTGTACCTGTAGTCGTCCTCCTGCTTCAAGCACTTTAAAGGACAAGTTTTAATCAGTCCAGTCCTACTGCTTCAGCAATTGAAGAAAACTCTCTTAAGGAAACAAGGATCAATGGACTGCTGCTTATGTTTAACCTCCTACTATGGAGTGATGGAGGCTGATTGGCCAACAGTGGGTTGTAAATATGATGAAATAACAGGTGCTTTTTTTTTTTATAATCCTGCTGATAAACTAGTTTATCTCTCTGCCATAAAAACCCATCCAGTTTTCTTGTTTTTTCAGTAGTATGTTATGGTGAAGGAATACAACACTGAAGTCTAATAATACCAAGGTTGAATAAGCAGTACAGGTGATGTCATGCCTCTACCACATGTAAATTTTCTGCTTTTGGAGCCAAGCATCCCCCTCTCGGTCTCGCTCTCTCTCTTTCTGTGTTTGCCACACATAGAAGGTACTTGGGAGGGCCGCCCGGGTATGTTAACATCTGCCAAAGTATATTTAAGTTTTTAACATTTTTTATACATATATATATATTATATACAAATTAAAATACATTTAGCCTATTGTGACAAGGGTGGTCAGCAGTTTGCAAACAAATTCATTTTGTGATGCCCCATGGTTGTTGTTGAAAGGTGGTTAGGTCCGTATTGTTCTTCTTATTGCAGGTTTGGAGATAGGAGTTCAATTGTCCCTGAAGTGGTTTACAGTTGTACAAAGTTGCCAGTTTACAAAGTACAAAGAAAAAGAATCTAACATCAAAGGCTGATTACTTGAAATCATAGTAGATTGAAGTAGATAATGCAAATTGTTGCCATTTCTATAGGTTGCTGTCAGTCCTGTAGTGCCCTGGTGCTAAGGCGTGGTCAGGTTTTTAGACAGAGGTCCAACTCTAAAGTCCCCAATGTGTAGGTTCAAGTAATCTGCAATATAATCTATTGCAGATTGGTCAGTGTACTACTTAGTTTTAGACTTAAATATCACAACCATTGAATGTTTTGCCATGAGATTTTGCACAGTTCCCAAAGGATGAATATTACTGACCTTGGCAATCCCAAGCAGAGCAAGATTTTAACTTTTTCAGTCAAATATCTCAACATGTACTAAATGGATTGTTCCAAATTTTACAGACATTCACGGTCTCCAAAGGGTGAATCCTACTACGTCTGGTGATCCCCTGATTTTTCCATTTTGTAATTTGTGAAATATCTCTACGGATTACCATGAAATTCGGTAGACACATTCATGCGACCCACAGGATGAACAATGAAAGCTCTGGTGATCCTCTGGCTTTTCATTTAAGACCATCATCAGACCAAATGCCATTTTAAAAAAATTCTGTGCTAATTAGCGCATGCTAACATGCAAAACTACCAGTAAAATGGTGAACATGGAAAACATTATACCTGTTAAACATTAGCATTGTCATGATACGCATCCTAGCATGCTGACATTAGTATTAGCATTTGCACAAAGTTCAGTGCCATCTTCATCTAAATCTTGTTTCATGTTTTCATTCATGTCTGAATGTAAGGCTAATATAACCTTCACCCCTCCTGGGGGTACATGGAAGAAAAGTCAAGTCAATTATGACACACTGTTTTGCTTTTATCATTAAAGCAAACCCTGTGACATCAGTAGCTTCTTCTTCTCCTCCGGGCTCAAGCTAAGGTGTACTGTGGTGACAGCTGTGTTTGAGCCTCCTCGCTCCGGGGTCATTAGGTCAGGATATTGGATATTGGTGAGTCTAAAAGCCTTCACTCCCCATGTCTGTTGACACACTTCATTGAATAAATGCCCCATCATCCTTCCCGAAACGCCTCTCTTTACAGGATTAGACTCTGACAAACATCTCTTTATTCGGTGGCCGAGGCTCCACCACCCCAGCCATCACCTACAGTGTCCTGTAATGTTTGACGGGGCAAGGTCAGAGGATTGGTCCGTCACAGGTCCAGAGACCAATGCCTGCCCTCCCAGCTGTGACTTTACCACTTATATCCAATGGCAGCAGGTTCAGATGCTACTGTACATCCCATGAGTCACCCCCCGCATTTAAAACCTTGCATCTGGGGCTCCGCTCCCCCTATGAGGCAAAGTGTCACTTCACTGAAGACTCTATCACATACTGTTGGACAGAACAAAAAAGAAAAATAATGATCAAAAAAGGACAGTGAACCCACAAAAACTAAATATTGATTACCAAGCCAAGGACTTTTTCAGATTTTCCAAAAGCACTTCAAAGGTAAGTGCACCTTTTAATTGTGGTAAGAGGATGAAATTATAACAATGTGTACAATTTTTAAGGAGATTTATATGGATTAGTTTGCTCAGTCATAATGAGCAAATATTCTAATCAATTTTCTAAGTGGCTGAAGTCATTTGGCTATAAACCTGCCTCACTTTTAATTTTATTAAATGTCAGAAACGATTTCTTCAGCTGCTTTTCAAGGCAACATTGAGGAATGGAAATTTATGTTGCGGTGTTTAAGAAAGCATGAAAATTAAAAAAAATAGCTTCAATACAAGCTTTTGTCACAGGAACTTTAAGGACAAACATTCAGGGAGGCCCATGGAGACACTACTACTGACTCTGTTAGGACTGCAGACAGCGATGGGAATGGGGTGAGTATGATTCAGACCAGTCAAAGCATGACTAAGCACATTTTTAGACAGTATACGAAGGTACAGAGACGAGGAAAGTGGAAAAGATAAGAAATGTCACAAGAGTCACGTGCAAGATTCACCTGTCTGAGCACGTACTGGAGAGATAAACAACAATGGTCAATTCATATTAGAATAATTCTTCTCCCAGCACAAGTGCTTATTCATTTCACCTGCCAAACACAACTATAAATACTAAATACTAAAATAAATGCTAAAATTAGATTAAAAAAATAAATAAAACGATTGCACATACATTGCTTACTAGCTTTGTCTGTTGCTGTCTTATGTTTTATAATGAGGATCTTTATTCAAGGCGAGAGAAGACGTTTCTCGTTGACGTTGGAATTCAGAATGTTGACATAAACTTCAAACAGTTGCCTTTGTGCACAACAGTATATTTGAACATGAAGTACTAGAGAGATAATTGAAACTGTGCATTGTGCTCCAGACACTGGTGTGAACACACAGTGGAGGAGAGAGTGGAGCGAGTCCTGTCCCCACGTCTGCAGCTTGAAGTGAGCTGTTCCGAGGTGTATCAGTACAACACCCAGGGCTGGAGGCTAGATGTGGACAGGATGCGCATCAAGCATGGCAGTGATGATGGAATCGCATTATACTACAAAAAACAGGGCCCCAAGGCATCCTGTTTCTTGTACAAGTAAGTAGAATGTTTGGTAATTGTCAGTCTGTTGTCTGAGGCCACTAGTTGCCTCAGGGAGGGCAGGTTATCATTCAGTGTTCTCAGTTAACTGAAAGGGCTTTTCTTAAGTTCAAAAGCATCATGGCAGTATTGCCTGTGTCGATCAGATGAAGAAGCCACATTGACATAGGCTATTTGATCACATTTTTCGTCCATTATCCAAGGGGGAACAGCAGGCTCATACTGTATGTGTATGTTCAAACCTCCTGGTGAAATAAATTGACAAGAAATACTGTTCACAAGTTATTGCCTTTATAAAAGAGAGACATTTCTCAAAGCGATGCTTAATGTGACATGTTTTCTTTAATGGTATGCTTGGTCACCTTACTTGGTGCATATTGTTGTTTTGAAGGGCATCCAATTAACCTGCATTAAAGGGCAACATGATCTGTATAGAGTACTGGCACAAAAAGAGGAGAATATGAAGGGAATACCCTTAGTTCACAGTGACCAGTATTGTAGTTGAATGAAAACACACAGTATTGTGAATATATTGACTTTCCACCTGCTGTGTCCGTCAATCTCAGGCCCCCAGAGATGGAGAGCCAGATGGTGAACAAGACAGTGAGGGCATGCTGTGAGGGCTGGGGCGGACCACGGTGCTCTGAGGGTGAGGACCATGAATGTATTATGTAGACCTGGATATAACAACGCCGCTCTGCCTTGCTTCCCATTTTGCCCAGTGGCCACTTGGAGTATTGCAGCCTAAAAAGGCTCTAAAAGCATTTTCTCCACCACCAGTTACAGACATCTGTAAAACTGTTGACAAACAAGGTCAATTATGACTCTTTCTATTATAAATATATGATCCATAGAAGTTTTATATTTGTAAAACTTTCCTTGAGGCTGAGAATCTCTGACATCATCACAATGTAAAGTCTATGGGCCGAGCGGGAACTTGGGGGCGGGGCAAGTGGGAGAAACACTACTGTTTACTATTTACTTCCTGTGTCCTATTTCTAACCTCATCTCCCTGTCCTCTTCCTCCCAGGTGTGGGTGTGCGTGGCCAGTGTTACTCTACGTGGAGTTGTGAGGAGTTCCCTGGCGTTCATAACTCCTCCTTGATGCAGATGGAGCAGTGCTGCAGCAGCCTGTGGGGGCTGAGCTGGAGGAATGCCTCTGACCAGACCTGCTTGTCTTGCACTTACACTCTCCTGCCTGGTCAGAGAACATGCATGCACATATGCACACATGCACATACACATAGCCTAATGGAAATAATCTTTTGGATGTTGTTCTTATTTTTAATGACTTTCTTTTAGTGCACTGAGAAGTCTGTGGCTGTTAACTGCTTGCATTTCATATGACAAAATCACATGAGGCTTAAATTACACACAGCTCTCCCTCCTCTCCAGACTCCCAGTCATCCCCTCTGGTGCGTGGTGGTCTGCTGGGTAGCGTCAGGGTGCCTCAGAGCTCGGCCACCTGCATGTCCTGGGGTGGAGCCCACTACCGCACTTTTGACAGGAAGCACTTCCACTTCCAGGGCAGCTGCACTTACCTGCTGGCCTCGTCCACTGATGGCACCTGGGCAGTCTACATCAGTACAGTCTGTGAAGGGAGAGGAGAGTGCAGTAAGGTGATAAACAAAACAGGGAACTATTTAACTTTTTAGAGACCAACTAATTTTCTAGCTTGTAGGGCAGCCTATACTTATATCGCATTTTCTCCACTGGAAGGGAACCCTGGAGGACAGAACATGTTTTATCTACCATAGAAGAAGAGGGCACTTTTGTTGTTTTTCAAACATGGGGACACCAGTGTCTTCATGTGGGTACATGCATATTATTGTGTTTGTGGCCCTCTGCTTTTAGGCTTTGAGGATGATGCTGGGTCTAGATTTGGTGTCAATTCATCACGGGAACTTAACACTGAACAACCTCCCTGTTCCAAACGGAGAAGCACTCTTCCAAAATGGTAAGCTATTTTCAGCTGCGAGTAAAGCTCTCCCTCAGTTCTTTTTCTTGTCTGATTACAGACATTAAATACAGACCTTACTAAATGATGCGCAGCAAAGTAGAGACACTTTTATTCTTCACTTCTTAAAGGAGTGAGTGTTCACTGGCTCGGGGACTTTGTGTTTGTGGAGAGCGGCCTGGGTGTAAGAGTGAAGTTTGACCTGGTCAACACAGTCTACCTGACAGTCACCGCCGAGCACCTGGCAGCCACCAGGGGCCTCTGTGGGGTCTACAACAACAACGCCGATGGTGAGCAAAGTGCAATAGATACAAACAAACACATTAGAGTCCCCAATCATTCCGTTTTTCAAATGTGTATGTTCCCCAATTTTCTTGATATATCTTAGCTAGGTCTACCTCTAAGTAACACAGTTCAGGCACCTTTGCTATGCATCAGTAACCTACTGTATTTGTGTCTTGGTGCCATAGATGATTTCACCACAATGGGTGGAGCTGTGTCCCAGTACGCCGCCAGCTTTGGCAACTCGTGGAAAGTTCCTGACCAACAGAATGAAGTACTGCATTGAATACATTGAATGAGTATTTAACTTGTTGTTTCTGGCCAAACTATTATTTTTCTTTCTGAGACACCTACTTGTACATTTGTGCTCTGAATTCACACTGAAAGAAACCACAACAATTTGATGCTAATATGATCCAAAAGGTCAGCTGCCAACAAAAAGAAAAAAGCATCTACAACCACATATCTGTTTGTAGGAGATTTATGGTTTCAGCAGTTGTTTGTGGTGTGAATGCAGAGATCTGTGACACTTCTACCGTATTTAAAATAAGCAGCAAAGTGCATTTCTGATATGTACTCTCTGTAATTGAGTCCCTCTGTGTGCCATGCTACCCTCAGGGCTGCAGCGACGCGGCTGAGCTTGGTCACAGCTGTGATGTCTCAGCAGACCTGGCCCTACGCAGGCAGGCGGAGTCAGTGTGTCACCAACTCCTGGAAAACCCCTTCACACACTGCCACCTCCGGGTCAGACACCTTTGAGACTCATCACAATCACATGGCATTTCCAATGTTTGCTAACTTAGTTTTTGAACTTCACGGCAGTCCTTCTGGACTAGTAAATCGTTGACCAGGTGTCAATTGTTGACGAAATTCAACCTACATTTAGCATCACTTAGAAATTCTTTTGAAATCTCTCTGGCATTGCCTTACACCGCAATCAGTGAATTAGTGTACTAAAATTCTGGTTAATAATCAATTGGATATGGGTATTTCTCTATAGTTTGCCTCTTTGGCTTTACTTGTCACCCATTACTGGTGCATTCATTATTTATATGATAACATATTGTAAAGCATATATGCATGTTTGATATCCTGTTCCTACCTAGACCCGTTCTGTTCTGTAACTTTGCAGTCAAAGTTAATTCATACACAGCCACATACTCAGCCATAATGCTCTGTCTCAGAGTTTGTACGTTTCAAACTTTTGAAACAAAATAATTTTCCATGCTATGCATGATGCAGGTTTGCTGTTGATTAACCCATAAGAGACAAGTTTATGTCTGTGTCTTTCAGTTGGACCCAACAGCGTACATAGACACCTGTCTCTACCTGTACTGCAGCTTGCCACCTAAAGAGAGGGATTCTGCAGTGTGTGACACCCTGGCCAGCTATGCCAGAGAGTGTGCCCAGCAACACATCATCATTATGTGGAGGACAGCTGCCCTATGTGGTATGGAAATGTAATGATTGCAGTATCATGTTGATGGAGTGAGTGAAGCATTTCCGACCTTCAATTAGACACAGAATGAGGCATTATTGGCTAGCCAGATAGAACTCTAACCTCTGTGGCAATTACAGGATAATTCTAAAATGTAGAGAGCAGTCTTTAAGCCAGGGAGCAGACTCAGTCACATACAGTATATCAGTTGCAACAATATCTATAGAAACTTAGCTAACATTACCTAACATAAGCCAGCATAACTGGTCATATTGCACCAAGTGGCTGTTGTCACAAAACCCGTGAGAAGATTGATTTGAGTAAGCTGTATTTTATTTGCTCATGAGTTTAACTTTTAAATTGTTAAAGAAAAAAATGTTTTCAGGTTCCATTTGTGCCAAAATGATGTCACATGCGCACTGTCGACTGTACATGTGACAAAACATTTGTCTATTCAACTTTGAAATGTACGTCTGTCGTCTGACATTTGACTGTTGTCTTGATTTGACTGAAAGATTACATCAATTTGAATGAATTATTGTTATGAGTTATTGTTATATTATTATGGTATAGTCTATTATATGTAATACATTCTATAATATACTTTGATATTTAATATTATAACTAACAATTTTAATCAATTACTGCATATTAATTATTAGAAATTGATTGATCCATTGTAAGCTAGCCTATTTTTTCTATGACTTGTTTTTAGCCTATTCAGCCTTAGGCTACTGGTTGCTGAATTGCATGAAAGGTGCAATTAATTAATTATTAACAGCCAATGGGAAAATGCCAACACTCCGGCTGAACCAATCCTGTAACTTCATCACTCAGCTACTCAGCGACAGACAACTGCATCTTACAGGCTGGCCTGTGTCCAAGCCAAACACAAATCATGTGACATAATCTGTCTGACTATAATAATATAGTTACATAGTTGTTTTTTTTGCTGTCAGGGACTTTTAGCCTAATACAAAGTGCTTTGATTTACATTATTAGCAACCATTTTCCAAATCTTCCCATAGCTTTTCAAATTGATAATCTTTTACTGTACAGATTTTGTTGCCAACTACAGTCAAATTATCATCGTCTGGTAATGTGTTTGAGAACATTGTCCGCTGATGTATGATGCTAAAATATGCAATACCACCAGTATGGTCCTTTAACTCTGTTTCCTCTTTTTATTTGTCTATATAGGTCGTGTCTGTCCCAGAGGTCAGGTGTTTTCAGACTGTGTGTCCTCCTGTCCCCCCACCTGTACATCTCCCCAGCCCCCCGGGCCTGCTGCGGCCATGGGACAGTGCAGGGAGGAGTGCGTGGGGGGCTGTGAGTGTCCGCCAGGCCTCTACCTTCACCAGGGACGCTGTCTAAAAAGAGACGATTGTCCTTGTTTCCATCGGAGACGCATCTATCAGTCAGGGGACAGGATACAGCAGAGATGCAACACCTGGTATGGCTGTTTGTGTGTTTCCAAAGTCTCTTTTTCTTCTATATTTCTCTTTCACCCATCCCCGTTGTTCTCTTTCTGGCTCTCCGTCCCTTCTTTTTAATTTTACTCTTAAACTTCTCAGTGTGTGCAGAGCAGGCCAGTGGCAGTGTACTGGGGAGAAGTGCGCAGCCCAGTGCAGCCTGATGGGGGCGCTACAGGTTACCACCTTTGACAAGAAGCGGTATATACTACAGGGAGGAGATTGCGCCTTCACTGCTGTGGAGGTGAGATACATAAAATGCAACCATGTACACTGTTAGACTATGAGATGTGTGTGTGTGTGTGTGTGTGTGTGTGTGTGGTCACTTCCCCTTTGTGCTTATGTTGTGTGTATTTAGGACTTTGTTGACAGGAAGCTGGTGGTGAGTGTGCGCTGTGGAGAGTGTACAGGAGGAGGAGGAGGAGGAGGAGGAGGAGGAGGAGGAGGAGGCCTGGGTTGTCTAAGGGAGATGTCAGTCACAGCACTCCGCACGACAGTCACCATCACAGATACTGGTGAGTTAAATACACCAGTGACACTCTGGGAACTATTTTCTTCTACGCTGTAATACGGTGTAGTTCAGTAGAAAGGAAGGATTGGATTGCAAGTTGTTCTTATGATATAAGTTACTGTTTGTAGAAAAAATAGAGAATTTCAGTGAACATCCTTGCTGTCAATCCATTTACTAAAGTCTGAAACTTTTCAAATTCAGCACACAGAGGCTTTAATGAACTACTGTAAGTTACTGGCTAGGACTTTTGAATGTGTTCACTGATTGCTTACAGTTGGTATTTTTACTTCCAGGTACAGTGACATTGAATGGCCAGAGGGAGGCGTTGCCTGTGGTGACGGGAGACCTGGCTGTGCGTAGGGCCTCCTCTTCCTTTCTCCTGATCCAGGCTTTTGGAGCCCAGCTGCTCTGGCACCTAGATGGACCTTTGGCCCTCATCACCCTGCAGCCTGGCTTCGCAAACAAGGTGACCTTCAGCCCTCATATGGTTTTTTCCAGTGTGTTCGTTTAGGTCCCAAAGTGATTCAAACCAAACTTTAACTGTAGTACTTGTAATTTTTCCACACATTCTCCAGGGGATGGATGCAAAATGGCCACAAATTGAAACTATGAAACGTTAAGTCACAAAACGTCAGGTCTACCAGTGCATGGAATTGTCTAAAAAGTGCAAATGCTGTATTGAAGGTGCGCGGCCTGTGTGGAACACTGACCTGGAACCAGCATGATGACTTTACCACCCCAGAAGGAGACGTGGAGAACAGTGTGTCCTCCTTTGCAGGGAAATTCACAACAGAGCATTGTGCTCTGCCTAGAGGAGCTCCACCTGACCCCTGCACCACATACACCCAGAGGAGACAGTACGCAGAGACAGTGTGCTCCGTCATACACGGCCCCGTCTTTCAGGTACTTTGAATAGAGTGTGTTAAATCTCCTGCTGTTTAAGGAGAGAGTTCATCTTTGTCTTCCTCACATGCACCTCCCTCTGTGGTTTTGTAGGCGTGTCATGACGTGGTGGAGAGGGAGCCCTATTTTCGTCTCTGTCTGTCAGAGGTTTGCGGATGTGTTCCCCAGAGGGCGTGTCACTGCACCATCCTCACTGCCTACACCCGACACTGCGCTCAGGAGGGCGTTGTCGTCCACTGGCGCAATCAGACCTTCTGCCGTAAGTGTGTTTGTGTCTTGGTGGGGGTAATATGGAGTTCATAGAAATGTCCAACGCATTTGCATGTCTTTCTCAATCAAATCAAAGGACTACAGATTGGTCATCAGGGCCTTCTTCAAATTCTTGCCTCCTGTCCTTTCTCCCAGCGGTCCAGTGTTCGGGGGGTCAGGTGTACCAGGAATGTGGACGTGCCTGTGGGGGCTCCTGTTCAGATGGCTGGAACTGCGATGATGCTGGTGATGGAATGGGTCTTAGGACGTGTGTTCCAGGTTGCCAGTGCCCACAAGGGCTAGTGCAGGACCACCAGGGCCAGTGTGTCCCTATCACCATGTGCCCCTGTGTGCAAGGAGACAAGATGTACCAGCCCGGGGCTGTTATTCAGAACAATTGTAATACATGGTAGGTAGAAGGAAAGAAGTTGATAAGAACTGTTTTTTATGAAGATATAATCCAAATTTACTTGGTACAATCAAATAATAAAAGGTCACTCTGAAATAACAAGTACTGTATAACCAAAGAACAACTGAAAGTCTCCTAGTTAGATTACCTTATTCCAAAGACCCTTCTTTGATTATTAATGGCAGAATTTCAGTTAGGTTAAATATTAAAATTGCTGTGCAGACACAGTACACAGCACAAGGACAGCAGACATACTAAAGCTGTCAAAAAGAAACCTCAGGGTAGAGGTTAATTCAGTACAAGCTCTTACTGTCCCATTTACAAAGAGGACCTTTTTTTTTATTTTTACAGTACATCATAAAAAATAGACCTTTCTCTTTTATGGCTATGTGTGCTCCTTATATCATCTGGTAGTTGGAATAAAGAATCAGAGGGCGTCAGCATGTCCAGTGGGTGACAGCTTTATTGAAGATTCAGTATAATTTACTCAGAGCTAACAAATCACCCATTGTTTTTAAGGAAGAACATGGAAGGTCAGGGTCACTGCTGCAGCATGTAATTGTGTGCTGTTATTTCTGGATTTGATTGCATTCCCTTGTTAGTAAATTTCCGGCGTGGTCTTCCCCTGCACTGTATATATACTGTGTATGAGGGCATGTTGTCCCCAGTGAGTCCCTGGTGGTGTGAGAGTTCTGATGAAATCACCCTATATTCCTGCTCCCTGATACAGGATAGGTTGATTTCATTGCGTCTCTTCACTACATAAGCACAGTGATCATCACTCTCTGTGGGTCATCTGTTAATGATTTAATTAGTGATAGTAATTTTGATAGTTTTGATTTTATTGTATGTGTATGTGTGTGCATTATCCCTTGTGTACGTGACCCGTCTTCATTGTATTGTAACTGCTGAGATGTGACCATTGACCTGATTAATTGCTATCAGGAAAGGTGAAATATGGATTGGATAATTATTACACTGATATAAAATACACGTACAGCGGAACCATTCACCCTGACTGACAACCTTTGGCTGAACTGATTTTCATCACACTTCATAGCACATTTAGTTGCTTCTTTACATTTTACAGCTACTGTTTAGAGCAGTCCTTAAGGGGGGTCAACAGCAAAAAGGGGAATAATTTATTACTATACTATTACTATAATTCCATCCAAGTAACACAATGACAGTATGTGTGACTATTTTGGTCATGGGTTTCATACATTTTCTGTAATAAAAAAAAAAGCTAAATTATTATCAGATGGATAAAATGGGAGGAAAATCTTATCGAATGGGGGTCCATCATCTAATTTGTGTAATTTTCAGGGTCCTTGGCACGAAAAAGAACAAGTTTAGAGTTTGTTTAACTGTAAAGTGAAACTTTATTGTAAACTCTCTTGAGCCAGCAGAGATGCTCAAAGGCGGAGATTTCTATGACTGCTAGGGCCCACCTGCACCCCCTTGACTGCAGTTATTCCATTCTGTGCTATTTAAGATACTGTATTTCAGTACAAATCTTTTTTTTCACGAGACATAATCATTAGCCTTTCATGCCCACCTGAAATGAGAATTTATTAATCTAGGTGTTCAGTAAATTCCTGTCACTCGATGTCGGTTCTGATTCTGCACACTCTCACTCTTCCCTTCACAGTGTGTGTGAGCAGGGACAGTTTAACTGCACTCAGGAGCGCTGTGAGGAGGTGAACCACTGTCCAGGCTCTCTGGTCTACTCTCCACGCTCCTGCCTCCTCATCTGCTCCAGCCTGGACCCTCCTGGCCAACAGCAGGGCTACAGCGGGGCACAGTCGAGCTGCAGAGAGCCCCTGTCTGGCTGTGTCTGTCCCCAGGGAACCGTACTACTAGTAGGTGAAAATTCAAATTAAGTTTGGTGAGTGGATATGGGATAAAGCATGTGAAATGTTGAGACTACAGACATTTTGACTTGTCACAGCAGGCAGAGCACAGGTGTAGTTAACATTATGACCTGGCTCTGTTCCATTGCAGTGTTCTTGTAATCCATACACTGAGCCAGCATACACACAATACCAGGACCCTGCAGCTGGTGAAGCTAAATATAATGCAGTCACTATTAATGCAATTAGTTCCACCTGTGGTTTTCTCAATATCACACGTCTTCCATGAAAAACGCAGGCCATGTGCTTAAACTCGCATTAATTGATGTTTTGCCACTTGGGGGCAGCAGAGAAGCTGAGAACACAATCATTGCAGGTACCATATCAATATTATTGTGAAGTTTTAGCAAACAGTTGCTTGTTTAACGTTACACATGCAACAGACATATAGCAACAGTAGCATTCATTTGGGGTTGTGTGCCTTAGGTCCAATATTTACCGTCCTTGTTGGTCAGTTTTGGTCTCCACAACTCCTGAGGGAAATATCTGACTAGTGCTCCACTACGTTCACCAGCTAACGTTAGCTAGTTGCTAATTTTGTGTCTTTTTTGTGACGTTTGGCCGCTAGACAGGCAGGTTAACAGCTGCCTTACTTAACGTTTGTCTCTATTGGTGACACCTTCCACACTTCACATAATATTTTAGCATAATTACTGTTATAAGAATAATTTAGTTGAGAGTCGCTGTAAAGAATGCTAATATTAACTAAGGAGTTGAAGCGAAGTTAAGGCTAGCAGTTCCTTCCTGCTAGCTTGTGCTACAGTTTACCATGATGGGCGGCCAAGAACTATCCTCCACTGTGTTAGCTTGTTACACCTTAGGTTGAAAGAAAATACTGGCATTGTACCTTTAGGTTCAATCGTAACGTTATCTTTTATCATTTCCTCACTTTTTTAGTCCTTTTAGTTTTGTTAAATATCAGTGTGTGATTAAATCTTAAATTTATTGTTATAAAAGAGGTGTTCCATACTGCTGGAGGAGTAGTAATACAACCAAACAGACATTTGTCTTTCTTGCAAACCCTCAGCTTACAAAATTTGTACAAAAAAGTTGAACAAAGTCTGAAAGTCATTTAGCGTACCACTGAATGCAGAGGGTAATACAACAGATAAGACATTAAAAAGGTTAAAGTGTATCTGATTAGTTAAGTGGAAGATGGAGTGGACAGATTATGGACACCTCATGCCATGACCCCGTATGACTGAGTTTTGACTGTATGTTATGTCTTCTCTGGTTTACAGGGTGATCGCTGTGTTCTGCCAGATGAGTGCCCTTGTCACCATAATGGTCGACTCTACTACAGCAACGACACCATCATTAAAGACTGCAACACATGGTAATGCATGCAGCTGTCTCATTGCATGGCATCCCTCTGACATTTAATTATCTCAACTTCTCTTCATTACCTCCCGCAGTGTGTGTAAGGAGCGCCGCTGGAACTGCAGCCAGTCCGCCTGTGCCGGTGTGTGCGTGGCCACTGGTGACCCACACTATGTGACATTCGACGGCCGCTGTTACTCTTTCCTGGGAGACTGCCAATACGTGCTGGCGAGGGAGACCAGCGGTTTGTTCAGTGTCACAGCAGAGAATGTGCCCTGCGGGAGCACTGGGGTCACCTGTACAAAGTCAGTCACCCTCAGCCTGGGAAACACCGTCATACATCTGCTGAGAGGTAGAGTTATTGGGGAAGCAGAGGCTGATAATAGGGTGTTGTGGTCCATAGGCAAGCTATGTTTTAGGAAATAGATGCTTAAGGTAAGCTCTCTTGTCTCTGTCTTTTAGGTAAAGCTGTGACAGTAAATGGGATGCCAGTTAGTCTACCAAAGTCTTACAGTGGCAGTGGTCTGACTCTGGAAAGAGTTGGTCTGTTTGTCTCCCTTTCCTCCCGACTGGGTGTCACGCTGCTATGGGATGGAGGTAGGGAAACACACATTAGCTTCTGTAACCTTAAATGCCTCACTCAACCCTTTCAGGCTCAGAGTTGATTGATTGAGTTTCTTCTACTTATTTAGTGATTTCTATGTCAAGATGTGCAATATTTCTCCTTAATATTGCCAAAATATAATTTTATAATTTTTGTTTTATACTCAGCTTTATGAATAATTCTTGTAGAAATTTACAGTGTGAGCATCATCTGTGGCTGTAGGCACATTATTTAATTAACAAATCAGTGGTAATGTGGTTGTCATTTTGCATGTTGTCTCCAGGTATGCGTGTGTACGTGCGCCTGGCGGCCCACCTGCGGGGCCGGGTCGGGGGCCTGTGTGGTAACTTTGATGGGGATACAGAGAATGACTTTACCACACGGCAGGGCATTGTGGAGTCTACAGCCGAGCTGTTTGGAAACTCCTGGAAGGTCAGCCCCTCCTGCCCTGACGTGGCAGACCAGGACCTCCGAGACCCCTGTGCTGTAAGTTCAACACAAGCATGCACATTTACACACAGTTGCAGGAATATGAGACTTGCATTACTTACTCGGACACTGTTGGGAATCCCAGTTTGCTGTGTCTCTCATACACACAATCATGCAAAAGCAAATTATTTTCTCTTTCTTTGTCTTGTTCAGCTGAACCCCCATAGGGTGACCTGGGCCAGGAAAAGGTGTGCAGTCCTGACTCAGGAGCTCTTCTCTCAGTGTCATTCTGAGGTGCCCTTCCAGCAGTATTATGACTGGTGTGTCTTTGACGCTTGTGGGTGAGTAACAGCACTAATCTACACTGAGTATCTCAAGATTATCGTTTAAAAATGTGTAATCTAATTAACCAGTATGTGTAGTCTCTGTTAAATAGATGGCTGTTTGTTTCTTGCCCATGCACTGATTAGAGATTTTCCTCATAAATTCCATTACATTGGACCTTTTTTCCATATATGGTATAAACCCACGTGTATGAGAAGTAAGACTGTCCGTTGATGGGCAATATTTTGCTGCACACAAGAGCTTGTTGTGTGTGCCAGGCCACATTTACGAAACCTCAATCATTTACGTACATTCATCTCCCCAAAATATGCTGTATATCATTTAAACACTTTTTCTATCTCTGAAGACATTTGCAAAGCTTTTACTGAATGTTTTGAAATTTACAATGTTGAAAGTCAAATTGGCATTCCTCTTCTTTTCATCATTTATTGGTATATTGGTACTATTTGTGGTCCAAGACTGCCACCAACTGGGAATATGAATTACTGCTTTTCAATCAGCAGAAATGTGTATTTCTACATTCTCTTACATATGGCATACATGTGCCTCTGCATACATTAAAACATTGCCACTAGTTATTAAGTATTCTAACCACCAATGTTCATCTTTTAGCATAACATCATTGATCTTGACATTGTGTACTACTGAAGATGTGAGCAGATGTGAATACATGTGAACAGTCCATACTATTTCATTGCTTGTGTGTGTGTTTTAGCTGTGACTCAGGTGGGGACTGTGAGTGTCTCTGTACAGCCATTGCTGCCTATGCTGAAGAGTGTAACCGCCGAGGGGTCTACATCCGCTGGAGGTCCCAGGAGCTCTGTCGTATGTCAAAGTCAAACGATGCATTCACACCCCCGCACTCACACAGTCAGTGTTCTGTGCAGGCATGTTTATTCCTCTCTTACTGTCTTTCTGTAACCTTTTGTTTGCCTGCAGCTCTGCAGTGTGAGAATGGGCTGGTGTATGATCCCTGTGGGCCGGCTTGCTCTCCTTCATGTCCCAGTGTCCAGCAAAGTCCACACTCCCAGTGTGGTGCTCTCTCCTGTGTGGAGGGCTGCTTCTGCCCTGCTGGCATGGTCTTACATGGTAAGTCAGATTTACAAACTAATCCTGAGCCATCAAGGGTGATGTCCATGTATTTTTTATGTATTTATGGGCATATTTCAGTCATTTATGGATTTTCAGATTCTCAACACTTGGTATGCTCCCCAGAGGATGATGTTTCATGCTTTAGTGACCAGCCTTTCACTTAGCTCCTTAGTCAGATCTAAGGTTCACACATTGGACCAAGACAAAATATCTGCAAAACTAATAGCATGATTTACATGAATGACCACTAATAGGCATGATTTGTCAGTATATCAGAAGTTCATGGATAGATTGAATTACTTATTTAGCACATTCATGCAAACCTTTTCTGTTTTGGATACACCATAAATACCCTTATAATTCCAATATGCCAAATTTTCAAAAAAGGCCCAATGGCCTCTTCATTTTAAGAAGCCCATGTTCTTTCTTCTTGCATCACCTGTAGGACAAATGTCTTGCTTTACAACTGACAAAACTCTAAGAATATCAGAATTGTCTGTGTTTTCTGTTCTACAGGTGAGAGTTGTGTAGTTCCCCCTCAGTGTCCATGTGAGTGGGAGGGCTCCATTTTTCCACCTGGAGCTTCCATCACTCAACACTGCCAGAACTGGTCGGTCAATCTAAATATTGAATTGTATTCCACCTTTTTTCCATTATTATCAAAATGGAAGTCAGAAGGGTTTCTTTTCCTCTGTGTGTCTAGTTCCTGTGAGGATGGTGTGTGGCAGTGTGAGGGTGTGGCTTGCCATCCTCCCTCCCCTCCCTGCCTGGAAACAGAATTTACCTGTGCTGGGGGGCGCTGCATCCCCTCCCAGTGGGTGTGTGACAACGAGGATGACTGTGGCGATGGTTCGGATGAGGTCTGTCCGTCCACCTGCTCTCCAGACCAATTCCGCTGTACCAGCATGCCAAGGTGAATCCAAACTCTCTTTAGTTTATCAACAAGCATCATTTCTGTGTAGATTTGGGAGACTAATGACTGAGGGATTAAGCTCACTAAATCAACCATGTTGTACATATTACATACTATCTACACCCCAGAATGTTAACATACTAATGTGAAATTACATGCTAAACATGAGCATGTTAACTTCCAGCAGTTTACCAGTTGTTACATGTTTGCCCCACGCCTGGTCAGGATGTAACAGCTGCAAATCTGTATCCCCATTTGTTCTTCCATTCAACAAGTTTGAAGAGCAACAAGCATTACAGCCTTACAAGGTTGCTAACATGGCTTTAGACTTTCAGTCAGGTTTTTTTTGTTTGAAAGAGTCAGTCTTCCTGAGGCAAATAAAGTGAAATGACCCCAACCCTGCAGTGGACCATGTTTGAACCTGGCTCTGCGTTGTGATGGCCACCCAGACTGTGCTGACCAATCAGACGAGGAGTTCTGTGGACCTGCCACCCCTGTGCCCCTGTGCCCACCAGGGGAGTTTCAGTGTGCCAGTGGAAAGTGCCTGCCAGCCAGCCGTGTGTGTGATGGACGGCTGGACTGTGGTTTCGCTGATGGGTCTGATGAGCAAGGTAAACTTAACTCACTTAATCCAGCTGCTTTATTACACAACAAGGTACTCTATCAACATTACTTTACCAAGAAATGTGCTCCATCAAAAACTCTGTACTGGTACTAACAATTTAGTATATTTGTAGGTCGTTTTTTTTGTGTTTTCACATGTGGGTATACTTGAGTGATTACTTTTCTGTGCTGTATGTGTCTATGTGATGAATTGTAGCTTACTTTTTTTTGTTCCAGACTGTGGTGTGGTGTGTGATAAAGGGGAATTCCTGTGCGCTGGAGGACGTTGCATTCTCTACCTCCACCGCTGTGATGGACATGATGACTGTGGAGACCTCAGTGATGAGAGGGGGTGTGTTTTCAGTTCTGCTCAATTTTTTGGTATTTGGAATTGTCACTTTCTTCATCAAAGACAAGTTGACACTATCTGAATGCCACCAGTATTGCAGACCCTTAACAGTTTTTTAAGAAATTTGTCTGTTAAGGACATGCAGATTGTACTTTTTGTTTTGTGGATTACACCACATGATATCATTATATAAATGATTTGACTGATTTTAGGTGTGTGTGTGCACCGGGGGAGTTTCAATGCCCTGGGGACCAGTGTGTCCCTGCAGACAGAGTGTGTGACGGACACAGAGACTGCCCATCTGGAACAGACGAAGCTGTCTGTCCAAGCAAAGGTACAAATAATTATCCATCCAACTAGTGTAAAATTGTGTCAGCTATAAGTTGAATACATTTCTACCCAAAGCCATCGTGCATGGTTTGAATCAGTCATGAAATTTCTGCTTTTGTTTTGCTTTCTTTTTGTGTGTGACAGTGACCTGTGCTCCTGACCAGTTTGCCTGTAGTGATGGTACGTGCATTTCCACCACTAAGTTGTGTGATGGAACAACAGACTGTCCAGGTGGAGAGGATGAGAACAGAACCAACTGCTACACTGTTATCGTAACACCATCGCCCTCACCTGTCACCCCGACTATGCCCGCTTCAGGTAATAAGAATCATGATTTAGAGATTTAAGAGATTTTTTTCAGTATTAAGTGTTTCTCTTCAACACCCCTCTCTCTACAGCTTGTAGGTCCTATGAGTTCAGCTGTGCCACTGGTGGGCAGTGTGTGCCTCAGGCCTGGCGTTGTGATGGAGAAACAGACTGTTTGGATGGTAGTGATGAGCAGCAGTGTGCCGCCCTTTGTGGCCCTGGCCAGGTGTCTTGCTTGAGTGGGGACCAGTGTGTGGACTACCAGCAGCTTTGTGATGGGACCCCACAATGCAGGGATGCCTCAGATGAGAGTATCAACAACTGTGGTAAGTTACCTGAAGTATAAATATTACAAAATATTGGTTGTAACCATTAAGGAAACCCAAGAGTCTATATCATCTGGTCTTGTCTGGAGATGTTTCAATGAATGCTAACATTAATTCTGTCTGTCTACTAGGCTCTACTCGGATACCTCCTTGTCCAGGCAGCTTCCCGTGTGACAATCGCACCTGTGTGAACACGTCGCAAGTGTGCAACGGCGTTCCAGACTGTCCGCGGGGCGAAGATGAGTTGGTGTGTGGTGAGTTCTCACGAGATGGGGAGAAGAGACAGGTGAGAATGGTAGTGAGGATGGATGGAGTGAAGAGATGGAGCAAGGTGACAAGACCTGACAAAATGTTCAAAGAATGGAGGCAAAGAAGAAATGAAGGAAGGGAAGCATAGAGAGAGAGGAAGAAATATGGGAAGGAACTTAAAAAAGTTCACAAACTTTATGGTAATGGATGTAATCTCTTTCTGTTTGATAATTTTTTGAAATCTTGTTCTGTTCAGATAAGACTGTCTCACCAGCGCCCCCTGGCAGTAGGAACACCAGTGTTACCTGCCCTGAATTCACCTGTATGGATGGATCCTGTGTCCCCTTTAACATGGTAAGTCTACAACCGACATGTTTTCCACCAACAGCAAGGCAAACGCTATGTATTTAGTTGATGATTGAAAAGATAGACAAAAATTATAGATTTTACCATGAAGTTAAAGGAAGTTTCAGTTGTTGCATTGTGTGATTGTTTCATGAAACTGAGCAGGATTTCCTCACAGGCTAGTCAGTTTCAGATTGTTCAGAAAGTGATTACCTTTCTAAAGAATGAATGACGATGAATCAGCAATGGGGATATGTCAGATTAAAAGCAATCCTCAGAATACATCATATAAAACATAAGAAATTAAGAAATGAATGTCGGGAAAAATGTAATAAATTTTGCTGTTTTCTCACATTAAAAATGATTTAAAGCAGTACATAATGTGCTTATCCCCCTAAGTTACATTCAGCCCATCCTGTTCACTAACCCCACCTTATTACTTAGGTGTGTAATGGTGTGGTAGACTGCCCAGATTCCTCACTAGCACCGCTTGGAGGCCCCACTGATGAAGAGGGCTGTAGAAGCTGGAGCTCTTGGGGTCCATGGAGTCCCTGCAGCACTTCTTGTGGTACAGGTTCCATGAGCAGGCAGAGAACCTGCCCTCCAGGAGACCCACTGCACCACTGTCGGGGACAGGACATCCAGAGGCAGCAATGCTTCAACACCACCTGCGCTGGTAAGGAGGTGCACATAAACTAAGAAACAAATATTTCAGAATAAACATTCTACATTTGTTTCTCAAATATGACTCTCCCCCCTCCAGTGGATGGTCAGTGGCTGCCGTGGGTGAACTGGTCGAACTGTTCCAACAGTTGCGGTGGAGTGCTGGTCAGACACAGAGGTTGCATCCCTCCTCGCTATGGAGGCCGAGACTGTTCCCAGCTCCCTGGACCATCCAACCTCGCCATGGAAATCAGTAAGAGCTGTATGCAAACTACAGTTTAAATGAAATGAATTCCTCACTCTTGTACAATAATTGAGGACGAAAGCGTTCACCCAAAATATCAAAAGTCTAATCAAAAGGCACAATAGAAAAGAAAGGGGGGATGCTAAGAGATTTAAAAAAAAATATTTTCCCCTATCCCACTCCAGAGCCCTGTCCTGATGATGGATGTACCAACACCAGCTGTCCCACTGGGCTGGTGAGACACAGCTGTGCTCCCTGCCCAGTGTCCTGTGCCCACATCAGTAGTGGGACGACCTGTGATCCACCAACGGCACCCTGCTCTTCAGGTCATCCAGGATGATTCTGGAATATCTTGTGCTAAAAAAAAACCTAAAACTAAATTGATGATTTATGCCATTTGGAAACTGCCGTGTTAATTTTTACATTTCTCTCACAAGCTTTTTTCTCACAATCAACGTGTCTCTTACTTCAGGTTGTTGGTGTCCAGAGGGCCAGGTGATGAGCCATATGCAACAGTGTGTGTTACCAGAGGAGTGTGTGTGTGAGGTGGCAGGTGTGCGCTACTGGCCAGGCCAGCAGATAAAGGTGGACTGTGAGATTTGCGTTTGTGAGAGAGGAAGGCCTCAGAGATGCCAGCCTAACCCAGACTGTACAGGTAGGTCTGTCAAATACACAGCCTTGTATCATTTTAGAGATACATCAAATCCATAGTGGATGGTTACTCATATACTGGGTGTTGTTCTTCATTTGCATTAAGTCAGCTTTGTCATACTGCAGTGCACTGTGGCTGGTCATCATGGTCTGAGTGGGGAGAGTGTTTGGGGCCCTGCGGTGTTCAGAGCGTCCAGTGGTCGTTCCGCAGCCCAAACAATCCAACCAAGCATGGAGACGGGAGAACATGTAGAGGAATTTACAGGAAAGCCCGCCGGTATGTAGCCCACTCCTCATGGTACTGTTTCCACGAATCAAAGTGTACACTACTAAACCTCTGTCAGGTGAAAAATTGCCCTTCTGCAACAGTTAAAAAGAGTTTTCTTGAAAAATAATGTTTTGTTTCATATGTTTGGTATGTCAATGTTTCATATTTCCAATCTGCTGTGGATATTTATGGTCCCCAGGTTGAATGCTAATGTTTTGTTGACCCACCTAATCTCTCTGTTGGTTCCATTATCATCACTTGATGATCACTAACTTCTAGTCTTGAGCCATCTTCCAATATTAACCCAAAATGCAAATTCTTAGTTTTTAACACAGGGTATCTAAAAAAAATCTTAAATTTTAATTAATTTTGGTGGATATTTCTTGTCCACTGAGGACGAGCCGTACTGGTTTTGATAGCCCCTCAACCTTTTACCACTTCAGAAAAATGTTCTTTTGTATATAATATCTCAAAAGAGCAGTGTTAATCAGAATTTGCTGACAACTTCCATGCTCTTCAAATGGGACCTTTTTAATTTTGTGCATATGACATTTATTAAACATATCATATTAGTTACTAACTTACCATGTTGTATTAGATGTGCATTTTCCCTCGAGGATAAAATGTACTGAAATTACTTATGATGACAAACTGTATTCTTGGCAGTCATCTTTATTTAACAACAGCTCTGTGAGGCTACTTTAAACAAATGGCTTTTTGTCTTGGTATCAATCACCAAGCACTTATGAGCAAACACACATGTATTTTATTACTCCTGCATGCATTTTCAATGTGTGTGTGTGTGTGTGCAGGTGCCAGACAGACCCCTGTGATGAGTGTGAGTACCAGGGTCAATCCCATGCTGTGGGAGACAGATGGAGGTCAGACCACTGCCAGTTATGTTACTGTCTGGCCAACCTTACAGTGCAGTGTTCCCCCTACTGTCCATACGCTGTCAGTGGATGCCCACAGGTAAGAATAAGAATTTTGTGTGTGTTTGTGTCTCGTGCATTTACGCATTTATGTAAATTTACTTACTGTATCTGCTGCTTGTGTATGTCTCCATGTTCTGTGGAAATATAATTTGGTACATTGAGTATGTGACTGTGTTTGCCTTTAATGCATTTGTGTTTCAGTCTTATCTCATGGAAACAGTCCACGCTCTCCCCGTCATATTCCACAGCTCCGCTTCCTCTTGCATCCTTTGCTTTTCCTCTCCATAGTTGTGTCCCATAGCAGCTCTATCACACATGTGACAGAGTCAGATGTTGAATGTCCGTTTGTTTGTGCAGGGCCAAAGTCTGGTGCCTGGAGAGGGAGACAGGTGTTGTTACTGCCAAGGTAAAATCACTGCTGTTCTGTATCTGCACTGAATAAATGTCTGCCTGTTTAATGGTGAATTAAATAATTTGCTTTCACCAATTACATACAACTAATTGCACTCCATGGTTGCTAATGGTTGTCCCTTAGTGATCACTAATGTCAGGCATGACAGTGATTCCAACGAGTGACAGGAAATGTTATGGAGTTTTTTTTAGCCAAACACACAGACTCACCCTATCAGTCTCCCGTTGGAGCCAGTGTTTTATTTTCTGTCTTTATATTGCGTGTTACAGTATGTATCCTTTGTTCAAAGGTTGAGAAAAGCTCACAAATTCTCCCACTTCAGGGCAGAGAGGGAAACACCTGCTCCCCTCCTCTTCTGACCACAGACATATTTAACATAAGAAATCTCAAAACAAGAGAATAGCATTTGACCCTGAGGTAGTGTTTGATAGAGATCACACTCCTACTATGTAGAAACTGAAAGATGCATGAATGGCTTTTGAAGAATGAAAAAAAATTATGACAGTGGGAATAAATTAAAGATCCTACTCATTTAGTTCCTCAACAACAAAATTGCAGCAGGTCAAGTTCATTGTTGCAAACATTGCAATAATAAAGTGAGTCCTGGCTAACATTATTCTATTCTACAACAACCCCGTAGGAGGAAATGACACCATTCTTGTGACAATTAGCCCCGTCACTGTGACGTCCAAGCCTGCAGAGAGCACTACACCTCTGGTTCCCACATATCTGCTTCCTCCTGGAGGTAAGTGTCAAACATTTTAGCTTTTCTAGCATCTATGATTATTATCCAAGGGTTGATTTCTAATTTTATTAAACTCTCACCTTGTCTCCTCTTCTGTTTTAGATGAGTGTTGGTCTCCGCTGGGTGTTCAATTTCTCCCGGCTTCCAGTTTCAGTGCCTCATCACAGCAGACTGGTCACCCCCCCGAGGCAGGTCGCCTCCATGGGTGGGACCCCCATAGGGACCTCCAGGTAGTCTAATGATAAATTACGATGCAACACATGGGCCTTAATGCACTTGGTTAAGGGATGCTAGTTGGTAGATTTCACAGTGCATTTTTATTCACAACAGTTTAAATTTTTTAATACACTGTGCTCCTTGTTTCTTAGCCATGTTAGCAACATGGCTCTGTGGTTGGCATTGTTGGTTGGTAGATCAGTTGGTGCAATATTTCTACAATTGTTGAATGAACTGCTATGCATAATATAACACAGACATATATCTGTCCTCTGTACAGTGATTTGAGAAATCATCTGTTTGAAAAAAAATTCAGTCGAATCCTGATTTGTTTTGGCTATCTGAAGTTGATACGTATGTTGAGCTGGCACTTTCAGGAGGAGATCTTTGTCGTAGCAAGATTTATAGAAAATGCATGCAAATTAAGACAGAGAACACTGTATCCAACATAGATAGAAATAGAAATGGGATCTCCATCCATCCATTATCTTCCGCTTATCCGGGTATCGGGTTGCGGTGGCAGCAGGCTAAGCAGGGTATTCCAGACGTCCCTCTCCCCAGCAACGCTTTCCAGCTCCTCTTGGGGGATC
>JBBPCS010000344.1:0-18983 GCA_037974645.1 Hollardia meadi
ACACACACACACACACACACACACACACACACACACACACACACACACACACATTTGTTTAATACTATGGCTTTGGTAGGTGTCTTTCAGGTTGATGCTCTGGCACAAACATCACCAGGGATGCTTGAAAATTAACTTCCACTCTTCAGCACACCTGCATCCATTTAAAAGGGTCTGATCAATCTTAACTATCAGGGTCTCATCAGGGCTGCTGCACTATAAAGGATTCTGCCAGGCACATACTATTAAACTGATGGTGCAGTGGTGGATTACACACTTTACGGATGTAAAATAGCATGTGTGTGTGTGTGCATGTGTGTGTGTGTGTTTGTGAAACACTCTTACATCAAAAATCTACTGCTAAGGAAGAAAAATCACAGGAGATTAATTAGAATTTATGGCATCTGTGTGTTTAAAGGCTTCAGGATATTGTTTGAAGACTAATTGAGGCTCATATTTTGATAATAAGTCTTTATTATCCCAGTAAATGTTTATTATTCCAATAGAATTGGAAAATGAAAGTGACTCTACATCCTCGACCCATTGGTTTCTTGGATAAATTCTTAGTTTTCAAGCATGAGTTCCCACATGGAAATGTTGTGATGCATGCATGGTTCTCTTTATGATAGATTTCTGCTGGCTTTTGCATGGGCTTCCTATAGGATGTCGTAGCTGTCTTGTTAAGTATTTTGCCAACAACAATTCAACAATGAATAGTAACAACAATGTTAAGCAAAGTTGTCATAATAATGTTCCTATAATGTGTTTGAGGTCTAAATGTGTGTTTGAGGTCTAAATGCTTTGACCCCACTCCTATCTGTCAGGATTTTAAGTCTTGCCTTTCTTCTTACATTCTTTGTCAAATTCCTCTAAAATTACAATACACATGAAAATGACATATATCAGGAGCATATTTTTTTGTTGTTTTGTTGTTTGGCATCATTAGTACAGGTCTGCCTCCAACCATTGTTAACATATCATAGCATCAGTTCAGGTTCCCTACTGAACCAATCACACAGCCATGCTGCATACAGCCATTCTGAGATTGCATATTGGCACAGCATGCTTTTAGCTAAATGCGAATACAGCTTAGTTTATTGTGTTAGCATGTAACATAACATTTTCTAATCATACTGAGGTTGATGGGAATGTCATAATGGCATAAACCAAAGTACCAGACACGGAAAATTTTGACATTTTTTAAGCATTTGAAGATCCAATTGTCACTGAAGTGTATATCGTGTTATCAAGAGCCAATGAAACAAATGAAATTATCAAAACATTACAAAGTCACCCTGTTAAACTCGGTCAACGTGGGTTGCATCCATAATGCCTGCAGAAAAAATGAAAGCTATCTTAACTGTGTTTTCCCAGCCTTAGCCTATAAACTTGAGATTAATTTTTGTTGTGTGTACACCCCACGGGATATGGGACCGACGTTTTCAGGCCAGCATACAAGAAAATTTCATGGGTTGTTAATTTAAGTTATTAATAACTTACAGAAATGTGTGCAAGTTTTGAGAGAGAAAAAGAGAGAGACAGAGTTCATGTCTTTTATGAAGACTAGTTTTGTTGCTATTTACCAATAAAGTATACCATTGCATGTGTGCGTGCGTGCGTGTGCATGCATGGATGTGCGTTGTGCGAGCACTCCGGTAGTTGAACAAATAGCACTACACCTCTGCTCATCGTGGTGCTAGAAAAAAAGCCCTATGATCATCTGAGTTATTATAATTCATCCTATGGGCACCATCAATGTCTGTAGAAAATTTTGTGCCAGTCTATCAAGGAGGAACTGATATATTTCACAGAAAATCTGCAAACTCTGATATGCTAGTAGTGTAAGAGGAAGTGTCAGATGATCACTGGTACCAAACGTCATGGCAATCCATAAAGTGGTTGTTTAGATATGTCAGTGAAAGCCAAAAGTCAGTAGATTCATCCTCTATGGACCATCAATGTTTGCAGAAAATTTAATATCTATCAATCTAGTCTGAACCATGTGTCCTATAATATGTTTTTGTGTTTATTTAAATCACCCGAGCTGTGCAATAAAAATTTCACACCCGTGTTAAGTCACAAAAAAACATGTTTATCTTTTTACCTGTTATTTTCTGGTATATGGGACAATAGATGCAGCCACTGGTGAGGAGATCCGTCTGTCCATAATCTCCAATGTGTCCTGTGTGACAAGCCATTTTGCATCATTTTTTACCATAATCACAGGCCCTCTTGTAGCCCTGACGTTTGGACCAAAATATATAAACCATGATTTTGTTGTTATCTGTGATTTGCACCTATCTGATTCTCTGAATTTACTTTTATAAGAGCTAGCATGAGGGTGAAACAGTTAAATCTAATCTATAGTTCATTCTGGCCTAAAGCTAAGGAAAGACAAGCCATTCTGTATTTTATCCAAAAGCATTGTCCAATGGTCTTCATGTCTGTTGTTATTCCCTGTCCTCCTCAACACCCTCTTTCCTCCTTACATACAGCAGCTCAACCTACCTCACTGGTGGTGTTTACATAAACACATAAAATTACATGCTTTGCTTCCATAATATTAGTGTTTTCGTTATTTTATCACAAATGGCAAGATGAGAGTTATAACAAGTGATGACACTGTTCAAGAATAGAAGACATGGAAGGTGGCAGCCGAGAACTGGATGCTGACACGATTGTTGTTGTTGAACACCTCCATAATCTTGATTATTAGAGCAGCCAAGGTGAGGAAAAATAGTTTGTCCCAAGCCGCCACTTGTGTTGCTTTAAACATGGCTGGTCCAGCGTGATGGAGAGTCAGATATTATGAGGAATTTCAATGGCCATCTGATCATTCATGATGCAGCAACAGAAACTTTTCTGATAAATAGCACCAGGGTGTTACATGAGGTTTTGATGTAAAAAACATGATAATAATGTGGATGTGAATGTGGATAAAATGTGAAGTCTACATTATAACATGGATAAATGGTTAACCACAGACAATGGTACAATGGTACAATGCTGGTGTTTAGCATATATACTGATTTCCTTGTTCACAGTGTTATTTTAGCATGTTAACATGGTAGCATTTGCTAAGTAGCATTAAAGACACAGCTGAGGCTGATAGAAATGCCACTAGTTTTGTAGGTTTTTGGTCATGAAGCAAAGTATTAAGTTTTGACCTGAAGATGACGCTAGACAAAAGGTCAGGAGATCACAAAAGTTTTTAAAATTCATCCTGACGGGAACAGAAATACTTGTGCCAAACTTAATGGCTATCCATCCAAAAGTTTCCAATGCATTTTTCTCTACACAAACGTCAACCTTCTGGTGGCGCTGTAAAAATTTTCCACCTAATGCATTCAATTTTTGTTAACATATTTCAGTCTGGACCAAAGTGGTCGACCGACATTGCCATCCTTAGAGTCATACTGCTACCGTTACTAAAATAAAAAGCAATTTTTCTCTCATTTTTATAAATTCTAAAGTGATCTTAAATTTGTTGGCCTCCTCAGGTTCTTTGTCAACTTCCCATCGGCCAAACAGTACTTCAGCCAGTTCCAGGACATGGAGGATCCCGAGGAGATGGAGCGGAGCAGCCAACTTCGGCACCATGCCCGAAGGGTGATGAATGCCATAAATACTGTGGTGGAGAACCTCCATGACCCAGAGAAGGTGTCGTCAGTGCTCGCTCTTGTGGGAAAGGCCCATGCTATCAAACACAAGGTGGAACCCATGTACTTCAAGGTAACTTTATGGAACAACTCACAAGTTTATGACTTGACCTCTTTGGTGCATCACAGTCAGCCTGCCACATTCTGCTATACTCTGAACCAGGATTTTCTGTATTTCCCAGAATTGCCCTCAACAATCCTTTAAGGGACGTTCTGATGTTTTATTGGTAGGAGATGTATTGCTTTCTGGTTGTGACCACTTGATTGCTTCAGGCCATGTTCTGAAAAGTCAAGTGCTCTCTCCTGGAAAAGTCGCACAGTGGAACCATTTTCTTGCTTAAGCAATCTCTTGAATTATCAAAGTATCCCATCATCACCTCCTAAATATTTTCTTATCAACAGTCTAATATCACAAACAATAATACTGCCTGTTTCAATTTACTCTTGCCAAAGAAAAAGTCATATTACTGTTTTGGTCTTACATGTTTATGATATCTCAAATGTAGTTATTACCTGCTTGGACCTGAGCGTAAAAATACATTAAATTGCTATGAAGCCACATGTCTCGTTTAAAGCAAGTCTGGAAATTATATTTTAATCAGACATGACAAAAAGAGTGTAAAAAGAGTTTTATTGGTCAGACAAAACACTTCACCCCAAGCTTCATCCTGTTTTTGGGATATGTTCCATATAATGTCAAAAGTGGAATAAAAAGTAGATGAGTCGAAAACCCAGATGACATAACATACATTGAGTAAAATTCAGAATTCAAAATTATATAAAGCTACTGTAAAATCATTTCAGATCAGGGCACCACTGAGCTAACAGTGATTACCTGTGGAGACAGAAAAAAAGATACAGTATTTTATTTACACCATATGGTTGCATAATTTTCAATTTGAAACTCCGATATGATTCACTCTTCATCTGATTGAAGAGGGGAAGCATATGCTTCCTCCCTTCAAGTCTTCAAGTCCCCTGAATGTCGTCTGCAGTTGTTCATAAATGCAGCTGTGAGGAGAACACATTACCGCCATTTAAGCATCCCCCGACTGGCTTCCGATTGCCTTTAGAATGCATCTTAAGATTTAATTGATCACTTTGTGAATACATCATTAAATGGATTAGTCCAAATGTGTATTCCTGGGGCCTCATTTATAAAAAAAAATTTTCTTAGATTTATACTTGAACTTAACTTGAGATCATTTCCAATGTTGTGTTTAAGTTTGATACATAAAAGATGCTGAGCACAAAAACCCTTGTGTAAGCAGGTTCTATGAATCCCTTTTGTGACACACCTGTGTCTCACCTGTGATCTATAAATCACAAATCAACTTAATTTGACGGCACCTGCCTTGCGATTTAGATTTTATATGCCAGCACAAATGAGGGTTTAGTCAGGAATAGCCATGGACCAAAATAGAAAATCAACATTTTTGGAAGACAGCCATGGTTGAGGAGACTGAAGCCAGGCAACACGTATTATTTGGTGGACTAATAGTAGGTTGGCAAACAGAACCAAACACACAGCTTGGGAGTGTGTCGCTGCTGCAGTGACCGAGGTGGGGCAGAAAGACAGAACTGTGGCTGACATTAAAAAGAAATTCTGGCATTTAATTCTTCAACACTTTAATTAATAATTCCTATCATGTTGTTGATAAAGCTCATGCAAAGTTCACCACAGGCTTGGACGCATATGGCAGCACAAACAGCCTGCAAGAGAGAAAAAAAACCCAAACAAAACATGAGCACATTGCTTCGGAAATACCAGTGAAATTGGATCTTTTTAACTGGATTAAGGATTCGGTCGATTCGGCTACTGAAAAGCTATTTGGATCGGAAAACAGCGAAGCTGCCCCCAAGCTCCTGTGGAATGTAGTTAAGCTAGTATCATCGCTACTGCCCAACACTGGTTATAACACAATTTTATCTGTATTATTAACATGTTATCGTCAACGCCTGTTTATAGTGACACCCATGCTACAAATGAATAATATCATGTTTCATTGCTGTAGCTTTAATGTCACTGCTCATCTCCCACATTCCTCACCTTATGTTTGCTTTCCTTTTATATCTAGTTCATTTCACGCCCCACCTGTGTTGCCCTTTCTCTCTGTCATTTTCTTTCCCTTTGTATGGCCTGTCCACCCACTGCTTTCATGTTTTACCCAATCATTTTCAATTCTCACCTGCCTCGCCCACTTTTCTGTAACAGTGAATTGGATTCTTTATTTCAACATCGCTCTGCTCTCACTTTACACACTAAATTTGACTTATCTGCATTACTCCCTTTCTTCGTTCCACCTGCCATTATCTTGATAGCCACATATTCTCACTCTTTCCCTCTTTTTATCCCCCTCTTTTTCTCATAACATTCCCCTCTTCCCAGCTAATCAAGTTTGTCTTTCATCCCCCCTTTCTACCCAGATCCTGAGCGGTGTGATGCTGGAGGTGTTGTCTGAAGATTACCCGGAGTTCTTCACAGCAGAGGTGCAGATGGTGTGGACCAAACTGATGGGAGCGGTGTACTGGCATGTGACAGGCGCCTACACAGAGGTGGGCTGGCTCCAGGTTTCCAGCTCAGCGGTGTGAAGAGTTTGGAAGAAGAAGGGGTAAAAAAAAAAAGTTTCAATTGCAAGGAGTTCTGTGAGGAAGGTTTCACAGACATTGATAAGATTAACGTGGTAATCCGTGCAACTCTGTATTTTATTTTGGTGACATTGTGGTGCGAAGCCTTCATTGCTGTGGTGTTTCTATATCGCACAGAGTTCACCTGGACATCAAACAATGTTGCCAGGCAACATTTTAATTTACTCAAAATAAAATTTTAGCTAATGTAAGTGGTGTTTTGGCCTGTGTTTTTAGCCAAGGAGGGTATTACTACTAATGCTGGCTATCCAGTTCTGCTGTTACTACAAACAAACTACTGTTGCTGCCAAAAGCATACAATACATCATTTGTGTGGCATGGGATCTTCCCCATAAATCAGCTACCAAGTGCTCAGACAAGAAAACGAAGAAGCTTTAATAAACTGGTAGATTCAATTACTGTTATCTTACATTCATTGACAATTGACCGTTCACTAAACCCTCTCCCCCTTAAACCGGGCTCAGATTACAGGAGTTTTGTGCCGATTAAACCCCAATTCGCCCTCCTGACAGTTGGAGGAGAAATCTGGTCTGAGACCTTTGTCGATCCAGATTATCTGTTAATGTGAGAGGCTCATAGATCCAGTCTTAAACCTCTCGCACACTCCCTCGCAGGCACCCTGATTAATATCAAACATGTTTAATATTTAGGCTTTAAAATCTGGATCATTACGTCAGTACTTTCAGAGCTGAACCACACTAGCCACACAGCTGACAGTGCTGCCAAGCAACGTTAAATATTCTACCCTGTGAGGCTAACATTAGTTAGCATGCTAACTACTGTTTACAGAATCTAGGTTCCCCTGAAGAATAGACAACAGTATTGTCCCGATCATTTTCTCATCCAGACTCATTTAGCCTTCTGCTTTTTTTCCTCACTGAAAATCTGACTCTCCAAATGTGTGATGCAACCTGATTTCAAAATTTCCTAGGATTTCAATACTCCTGTAGTCTGAGACTGGCTTTAGTTACGGTTGCTGGGCCTGTCAAGTATTTGAATAGCATGCACCATATATGCAGTTTACAAAGATAATGTTCATAGATAAGCCACTCAAAATATTTAAGTAGGGTAAATGCTAAAAGCGGTTCCTTCTTTTCAAACAGATGTAGCTAGTCTTCTCATTTCTAGCTGAGCACTGTTGATTTTGCGATCCATAGCCTAAAACAACTGTTTCTGGCAGATTTTATCAACTGGCTAGCTAATGTAAGCAATTTCAGCAAAACCCTGTAAAAGGGTCTCAAATAGCTAAGCACAAAGCTACATAACAGCTTTTGTGCTAAAAGGCTAAATCTACCTGTCAAATAAACAGGCAACATCTTTCCGAGTTGATGAAACACATAGAAAACATGGAAACGAACATGCAGTATTGTTCTTAAGTTGTAGTTTGTTCAAGTAAATGAATGGGCCTTGTTCATGACCTGTAACCCCCATTGACATAAATAAAGATGGACAACGCGTCTCTGCTTCCTCCCACTGTACAAAAGTGAAGCCAACATATCCTGGATACAAGCACTGCTATCTTTTGCTGCGCAGTAGCGACGGGGCAGCGGAGCCGCGGTATCAAGTTCCCGCCCATACACCCGCCCGCCCTCATGAGCAAGGCTCAGCTGTCAATCATGATGTTTCACCCCGTTTTTATAGCATTAAATAACCAATTAAAACCAAACTGATACGAAAAATGAACACTTGAACATGCATCAGCGTGATAAGAACCTAAAATGACAGAAACCATCTTTGGGAAACTTTGGGTTTTTAGTTTGGCCCATGTCCTACCTAAAATAATTGAGGAGGAGGGGTTTATAACCTATACTGCAGCCCACCACGAGGGGGCAATCGAGATGGTTTGGGTTTACTTTTGGGGAGCTCTCATATTGTCCATCTTTATATACAGTCAATGCTAACCCCACAAAGTGAATTATTGATGTACTTCATGGGATTGAAAATAATGCGGGGGCGGGTTATGTTGTAAGCAGGTTAGCTGGACATGCCAACATTTGCTGTTTTAGGAGAAGAGAAATACTATTAACAATTGCACTCTTTGAACTTTTGGTCTTGTGGTTTTGATTTTGGAGGGATGCAAAAAAAAAAAAACCCACAAAAAAACAAAACATCACCATAAGAACTCTTGAACACAATAAATTGTTCTCACATGTTGACTTGTTTTCGTGTGGAGAAGTACAAAGCTTGACAGGCCTGCTGTGCATAGTTACAGATAGGCCAACATTATGTTGGACAGTCGCTATAAGGGAGTGCTTTTAGTGAACATTTACTGTAGCTGGGAATAGCAGAGGCAGGCATTTATTGAAGTGTTGCGGATTATTACTTTTCAGAATTCATTTCTGTGGAAAACTGCAGTAAGAGTAGCATCTTCCGGCTAAGCCACACAAATGAATACACCTCATGATAACTTAAAAGAGAGATTAAGAAATGTTTAGACAAGAAACAATTTTTAAGCTCTGAAAGTGGGGCAGTTAGTTGTTGAAGCCCCGGCTATGGGACCATGGAGCTGCTGACTGTTAATAGATTATCTTTGTGTCCTACTACAGTATATCCTCATGTTTAGGGGACGTACCCCGCTTTCTCTTTATTGATGAATTGCGTGCTCTTAATGTCTTGTTTAACTTAGAGAGGTGTTGTTTGTATAAGTGTACAGTGGGCAAGTGTGCATACTCTTCTGCCTTTGTTTACAACTCATTGACACATTGAACCCATTGACATGTTAAAGAGGGCTGTTTTTTATTTGCTAAAAGTCTTGGACCACAAGAAATGCTTTCAGGTTTTTTTGCCTATCACTTTCATTACACAAACAACATTGTGAAAGTGAGATGGAAATATCAGCAGGTGGACACAATCAGCAACCACACAGATACAGATCCACACACAGGCATGTTATAAGCCCTCCCCTATGCTAATATTTACAGGACTGTCAGTTGGTTTACTTCTTCAAAACCCCATTAGAGAGACATGCTCCATTAAGGGCTTAAGAAAGTCACTCCGGAGGTCTACGAAAAACATGTCAGCTTTAGAAGTGCCATCACTCTTTTTCTTTAGATCTCTGAACATCAAACACAATGTAATTTTTTCCCCCTCAGTTTCTCTTTAAACTCATATGCAGACATATTCAGTTATCTGCTGCTCCTTAAAAACACTGCATACTGTCAAACTTTCTTTACCTCACTTAACCTCATAATCTCGTCACCTGTGCTTCAGTAATCTGTATTGCATGCACTTTACTAGCACTCCCCATCTGCAAGTATCTCTTCTAGTCAATTCCCAAACATACACAGCAAATCTGTTTATAAACATTTGATCCAATCATCAGTTTGCATCTGCTGCAGTGACGTCCTATATCGCCCATCTGACCCCTCTTGGCATCGGCATCTGGCATTAATGAGGAAGTAATGAGTCTCCTCTCCTCCCCATTCATCTACTGTAACTTCCCAGTGCCTCTGATAGAACAGCGCCACTGAAAGATCAGATGGACAGATGGTCTTTAACCCATCACACCATGTCAGCCTTTCACAACGTTTTCTAAATATGACTTTCTCATATTCATTCATCAAAACTAAGCTGAGGCCACTTGTGGAGAGGCAGACTACACTGAGGAGTGTAGCAATCCTCACAGCAAAAATGGTGCAGTCTATACATTGATGTCCCAGTGCTCTCAATCACATGCATTAGGTGTAGAGACCTGACCATAGGTGGCTAGCGTCCCAACAATATGGCACTCGGCTCTATTGAAAGAAAAGGACTAATACAAAAAGATTAACAAAGAAACAGTCCAGTTGGTTAAACAATGCAGGCAAACAATCAAAGGGTCAGTCAGCAGGTCAATAAATCTAAAACAAAAAGGAATTAACTGACAAACAAATTCCATTTAAAAAGTTTGAACTGTGCATGATAAATAATCACTGTGACGACATATCTACAACCTCAAACACTACCAGCCAGCAGAGACAAGACAGACACCAAAGGAAATGAACAGAAGCCAACACCTGGTCCTCATTAGGGAATTGTTTGTGGAGGAGTCAGGCCTGGGGCTGCATTCACAAACACTACACATATTGTTCATCTACATGGGGTGAACATTTCCCACCACACTTTCAAAACGTGTTTGACACTGCATGTTTTTCCCCTGGTCATCTATGTCTTTGTAATGGCTCTGTACCCTCCACTGGTTTGAGAACCATTGTCGTACACAGCGAATGTTAGCTACGTACGATTATGCTGCTGCAAGATTATGGCCAAAATGATATGATATAATTACTTTAATTAATATTGAGATCACAATTATTTATCACGATTATTAATTAATTTTAGGAACAAAAATATTTTTATTTAAGTAGCATACTGCTTTCGCTTCCAAGTTGATACATTCCTGCTAAAGGAAGGAATTAATTGAATTAATCACTAATGGATAAATAATCACAGAAGTCATACAGCGTATGGATTTATCTTACAAAGTCTCCAAAAAGACACTGCGGTTCAAGGCTGGATTACAAAGCTCTAGAGAGGGATACGATGCACTGTAGCCCTTGTTGGAACGGCACAATTGTAAGTTTCTGGGCAAAATAAGTAAGTCTCTCACATGTAGCACTCCAGAGATATTTAACAATAGTAATTTTATGTCGTGAGCAACAGATTTCAGTCCTTTTTAACGATTGGTGTTGAGACAGACTCAAATTTGCAGCTCAGCAGGAAAAGCTTCCCTTCAGCGACACAGAACGCAGTTTATTTTCAGATAGTGTTACTTTAAGCATAAAATTTATTTTTCACTTGCCCAACTGCATGGGGCATTTCACTTGGTGAACACAGAGATCTCTTGCTCGAGCAAGTGTGGAGGGGTTGCAGCCCGAGCTGCTGCTAACATTAGCTCAGCTTGTTTCTATTCATTCAGTGTTCATCGTTCAGAAGGTTTTTACAGAGAGCCGAATATTCCGCAGAGGTCTCCTCTCCAAACAAACAGACCTGGTAATTGAAACTGATGAAAACACTTAATAATGCACTTTCACGTTAAATATCAATGTTTCGCCAATGCTGTTCGGCAGAGACATGATGTCTGGAGGGCTGCGAGAAGCGCATTGACATAAATAAAGATGGACGGCACGCCTCCACTTCCTCCTACTGTACAAAAATGGAGCCAAAATATCCCGGATACAGACGCTGCCATTTTGCGCTGGTGACATTATTTGGAGCCATAGTCTGCACAGTAGTGCGTTGAGGGGGAGGAGTTTATGACCTATAGTGCAGCGCGCCACCAGGGGGTGATCAAGATGTTATGGCTTCACTTTTGGGGAGGTCTCAAGTCGTCCATCTTTATACATATAGTCAATGGAGCCGAGCTGCAGTGCTTACATTACCTCAGCTTGTTTCTCTAGACATCCGATGACTAAAATCCTTCTTCCGCTTAAAAGATACAGCGTTAGTCAAATCAACCAAAATCTGACTTGAAACAAAAAGTAGTCTGGAAATGTTTTAAGTTTAGTGTTTTGTGTGAGGCGCACACATTTTAAGTGTCAATATCGCAATCCATTATCTCCATTTAATTGTGGAAAGCCAAAATTGTGATCATGATTAATATTTGATTAATTGTGCTGCCCTAGTATAAAGTATTAAACACACTTAAATGGGTCAATGTATTTTGTTTTTGGCAGATTTACAACATAATTAAACTATGACATTAATTATGAAGAGTTACAACATAATTAAATTATTTTTAAAAATGTGTTTGCCATAACAGGGTAATCTAACTTGACATAATAGAATTAAAACAATAATTGAACAACTGCAGCCCTTCTTGGCCTCAGTGTCTGTAAAATCGTCTATTTACATCATGCCCAGAAGTTCACTGAGAACTCTCATTAAACAACTTTTCAAATTAAACTGGAGAGCCGTAAAAATACACACAATAGTCTAACAAACCTTGAGGTAAACCATTTCCACTTTGGCTCAAATAGCTCTGGAGGCAGTAAAACTGTTGTCAGTCATAAATGACTCTTTTCAAAATACACACCAGTCCAATTGTTTGCCTCACTTTTGACGTCAACGTCCCTCGAAGGTCAGACCTCAAGCACCTTGAGGTCCAGGAATATTTTGTTAAGCAGAATTCCCCTGACATCTTGTTTATTAAACACTATGTGGTGTGAAACCCATCTGGAAACACACACGCATACACACACGACTGAGATGTACTGTTGGTCTTGCTAATCGTCTAATACAGCGTGTTCCTCGTCACACTAAAAACACACACACGTACAATTATGTGCAAACACATCTCAGCAACTCTCGCTTAGTTGCTTTCTTTATCACTTTTCTCTCTCTCTCTCTCTCTCTCTCTCTCTCTCTCTCTCTCTCTCTCTCTCTCTCTCTCTCTCTCTCTCTCTCTCACACACACACAGACACACACACACACACACGCATGATCTTGCATTAAATTGGCCCGAGTCCGGCATGTCCTCGCCTGCCAAGTGTTAAGAAGCACTTAATCCAATTTATATTTTCTATCATTCAAAATAAAAATTAGAGGAATTTTCCGATGCTCATTCATTCATTTCACACATTAATTCTCCTTCAGCAAATAAGGGCATCACAACCACGTGTTGTTGTTATGAAATGTTTCTATTAGTTGAAAAGTTAGGACTTTATATTTTTCTAAATATATCTATGAGAAGGATTCTATGTATTTGAATACTGTTATATGAATATGTCATTGTATACTGTGCTGTTGGTGGAGCGAGTGCAGTGGCTTTGTAGTGTTTTCAGCATGTTTGCACAGCCTACCACAAACTTGTACGTTCGCAGACCCGGTGAAAATGAATCTTGACCATCAATAAAATATACTTGTACATTTCTCTGTGTCCTATGAGGGGTTTTTTGGGGTTTTTTTCTTGCTTGAATGCTCACATCAATCAGGAATATCACTGGTGAAATTATGATCAGAAAAACCTAGGTCTACATAACAATGTTGATTAAAAAGCAATTCGATCCAACTGCTGTTACATTCTCACCAGAAAATGTTACATCCAGGTTACATCACCTGGAAAAAACTATGTTTGAATGTGTGAATTTACACATTCTACTCACATTTTTATTTAGAATGACTTGAAACATGGGCAAGAGGATTAAAGTCAGCCACTCAATCACAAAAATTTCAAGTAACAGATCAGATTAAAATGAATTAACACTTAAAATGTGTTAATGTGTTTCCATCTTTGAGAACAGGCACGCAGCAAGGAAATTAAGTTAAATTAAAACTGAAATTTGAATGCCTTCACTTTTAGTGTAAGGAAATATAAACTGCAATGATACTGCATCTCTTGTACATTTTTTCCATTTTTCAAAAGATTTTATTTAATGCAATCATTTTTCACCATATTTTTGGCACAAGATGGAAATAAGCTAAAGTAGAATGAAACTATGAAAATTGCAGTGCAGTGTGAGATGTGAATAAACATTCTCAGGTCCGAGATAACAACACTTTGTCACGGCCCTTTGCATCTCATGCAGAAGCCTTTAGCGTCTCTGGATGAGACGCACCGGGCACCTCTAATGTAAACCCATCCACGACAGTATCAGAGAATACGAACAACTGCAAAAAGGAGATGTAGTTTACAAAGCAAGTGGTAGTGACAAAGTATAGTGACAAAGCGTTGATATCTGACAATCTGGGATGAGAACAAGTTGCAATAAAAAGCACCAAATTTAAATTAAAGGAATAGTTCACCCACAGATGAAAATTCAGTCATTATCTTCTCCTTCCCATGCCAATGGAAAGTCACGTGAAGTTTCTTCATTTTCAAAACATTTCTGGAGTTTCACAGCAAAACAGCATTCTTCTAAACAATCAAAGTAGATGGGACTTGTTTTAAAATGTAACAAAGCATAAAACATTGTTGTAATCCAAGTCCCCAGAAGCCCCAAGATCCCAAATTGATTTGAAAAACGTTATTTACACCCTTTTTTAAGCCTAAATCTAAAATCAAATCAAATATACTTTATTGTCCCTGTGGGGAAATTCAGCTTGGGCCAAAGTGCTACATACATCTGTAGCTGCTAAGCTAAAAGTGTTCATGCAAACCCCCACAGTGAGGATTTCAACCCGTCCTCATTCCAGCTCGTCACATACCGATGTTTTGTCATGCGGCACTTTGGCATCTGTGGCTGACGTGATAAGCCTTCCCTTTAGTGTCTTGGGCCGATGTGCAAAGGCTCGCGCCCCGCACAAGGTTGTACGTTACTTTGGTTAAGTTTAGGCACAAAAACTATGTGGTTAGGTTTAGTAAAAGATCGGTGATGCTTGGTTTCAAATAGGACCCTCCATTCAACCCTGACCTCCATCCCTCTCAGCAGTTTCTCACTTTGGAATGTATGTCGCGCAACATCATCTTTTCAAGTCATCTGAAACTGAAGCAGACGGATTGAATCCTTGTACATCTCTGCCTGACGCTAAAGGCTATACCTTCTGCGTCTGGATGAGACACGAGGGGCCATGACAAAAGGTCGAATTAGCTGGGATTTCAGCTTCAAAAAGGGTGTAAATAATGTTACAAATCAATTTGGTATCTCTTGGGGCTTCCGGAGACTTGGATTACGCCAGACTGTACGAGAGCTGAGAGTACTGAGAGCTGCAGAGTGTTGCAAATATGTGGTGCTTAAAAATGAATACTGCTTCTCCCTGGGAGGCCTGGATGGTTCATAATGTAACAGCAGATCAGAAATGTATTTTGGCCCCGAAGCATTAAGTGCTTTATAAATTAGCTCTCTGACACACATAAAGCTCATGCGAATGGTGCTGTTTTGAGGACTTTGGCAGCAGAAACTATGGATAATGGATTTTTTTCTCTATGCATTCTCTTTTTTAGAATTATTTCACTCTTCAAGGAAAAATCATCTTTTTGATCCATCTTTAACAGCCTAATCCTGGTTTCTACATTCTTTTTTTTTTTTTTTTTACATCTCTTCAGCCAAAGGTGAACTTGACCCAGATAACCCAACGCAGCAGATATGCCTGCAGGTAGTCAGTGCAGATACTCTACTTGGCAGTCCCACTGTTTCAGGAACAAGAGATGATTAAATGAAATGAGATGTAAATGTTCTTAATCAATGATTAATGGTTGCCTGTTCCTCGCTCAACACTCCAGGCGAGACTCTATCTAAGGCTCCAGTGGGAGGTTCATGCAGGGAGGAAGATACTCATTTTTCAAGTCCATAAAGTAATTTATTCAAACCAAAACGTACATCTTATCATTAAAGAGGACGTCGTGATATGTGCTTTCTGAATACAGAGAAGTGTTTTGGAATTTTTAATATTTTTTAAATCTTATTAAGCAATCCATAGGCCTACATGGTGTATTCCAGTATTTCAGTTATTTATGATTCCAGCCATTTTCACACTAGGTTACTGTGTAATGGTTAGGTTGAATATGTACTCTCACAGGAATCAATATAATATTCAGGAAATCATTTTTACCTTCTTTCTGCCTGGCTTGAGTAACAGGAATAGGCGAAGCAGGTAAACAACACCATGAGAGTCAGAAAATAGAGCCATTCTCCCCCGAGTGTCTCCACAGCCTGGTCGACAGGACACTGACTTGTCACCATGGCGACACATTTTCCCATTTCCCATCATTTCCGTAGAGCGCTGGTAACATGGACTCACCGCAGCCTATGGAACCGATGCACAAACACTCCTGGACAAACTCTCTGTCACTCTTTGAAAACATGCAGATGCTAAAAATAGGTTTACTCTGAGAGAGCACAACAGGCTCTTTTACTCAGAAGCTAAAAATATTATGGAGAAATATCTTGACATGCTACCAGATTTAAGCTACTTAAGATTTTAGAAGCACTGACATTTATTATTTAATCGTGTGTGTGCAGAACCATTCACACACATCTCTCTGTCAGCACCTCATTATTCAGATTAACCATCCATTCATCCATTATCTATCACTGCTTATCCTATGCAGGCTCGCAGGGGGCTGGTGCCTATCCCAGCTTAAATTTGGGTGAAAGGCGGGATACACTCTGGACAGGTCATACATACACACTCATATTCACAACTACAGGCAATTTAGAGTCACCAATTAACCTTACTTAACTGTGAGAGGGAGCCGGAGCACCCGGAGAGAACTTACGCAGACACGGGGAGAACATGCAAACTCCACACAGAGGAGTACAACTTCAAATCTGGGGATTAACAAGCTTTTTATTACTGGTAGCAGGATGTGTAATGGAAAGTTGGAAAACTTGCAGCATTATGTAGGCTGCTGAGGATGTGATACCACCAATCTGTGAATTTCAACTGTAATGATGTTAATGAGATTAGTTTTTTATGTTTTAAAGTTTTTAAATCAAAATTTGTCAAATGAATATTTAAAGTTAAAGGGGTCGTTTTGTCGTGATGAACCCACAGAAAATGACCCTCATGAAGTTTACCTCCATGCTAGTGGTTCTTTGAGGCTGTACTTACCTACAGGACCACTTTGAGCTAAACCCTAATGTCAGCATGCTAACATGCTCACAATGACAATGCTAACATGCTACGCAGGTATAGTGTTCACCCTGTTCACCATCTTAGCATGCTAACATTTGCTAATTACCAATAAACAAAGGTACAGCTGAGGCTGACGGAAATGAGTTTTGCAGGTATTTGGTTAGAAACAAAAGTATTGAACAAATTAAGTTTTTGACCTGATGATGGCGCTAGATGAAAAGTCAGAGGATCACCAAAGATAGAAGCATAGATCCTAGGGGAGGCATGAATGCCTGGATCAAATTTTGAGGCAATCCATCAAGTAGTTGTTGAGCTACTTCACACAAATCCACAAATGTGAACTTCCTGGTGGTGCTATGAGGAAAAAGGTTGTCAACTTCAGTGTGATTATTGCTCCAAATATCATGTTAATCCATTAAAGAGTTGTTGAGATATTTCAGTCCAAACCAGGGGTGTCACAATATACTGATATTCGCAATAATCTTGATATTTAAAAATGAAAAACTGATATCATATTAATAATACATATATGATAATATCATGTAAATAATCCAGTGCAGATGTTAGGCATTGTGGATATTCTGTTCATCTGGTTGCCTTTTCACATTAATTCCCTAAACTTGTATATATTCTTTATTTTTTCAAAATTTCTATAGATATCACGATCATATCATTATAGTGATATCTTTTGCCCGTGATAATCGTGTATAGTGAAAATCTGATATTGTGACAGCCCTAGTCTGGACTATTGACTGTATATAAAGATGGACGGCATGAGAGCCCCCCCAAAAGTGAAGCCAAAACATCTTGATCGCTCCCTGGTGGTGTGCTGCAGTATAGTTCATAAATTCTTCCCCCTCAATGATATCAAGTAGGACATGGGCCAAAAGTACACCTCAAATAAACTTTTCCCAAAGATGGTTTCTGTCATTTTAGGTAGTTCTTATCATGCAGATGTATGTTCAAGTGTTAATTTTTCTGATCAGTTTGTTTTAAATTAGTTATTTGATACTATAAAAACAGGGTGAAACAACATGATTGACAGCTGTACCCTGCTCGCGATTGGGTGGGCGGGTGTATGGGTGGGCTCCTCTGCCCGGTCGCTACTGTGCAGTCTCTGGCTCCAAATGACGTCACCAGCGCAAGATGGCAGCACTCGTATCTGGGATATTTTGGCTTCATTTTTGTACAATGGGAGGAAGTGGAGACTTGTTGTCCATCTTTATTTATGTCAATTGTCTGGACCAAAGCAACCAACTGACCGACAGGCAGAGACTGACAGACTGGCATTGCTACCCCCAGAACCATGCCACTAGCATGGCTAAACATGTATCCATGCAGGATAAAATCCAGCATCCAGAATTTAATGGCAAGTTATATAAAATCCATATGTTAAACAACTTGGATTCCTTGAATTTAGGAATCCAGGAGCTAACTGCTCCTCAATAAATCCCTTAATTCTTTCTGTCAAATAAGCCCAGAGCACAGCTAAGCCATCCAGCACTCGCAGGTCAACACAAATAACATCTCTGTGACACATAAACTCCCTGATTTTAGGCATTGGTGAGTCTGTGCAGCTCTCCATCAACAGAACGCTTGAGAGAAGGCCTGAAGAATTTCCCAATTAGGGAGCATGAGCTCATCTCAAAGCTGCAGAAAAGATGCACAGCCACATCGCTGCTACTTGACATTCTTGACAGCCACTTGTGTGAACTTCCATCTGTCTGCCGTCCATGCACCAGAGGTTTCATGACAGAGCGGAGATGGCAGAGTCACAGATGCTGTTGTGGGGAATGTCATCACTGGCTTGAGAAAATTCACGTCCTGCTGTCTGCAAGAAATATGACTTCAGCTATATGAGACAGAGAATGGCGAGGCTTGGGATTTGATTTGAGTGTGTGTATACATTTTGTGTGTATTAGGAGTCATTCTCTGTCTTGGAGCCATCCTCATTATGTTTCCAGGTTGTTGTTCTACTTAACAAGGATCATCATACACTAGTATCCAGGGTGCGATTTGTGAAAAAAACAAGAGGGGGGGATGTTTTGAAACGTTTTTACTCAAAAAAATAAATCACGAATTTCAGAACTTGAACTTCTTCACTGCATTTGCAGGTAAATTTGAATACTTTTCTTATTTAAAGGGCTTTTCAAGACGGGGGGGGGGGGGGGGGGGGGGTT
>JBBPCS010000345.1:7319-17363 GCA_037974645.1 Hollardia meadi
GAACGTACAGACGTATAGCGAGGAGAGAGTGGACAGAAACAACCGGCTGCTCAGAGTCGCACTGAACTCAGACAAACCATTGCACCAACCAATTCCATCGGTGCTGTGCGAGGCGAGAGCAACGCACCCTGATGACGTAGTCACTCCTACACTTGACTGATCAATCCCGCAAATTCATCACTTACTCACTTACTTACTTACTTAGCCACAGAGCAACCCATAGGGCTGGCCCTCTGCGGTCCAGCCAAAAACCTCTGCCAAGTTACAATAATGCTAACCCATAATGTCGCCATCCTTAATTCTAGCACATTATTGTTTTTACTCAGTAACGGATGCAACTTGAAATGTAGCAAAGTACAATACTTCTTATAAAATACTTACAGTAAGTGAAAGTAAAATGACTGATTTAAAAAAATACTCAAAACAGTCCAAGAAAACAACTGAATTACCGTAACATGTAGTCCGTCTCTTCCACTCCTGCTTCCACCTACAGGAAATGCCAGCGATACAGGCACTTGTGCCAGCCATGCCACTGGAATACGCTCAGTCATTACCTCCGACTTAGGAGTCAATAGAGAAGGCAGCCCTGGGCTGAGCCAATCCATCCAGGCAGCCAGTCCGACAGTTAAGCTTGGTCAGGCGTGGCAGCTTGCTGGGCCCTACAGTGTGCTATTCCACCTCAGGTCACACGATAAGCAGCTCTCAAATGTAATCAGCTCAAATTGAAATGATGACATCAATTACAGCATGGCGCACAGCTGTTATCTCACTGGCTGCGTCGAGAAGGCTGCTTGTAGGGGTGATGGTTGAGGAGCACCTGCAGGAACCCACTAGCTGGAAGGAGGGCTATACTGTATGTGTGGAGAGGCCAGACTGCTGAGGCATGGTATGAATGGGGGAGACAGACAATGAGAGAAGGAAAACGTTTTCTTGGTATCTGATTGCAGGTTACACCATGCAGTGTAGCTCCACTCAAACACACAATTACTCAATCTAGAGCTATTATCAGACAGAGAGAGAAATAGAGGGAGAGAGGCAGACAGAGAGCAGGCCCATTTTGACGAACATTATACAGAGCAAAGGAGTGCTTTTACCAGAGCTGTGATTACTGCCACTCACTCAGTGCACTTAACCAGCCCCCTCGACGTGCTTTTCTCCCGCTCTCTGTCATTCATGGAGTGCTTGCTCAGAGCGCATGGTTTGTTTGAGTGGTTGAAATAACAGGATTCACCCCGAGAAAATAGAGCAGCGGAACCCCAATGATTATAGGGAAACACCTCTGTGATGTCATGATTACAGCAGGTTATTTTTCATACTGAAATCAGCTCCAACAGTGTGGGATGTTGCAGCAGTGGGGAAGGAATAATCTACTGTACACGTGATGCTATAATGGAATGTTGGTTTACTGCATTCCCGTGATGTCATTGGGATATTCCAGACTCCAGTCACGTTACTTATGTCATGTGATTTAAACAGCTGGACCAAACTACACAACTACCTCCATCCCAGTGTGTAGGTGAGTGCAGAGTCCTCCAAGAAGTAGTCTGGGAGATGCATAGTGGTGAGGCGAGAACACAGGAAAGGCAGGAATAGCATGGCCACTATGTTTTATTTTCAAACAAAATTATACACATTTTATTCCAAATTGTTGTGGCTCTCCCCCCATGATTGCCATGGCCACAATGGAGGACACAAACAACCCTGAATGCCAAACTAATGGACAAAAATCATTTTGTGGTCCAATGTGTTTCGAGTAATCAGGAATCACAAAGAGGAGAGCAACTATGTTTCAGAGACCCAAATTAATTCTCCTCAGTCCAGATGGGTCCAGAGACTAGTAGTGCACAAAATGGATAATAATATTATTCTGCAGGGTTAAAGGAAATAGAATAAGTAATAAAAAAAATAGAGCAAGCCTTGTATGAAAGTTTTTTCATGCCTGCCACCTGTCAGTCAGTCAGTCATTCAGCCAGCCAGTCCCGCAGGCCGCAGGACCGTGCAGGAGACTGATCGATGCTAGCCACATCAGCAGTTGTCTAGCTAACAGGCCCCAGCAGCCTCTGTGGAACAGGATGAGACATCCTCCCCATGTTCCAGCGTCTTAACAACCCCTTCCGCTTGCCTGCCCCTGTCACGCCGACCCGGCCCCTGTCTCCTGTGGCCATGCTGTTTTACCTCACAGCCGCCACGCAGGTGGCTTTGCACTCTTAAAATGTTCCCACATAATTCTCACAAACAAACACAACATGAGAGACAGAGAGGAAGGAGAAAGCGAGGAGAGGGAGAAAAACAACGGCACAACACAAAGAGGTGGGAGGAAGAGTGCGGTGGAATCTTAATGTGCCCAAACCTGAACGAGAACAACAGCAACATCATAACTGTCACCACCTGCTCAGTGTTCAGTCAGATGGGATGGAGTACAGAGAACGGTTATGGGGGTGTCTTCTTGATTAGCATGAAGAACTTTTTTCTTGTCTCTTCCTCGCAGCTAAGGTCACTTGCCTGCTTGTACACTTCTCAGACTGATCATGGTTATTTTATGTGTGCCTGTTGCTTTCACTGTGTGAGTGCATATTTTGAACCCCCTATACACTCTAAAAATATGTGCTCATTTTGTCCTAGCCTCGATTAAATTAGCTGCATTTGTTCTTCCTCTGGGTTGAATTGTTCAGCTGTCCTGTTTGTATTTTCAGTTTGCATGTTCCTTAATGGAACAGAGCCTGTATGTCTGTCTGTTTGCCTGCGTACAGTGTCTATGGTTGAAAATCATTTTGCTTGGCGCTTGTAGCAGAAGGCATCTAAGTGGCAAGAATCGCACCTCATAACAGAAACTCACACCCTCCTCATCTTACTGAGGCTGCCTGTTTTTGTTTTCTGCAATAGAGAAATAATCACTTTTTCTCTCCCAGTATATTATGTTTGGTTTTTTTTGCCAGTGCTTGTGGACCTCGGGAATTGTTAGTGTTCCAGCATATGTAATATATTATATAATAATTTATTGTATTCTAATAACGGACTCTGTGGGGGCTGGAGTGAAGCAGCAGAAACAAAGAAACACATCTAGCACTTTGATCACTGTGACTGATCGTCTGCCAGTGTGTACAAAGAAAGCTTTGGATACTGCCTTACAATTATATAATCTGTTTGCCAAGATGTAATGGAGACTTTCAGACGACCCTGTTAAAGCGCTGTTCGAGATTGAGTTACTGTACAGCTGGGCTTCCAAGGTGTGGATGTATCCTCTGAATCAGCGACACGGCCGAGCACCTGACAAACACTCGCAAACAGCAGTTTGCAAGAAGGGCTGGCAAAAAAAAAAAAAGTGGCAAAAATGTTACTACAATAATATTTTGATATCAGTCAATATAAATATTTATCACAATATTAATGAAGCTGCTATTCTGTCTGTCTGCTATTCAGTTTATTAAAAATAAACAAAAATATTCCGACCCGTCAGTCAAAATCACATGGCTCCGCTTCTGCTTTTAGTAAAAAGCACAGGGAGGGGGGGCACACAGTTATAGGTTCAATTACTGGTGATAATGCAAAAGCTTGTTTGTAAGGGCAATGCTGGTAATGCTTGAGGTGATCTGTTGTGGTGTTGGAAAGTGAAGTTAGCTTAGCCCGGTTTGAGACCGTCTTCCTGACCGTATGGTCTATTGGGGCTTCAAGTAGTCAAGGTATCGCCACACCACCAATGTCATTACCATGTGTATCCACAAAAGATCTTCAAGGTTGTGACTGTTGAGCTGTCGCTTTCTGTACTGACAAAAAAAGGGAGTGCTGATGTCTCCCATGTAACTACCCAACCTGTGGTTAAGGTAATCTATAACCCTGCTGTGCCTATTTTGTGAAGGAGGCCGTCCGTTCGTAAAATACTGCCATATGATAGAAACAGCTTTGTTTCTGTCGAAAGCAACATAAAAACTGACAGAACTTACAGGTTCCAAGTTTGAAGTCAGTGTTGATCCATAGAGCTTTAGTTTTGAAGCCTTTGTACTGGCCGTTGTCGAGAAAGCAATCTGAAGAGGTTAATTTAGTTAGTTTAGAGTTTTTCAGTTGTTGTGGGGACATTTCCATCAAAAATAGGGTTTATCCACTACATCTTCACTTCCTCGTGCGCCGAGAGTAGATGCAGACTTTAGTGTTGCCGTGCTTTGCATGATCCTTCTTTGTGTTACAGGCGTTGGCGATAGTCAGGAAAATAGTAGTTATTGGATGCAACTCTGTTCTATAAGCAGGCCTACGTGCTTAGGCCTCTACCTGCATGTTATCGCAGGCACATTATTTTTTAATATGCTACACCATTTATCACAGTCATGACAATATTGCAAAATCCATGTCCTCGCAGAACCTGACAGGAAAGAGCAACAGATAAATGATATAATAGCGCTCTTAGTCTGTTATTGGTTATTATGGCCAATAGCCAGGATTGTTCATACATACACGCACACAGCTCCTCTTACGGTGTGATGATTGACAGCATCACTTGGAACACAAAGGGAAATGTTTTTTTTCTCACAAGCTACCTCTCATACCCCCTTACACTCAGACACATATTGCCAGGTTGTGCTCTATCTCTGCAGTTCATTTCTAATCCGTTCTCCCTTTCTGTACTATCTTCCGCCCAATCCGACACATACAAGGTTCCACTACCACCACCACCACCACCACCAAGTCCTCATTGTGACCAAATCAGGGAGACTTGTAACATGGGGGAAAGTGCTTTATGTGAGGCAGGCTAGATGAGGAATGAGATACAGCTGAAATGAGACACACTGGAAAGGAGAGACTAATGGAGGAGTAGAACAGAAGGGGATGTTCATGTTTTCCTCCTCCTCTCCTCTCCCTCCTCTTCTCTTCTCTCCTCTCCTCTCCTCTCCTCTCCTCTCCCAGCAGTGGGGTGTATACTTGCAGGGTGGGTGTGACTACAGCTGACTCTGATGCGACGTGACAGGACCCCCCTCTCTGTCCTTTTTGCCGGTGTGTGACAGCATGGAGCTGCCATCCACCTCTGCCTCTTTTCCCATCCTGTCCCTCCATTTACCTCACTGTTCGGGGAAAAAAAAAAAATTCGGTGCTTTTCCTCTCAGACTGTTTCTCTGTCTGTTCGCATGGTTTGTGTGGGCCCATATGGAGGTGTTTTTGTCTGTCATCTTTAGCTGTTTTTTTTTTAGCATGAAACACAAACCTATTTGTGGCCTACACAAAAAAATGAATCAAATAAGGAATAACTGCTGTTCAATTATGAATCCCTTAAAAAATGAACAAACGAATAAACAGTCCAAATACACATTAGTATTGATTAAACACAAGAGGAAACCTGCTCCTTGTTTTCAATACTTTTACTCTTGATTGGAGTTGAAAAATAGGGACAAGGTGTTTGAGATTGGGTTGGGAGATTTGGGAAGTTTTCCGAATATTTTGGCTGTGTTTGTAACACACACATTTCTTTCGGGAGCAGGGTGAACTCTGGGTTAGCACTGTAGTTGTGTTTGCCTGTTTCCACACAGCAACTTTGTGCAGACTGAGGCTCTATCTCAAGGAATTTCTCAGTTTAGGGTCAATCACGGCCCTGCAGTCTTAAACTGTGTACAGCCTTTTTAATGCCAAGTACATTTTCCTTTTTTGTTTCTTATCTCTTCTCATTATCACTGATATTTTTATATAGTTGTGTTGTGTTGTGTTGTGAGGGCTTCCCCAAGGTGGTGACGTGATGTTATGGGACCATTCACAATGTTCACAAACTTATACTGAAGTTGCACGATGTGGTTGGTGTCAGGGATTACAATTTTTTATGGCCCATTTTTGAAGATTAAGTGTGGCTTTAGGCCTCAGTCAGTCTAGCATGCATTGTTAGCTCAAAATACACATTTTGTAAATTGGAGTCAATAACTGAATGAATTACTTATGGAGCAAATTCATGGTTGTAAAATGTAGTGAGCTACAGTGCTAAAGTGCGGATTTGAAAATGTATTTAATTAGAATTAGTCAAAGCCCATGTTTGTCTAAATGTTTGAAGGATGTTCTGCATGGTAATCAGTCCACAGATAGAGGTGATTGGTTGACGCATGTATATTCAATTTTATCGAGTAAAGCTTGCCAAAGAGTACAATTAATAAAGATTGTGTCCCAGATTATTAATAACGGTCACATAAGACAGGAAACACAGTTATATTAGACTTTACCTTCCACTCATTTTACTCAGCTACCAAAAAAAATCCCAATTCTCTAGTTTTGGGTTTGAAAATCAAAAGTAAGTGTTTGATAGTCTCATAGTATGACTGAACACAGTCAGCTCTAAAATTGTCACTGCCTCCAAATGTTTCGTGGGATTCTGTATTACTCACACCGTTTTCATTGTACTAGTGTTACTATAGGTTTGTCACTTCTGCAGGTTTCCCGCCAGATTGGTCTAGTTGGAAAGCAAAGTGGTCCAATAATTCCGGCGGATGAAGGTGACCAAATAATTACAGCTGGTTATGAGTTAAAGGGATTTGTTTTGTTAAGGCACTTATGATTTTTTACAAGGAAGCAGAGAGCAGGAGGACAAACGAAGGATTTGTTTTCATGCTCTTAGTTTTGAGTCTTTCCCCTTCGCAGAGGTTTTTAGTTGTTTGTTTCTGTCTTGATATGACACAGTTATTGGTGCATGTGTCTCTGAAACTGCAGCTTTAATCACCGTTAGAAGTTTTAAATCAACCACTAACTGCACGTGTGTAGTGTGTGTCAATAAGACAATTAGAGAATTAGAGAAAAGTGCTCAGATTAGGCTGATGTTGACTCTGCATTTGATGTGCTTTTTTTCTTGCTGTTTCCCCTTCTCCCACTGCCCATCCATTTTTATCTCTCTTTTGCCCTCCCCACGTTTCTGTCCCCCTGCCTCCCACTACAGTGCATAGAGGTCATAGCCCCAGCTGAGCCACAAGCTGTTGTTGCCTTATGCTGACTGCTCTACCTGCTAATATGACCAGCAAGCCCAGTTTATCATGTTACTCTCAGCTCTGCATGGCGAAGATCACACAGACAGACGTTCGTTCTTTAATAGAAAAAAATCACACCTGGACGGGCATAAAAGTGCTGAGTGTTGTTTTTTGTATTCCATCCATATAGATAAAATGTTAATGCATGTTTATGCACAGAATTCAGAATTTTGTATACAAAAGTACAACTTTTTAAAATATGTACCACCCAGGCACATAGTGGGCCTCAGATGCTCATGTTTTGATCCATGTTAGCTTGTGAAGCACTGGGCTTGCTGTGTGTGCAAGGTCAGACTATTTTAAAGGAAGACTGAGTGAAGTATCATCAGGCACTAAGTGAGACGCCCGGATGGTGCAGTGTGACTGCATCAAACAGACTTATCTCAGTATTTCCTAATAATTATACCTTTGTTTACACTACAGGTTTATTTTGGTGGGGCTGGAAAATGACTTAACAGGTTTAACATTAATTTGCTGTCCCATTAACTAGCTTATGTGCTCCAAAAGTTACTGTTCTGCTCTCCTTTTTTTATTTCATTTGTAGGTTTTTTTTCTGCATGGCACTGGCAGCTCTTTGCTCACATCTTCTTATTTCAAACTAACTGCTCCTCCCTTTCACTGAATGTAAAAGCTTTCACGAACTTGCTATAAATGTTGATTGAGATGAACTGTGTTAAAATGGACAATTATTTAAATGAAAATGTGAGGGATTTTCATTTTCATTGAATACAAAGTCGATTTTCAGCAGAGGATCTTTGTTTGGTGTGTTTGTTTACTCTTTTTTTTTCTTCTCAAATGCTGCTGGACATTGCTGCTGTCTTTTTGAGGCAGCTGTTTCTGAAGCTCATTTCTCAGTGTCTACAGGATAGGAGGGGGTGGGTGAGGCGAGGGTTGAGAAGTGGGGGGGTAATTTGGTTAGGGGAGGTAACTATGAGATATGGCAGAGAGGAAGGCAGGCTTTTTGACACAGCTACTCGCTGGGGCTGTGCTGTGATCTATAATGGCAATACGAGTGAGCTCGCAGAGAGCCGCATGGCCTGCACGAACCACACACACACACACACACACACACACACACACACACACACACACACACACATGCACGCACACAAACACAGAAAATTGCACAGATTGAACCTATGGGCTTTCCTTTTACCATATGAACTACCAAGCACAAGCCCTTGTGTATTCTTAGGATTAAGGTATCTGTTTGATCACGTTGAGGATGCGTCTCTGCAACGCTGTATAGAATCCAAACAGCTCAAGACATTTTTGCTCTCTTTCAGAATATGATTGTTTAAGCGGCTTTTTTTGCTGAAGCCCTTGCCGACAGTGCAAAGCATAAGCGAAAGGGGGCTGATTTCCTCCCAGACGATGTGATTGTATAAAATTGTTGCTGTTGACTCCCCTTGCAGGCCCCAGTAATTGGGGGCAATAGAGGAGACTGGTGTTTCCCCTCTAGATAAAATCTCCGGTTTAGCTCAGACAGGGTGTGAATTCCAGTGTCTACTGTATTCCTCCGCTCAGTCAGAGAATGATGCCCGTGTGTCAGTGTGTGTGTGTGTGTGTGTGTGTGTGTGTGTGTGTGTGTGTGTGTGCAGGAGAGGTAGAACATTTCTGAGAGTGTTTATGGTGCACAAGCACATATTTATTTGTTTGAAAGTGGTGGGTTTCCCCAGTGATAGACTTTTTCTGGTGGTGACATTTCTCTGAGGACACTGTATAAAAGTATTTTTTTTCCTGTATGTGGGATTGCATGTGTGCATGAGTGAATAATGCTATAGATGGGAGGACAGGCTTTGGACTCATTTGCAGATCTGGGATCAGAGATTTCTGTTTTCAACCTGATAGGTGGTATTATCAAAAGCCTGTGGAACTGATGTTGGAAGAGGGACACTGTGCAGATGTGTCAGTGTTAATTGGCACCTGAAAATGTATGCAGTACAACATAGACTTATGTATGCATATACACACTTACACAGCCTCAGGCTACATCCTTAGCCCTTCTTCCTTGTCCCCTGCATATGGATACTAAATTTGAGTGGCAGGGCGTGATTGTACACAGTTTAATGAGACATATATAACATTATACATAAAATACAGAGAATGTTTTTATTATCCCCCTGCACTGGCGATCCGTCCATCCGTCTGTCCGTGTTTCCATCTGTCTGTCCGTTTGTATGTGCCACTCTTGTGAACTTGTTATCTCTGGAACACCTTGAGGGAATTTCTTCAAATTTGGCTTTTATGTCCACTTGGACTCAAGAATGAACTGATTTCATTTTTGTGGTCAAAGGCCACTGACCTCAAAACATGTTTTTGGCCATAACTCAAAAATTCTCATAATTCATAATTATGACATTTCACACAAATGTCTAATAGGATGAAATGATGACGTGATGACATTTGATATCCAACAGGTGAAAGGTCAACTTCATTGCGACATCATAATTTTTTTTTGCAAAAACACTTTTAAGGCCATTATTCAACACCACAACAAGATTGTGGCCATATTTTACATTTGGTCTGAGTTGGTGACACTAATCTTGGGTGCCAACCTTGAAACTGTGCTGATTGTTTAGATCTTCTGTGCTGTCGGGTTGAAGATGTGTGTGAAGCATCCACATTTTAGAATTTCCTAGCTTCCTCGTGTTCTATTGGTCAAGCATGTGCACCTGCAAGGAATGTTTTTTTTTCCCTCAATGAACTTACACACCACAAGCTCATTGGTTTTTCTGATACTGAGCTTCAGGTGATTGTCATTGCACCATGTGACTAAGCTCTCTGTCAGTCCTCTCAACCTTTGTAAAAAATAGTCTCTAAGTATAGAGAGCATGTTTCTCACCAGAAATGTACTGGAATCACACATGTTGTAACGGGTAATGGTAAGACCCAGTTGCAGCACAACACACCACAGCATAAAGTTGGTAATGACTTTTATTGAAACTACAGGTTTGGCAATATGGCGTAGAATCAGGAAGTAGATCTTGCTGGGGAAGTCAGTGGCGATAATCCGCTTCGAGTCTCTGAGACAGATAAACTCACAGGAGTGGAGATCTTG
>JBBPCS010000347.1:7422-19199 GCA_037974645.1 Hollardia meadi
CCCCCCCCCCCCCCCCCCCCCCCCCCCCCCCCCCCCCCCCCGCGCGCCGGTCTCTGTCCAAAGATAACCTCCAACCTTAACACGTTTGTTTAATCTGAAAAAAAAAACAACTTCAGAGTAAAAACGAGTTTTTACATGCGGGACTAGTTTTTGTCCGGGTGCAGTGACCAGATATTAATTATATATAATTTTTATACTTCAATTTTTGTGCAGGTGGAACAGAAAGATGTTAATCAGTGAGCTTTAGAGGTGCTGGTAGGTTGAGTCAGGCCAGGCTAGCTGTTCCCTGCGTCCATCTTAATGCTAAGCTAAGCTAACAGGTGAGAGTGGAATCAATTTGAACATCTGACTTTCACACAGAAAGTAAATGAGTGGATCTTTCAAAGCGTTGAACTTTTAAATCATAATTTCTGAGACTACAGTTAACGTTGTTATTAAAGCGAGTGCTGCTCTTTAAATCATATATTTGATCATATACATAATGTATATGACAGGATGGACAAGATATTAGAAACACACACACCTTCGTTCTTGCTGAGCTCGATGTCGGCGAACAGTCCGATCTTGATGACCTGCCACAGCAGACCCAGGACCAGGTGCTGCCTGCCCTCCTTCAGGTCCTCAGCTCCGATGTTCACCACGTGGCAGCCGATGGCCGACGCCGAGTTCAGGGCCAGGTTCAGGTTCTCCTGTTGGAGCGCACAGCGGATGTGAAGACACTCCCACAGAGGGGACACGTTCAGATGACATCATCAGACACTTCCTGTCTCACCTGGATGGTGAAGGGTGTCAGCTTCTTCTTGTTGATGGTCCTCTCGTCGATGGTGTCCGGCACTGACAGGTTGATCATCTTACTAACAAGTTAGCAAACATTTACAACCCAAAGCTGCTTTAAAGGAACACTTTGACATTTTTGGAAATAATTCATGTTCTTGTTGAGGGTCAGATGTTTAGACTGCCTGCATGCTAAATATGAAACTACAACCAGCAGCCAGTTAGCTTAGCTTAGCATAAACAGGTGGAAACAGCTAGCCTGGCTCGCCCCCCCCCCCCCTCCCAACCAGCACCTTAAAGCTCATGATTAATGAGCTTTAAGGTGCATGGAAGGATCTTGCAGGATCTTGTAAATGAAATATATGGAATGGAAAAAATAACCATGAGAATGAGAAATCAATCGGTCACATGTGATAGTAATCAAGACAACAATAATGATATACTGATGTCTTTCTCCTTGCACATGGTTGCGCACAGGAACGTTATTGCGTGCGTGCGTGCGTGCGCATATATGTACGTGTGAATATGTGTATCTATGGTACCTCTTCGTAGCTCCCATATTGATATTGGTATGTGATTTAAACATATTAACTACCAGATACCTTAATTCTATGAACTGATATGTTCGTAATTAGTTATTTTGTTTATGTATTCTACTCCTCGTTGTTTCCTTGATTATTAATATTACTACTGTTATTATTCGGTTTTGTAATTTATTTTCTATTTTTCTTATTTTCTTTTTTTTTCTTTTTTAAAGTTATTTATTTTTCCATGCTTGGTATTTTTAGTACTATGTAACATATTATATAATTTTCTTAAAATGCAAATTTAAATAAATAAAATTAAGCTCATCAATCAACACGTTGTATCTTGTTTGTTTCATCTGAAATTGTGGTTTTTACAGTTTTGTTTGAGCGGGACTATTTCTTGGCCAGGTGCAGTGACTTCCTGGACTCAGTGCTGGAATAAACACCTGAATATAAATATTTGGGATTACGGGTCGATTAATTTATGAAGCAGGGATTAAAATCCCGTCGGATTCAGCTGGAAGAGCATCAGAGTGTGTTGTACAGACAGGAGCGTACCACAGAACAATCCCGTCTCCCATAGCGGTGAACAGGTCGTTGCCGGCCGGGTCCATCGGCAGGATGTGTTTACAGTCGGCATCCTTCTCCAGAGCTTTATTGATCCAGTTCACAAAGGCCACCTTCTCCTCCTCTAAACCAGGGGAAACCAGATCACAGAGAGTCAACAGGTCTGCTTCTCCCAACACGCACACACACACACACACACACGTAAAAATGTGTAACTATCCCTTTAATGCTCATTCTTTCTATTGATCTGTGGACACAAACTGGTTTACTGGTCATTTTACTGGTTCCAGTGGTTCTGCAGTCTGGTTTGTTCTGATTGATCAATAACATAGATTTAATCAGATCTCATTAAATTCATCTAATCTGAAAAATGCAGCTGAATCTAATCTAATCCAGGGCTGCCACAAACTGTTATTCTCATTGTGGATTCATTTGACGAGTTCAGTTCATTGATTAGATGATCGGTCTATAAGATGTGAAAAATTAGGTCTTCAAATGTTTAGTTTTGTCTCACAGACGGCCCAAATGTCACAGATCTTAAAAAATGACTTTGAAAGAAACTGTAGATTTTGTTGATTGACAGTTTGATAAATGGACTAATTGTTTTGGCTAATTAGGTTTGACACCCTGACCTAAATAAAGATGGCCGCCGTGTCTCCACTTCCTCCCACTGTACAAAAATGAAATTAAAATATCCCAGATACGAGCGCTGCCATCTTGTTCTGGTGACGTCATTTGGAGCCAGAGTCTGTGTGTGTGTGTGTGTGTGTGTGTGTGTGTGTGTCAGACCTGAGTAAGAGTGCTGGGTTCCGGACTGTTCCGACGTTCCGGCCACGTTACAGATTCCCTCCTTCTTGTTGATGGCCTTCCTGAAGGTCTTGGCCACCTCGCTGCTCTTCAGTCCGTGGACGATCTGAAGGGTTAAAGAACCGACGACATCATCAAAGAGGACGGACGAGGTTCTCTCACACTGACACACGTTCCACAAGAACAAAATCATCTCACATCTGTATGACCAATAGAAACTGACTTCTGTCCGTCAGCAGAGGTGGAAAGTAACTGAGTACATTTACTCAAGTACAACTGTAAACATTTTACGCAATATTCTAGAAACGTATTTTACTTTTTACTGTAAAAAAAAGAAGTGTAATAGTATAATAGGTATGAGTGACTTTACAGATTATGTATTAAAGCGACTGGTTGAGCTTAGAAAATATACTGTTAAATATTTTTACTTCAGTGTGTATCTGTAACTAAACTAGCCACATGTAAAGTACTGTATATAATACTGTATTATACTGTAGTGTCTCCACCTGCAGCAGCTCCAACAGTAAACTGCTGCTCTAACTCTCTGTGTGTGTGTGTTTGACCTTTGACCTGCGGACTGACCTCAGTGAACTGGTGGAAGCTGAGCTGCTCGCTGGTCTTGGTCATCTCCTGGACGATCTCTCGGACCCTGTAGCCGGGCAGCGGCAGGTTAGCGGCCCTGAAAAGCTCGGTGAGCTCGTCCTTGCTGATGAAGCCGTTGTTGTCCACGTCTGGAAGAGGACGGAGAGGTCAGAGGTCAAACCTTTAACCCCGTCCTCACACAGAACACCTGCATGTCTAACATAATTTAATGATCTGAACCCAGGACATTTACATATCATCTAAAAACAGACATTTTGAAAGATCAGTGTGTTGTCTGGAGAACCTCCTGCAGCAGGTCCTTCCTGAATCAGACACAGGAGGAAACGACGGCCATCACTCCTCTCTTACCAATCTTGGCGAAAGCTTCTCTGAGTTCCTCCTCTTCCTCGGGAGAGATGGGCGTGGTGGCGGCCATGTTGGGAACCTGAATCAGCGGTGGAACCTGAAACTGACAGAATGAAATAAAAGTCAAACCCTGTCGGGACAGACGGATGTGTTCAGCGGTGCAGAGAGGGAGGAACTTCATGCAAACTGCTCAGTTCTCTCTTCAACTTCCTGCTTCTGCTGCACTTCCTGCCTGATGGAGAAGAGGCTCTTTGTTGTAATCTGAACGGTCGGACGGTGAAAAGAGTCATTCATCGCTGCACCTCTCTGTCACTCACCATCAACAGTCTCAAACAGGATCCAAATCAAAGCAGCAGAACCAGAAATCTCCTCCTTTTCATTCCACTTCTTCCTGTCAAAACCTGGCGACTACATTACCCACAGTGCACTACAGGTGTGCTATGCTAGTACCATAGATGTATAATAGAACTAAATACCAGATGCAAAGATGGTGCCTATTTAATCCAACAAGAACTGCCTGGTGCATACACCAAAAACGTTTTCTAGCTTCCTGGTTTATTTCCTGGTTTACTTCCTGGTTATGTGGCCCACTGAATATGCTCAGTAGTGTTTCTCCCACTGGCCCCGCCCACGCGTTCCCGCTCGGCCCATAGACTTTACATTGTGATGACGTCAGAGATGTTTAAATCTCTTTTCTCGGCTTGAGGAAAGTTTCAAAGTTTTTGTCCTGTCAGCAGTTTTACACACGTCTCTTTTATAATGTTGGTCTATGGGGAAATTTTAGCTGCAATACCTCGAGTGACCACTGGGAGAAACTGGAAGCCAGGCTGAGCGGCGCCGTCGTATCCAGGTCTAAATAATATATTCATGGCTAGAAACAGTTCAGAAAACGAGACGCTCACTGACGAGTTATTTCCTGTATCTGGGTCACATGGTTTCGTCACTGCCCCGCCCCTTTAGGAGACTAGCGGCAGGTCTGAGTCTATTCATTCTTCAGATTACGGTCAGATTATGGTTAAGTAAACATCGGACCCATTTTTCACAAGCCACATGTCTTCTGAACATTCTGTCACCAAAATGTCATTAAAAATTAAAATGTCAGACCCGTCTCTGCCTCAGTAACACACGTTAAGCTAGCAGATAAAAACTAGCGGCTCACTCAGCTCAGTGGCAGCAGAACAACACCTGGAAACACGCTGAAGTTCAACTTTAGTTAAAAGTAATATTAGCACTGTAAAAAAAACTTTAACAAGACTAAGAGTCTTAGCTAAATGCTAACGTCAGCATGCTAACAATACTGAAGTTTAGTGGGTATAATGTTAACCATGATTTAACCAAAATGGTGGAACACATCCCTCCAGCTGTAGCGTGGCTACAAACGTACAAAAAGTAAAGAAATATTCAGAGTGAACGTTCATCTTTAACCTTGGAGCAAACATTAAAGGTCCACATCTGAACTTTAGACCAGAAGAGACACAACCACCAGACCCATACCAGCTGAGACAGCTCCATCAACTGGTACAGAGACGCAGCTTTAAGCAGAAACATGTTCGTACCTGGAACCTTTAAAGATTATTAACGACATAAACACATATCAGCAGGAAAAGATGCTGTATCAACAGGACGGAGGTGGAGCGTCTCCAGGTTTAATCTCTGAGGACCTAACCCTGAGGGCTCACCAGCGTCTCTTCTGCCTGAGGAGACTGAGGTTGAGTATTGATAAAGTATTGATAAAGTATATTTGAGTTCAGACTAAAACGTATGATGAAATCAGTCGTGTCAGCTTGAGAGCGAGCTTACTCGCCGTTTTGCTGAGAGTTTGATACTCTGTTAGACCTGCAGCCAGCAGCTGGTTAGCTTAGCTTAGCATAGTGCAGCCACTAACAATGATTTGCATCATTGATCAATCTGCAGAATATTTTTTATGATTAATCATTTTAGTCAACAAACAGCTCTAGCTTAGCACAAAGACTGGAAACAGCTAGCTTAGCTCTGTGCAAAGCTAACAGACCCCTCTGGCTCACAGATTAAACAAGCAAGATATAACATGCTCATTAGAGTTTTAGAGGTGCTGACACGTGGATTTTATTACCAGTTTCTGGTGTTTATGCTAAGCTAAGATAAGCTAACCGGCTGCTGGCTCCAGCTTCATATTGAACAGTCAGAGAGTGGAATCAATCTGACTTTCCAAGAAAGTGAAGAAGCTCCAAAAATGTCAAACTCTTCATTCAAAGTTACTGAAAACTTCAGGGAGGTTTTCTGTCTTTAATCTGTAATCTGAGGTTTACAAGGTGTTCATAACTTCCACATTTAGTTCATGATGGGTTTTAATTTAACTGGGATCAATAATCATGTTAGTGTTAATGTTCATCAATAATCAATCATTAAAATACAATATAATATAAATAAAATATTCAGCAGCAGAGGGAGGAGCTGCAGATGAGGAAGAGAAGCAGTTTAGAGAAGTGGGTGATCACATGACATTTGATCTCACTGTGTGTGTGTGTGTGTGTGTGTGTGTGTGTGTGTGTGTGTGTGTGTGTGTGTGTGTGTCTATGTAAACTGAAGGTGTTTTAAACCACAAAGACTTCAACTTCCTGCACAGTCTACAGAAAGCGACCTGATGGTGACACGAGCCGATCAATAAAAACATGGACAAATTATTAACTCATGCTGTCAGATCAATAAGTTTTATACACAAATCAACACTGATACGATACACTGAGAAACACAATCCAAAGATTATATGAAAAACCAAACGCTGCACATCAGCCGGTCGAATATATGAATATAATGAATGTGAGAACTTTAATATGAAGGAGTGAATTCAGTATTCGGCCTTTTGTCTTGAAAAAAATTAATCAGGAAGTAACTTGTGATCAAAACAGACGCAGCTCTCTGAACTGACGTCAGCTCACCTCCACCATCATGGCTGCCGAACACACGGCGAACACGACGCTGCGAGGATTACAGAGGCAGAGAGGAGGCGACTGCTTCCTGTTTGCTCTCAGCTCAGACTGTCAGATATATAAATAAGAATATAATAATAATATAAAGAAGAATCAGCTTCAGATATCAAACATTCTGATCTTTGATATCAAGTCATTCCAAAGATAAAGTCCAGGTGAAACTTTTCAATATCACACTGAAGTTTCTTTATCAGGACACGTATTCATGCTCCTCGCTCTGCTCTCATATTACTTATGAGGAAACATCATATCTGTGAGGAGGAACCGTGAATCTATATGTGAGCACATCGTTACAGATGATTCAAGCCTGTTATTAATATGGTTTTAGTGGATATTTCATGTCTGAGCTGAATGTGACGTCTCTGAGCCACAAAACCATCACATGAAATAAACCGATTAAGATTAGTTCTAATCAATTTAGTAGAGAATATTTATATTTATTTCAGTTCTGATTTTAAACTCAAATTCTCAAAATTCTGAGAAAAAAAGTCAGAACTCCAATAAATTTCTCACACGTGGTTCTGATACTCTTCCAGACGCATTATTAGCAAACTGTGCTAAAGAAATTATGATAGTTAATCTATATTCATGTTCATTTTGATCAATTAGTGATCTTTTGCTTGATTTACTCGGGTATCATCCATCGACCGTCTCCAGCTGAGAGGTATGAGCACGTTGAGCATGTTTTTACTGTGTTCATGTCCTTTTTTCATATTTAACATTTATATTTGTTTGTTAAAGCACTTTGTAACATTGTTAAGAAAAGACCTGTATTAATTAAGTTCAGTATTATTATTATAGATAACATAATCAGATAATTGCATCTGATGTGTAGCCGACTGAACGACTCTACTGTACTTGAGTAAATGAACTTAGTTACTTTCCCCCCCTGGTTGTCGGGCTGTCATCATGATGCAGCCGGATCGTGTGTGTCCTCTGCAGGCGTCACACACGTGTCTCCTGAGCCGAGCTTCTCTTCTCGCTGCCTCGGAGGGATTTTTTTGCAGTTGAAGTGAAGCTAACCACAAACTTCCTTCTCAGCTCGCTGCACTGGTTTAACTTCTTCTTCTTCCTCCTCTGTCGGCCTCGAGCTGCTCTCATCTTTTCACTGATCTCAGTTTAAGTGACTTTTGTCAACAGAAACAACACGATTCTGTTGTGGCTTTGTGTTTGTTTGAGAGGTGGGACAATTTGCAGTGAAGAGAGGTCAGAGTTTGGATTCTCAAAATGTAGACTGTGAAAGAATCTATGCAATAACACAGTCATGCTCTGACTTCCCCTCTTTCACACACACAGACAGAATAAAAAGCCCTCTCACCCCTCAATGCTGCATTCAGGAAACACCTGGTCTCACGTGGAGTTACCTGAGCGGCGAGGCGAGGAGGACGCGATCTCTGGGCGAGGACGATCTGGTTCTGTGTCTCCGCCGGTCCGTCTGGCTGCCGTGCTGCTCGCTGCTGTGACAGACACTGAGAGCAGGGCGACAACACATCTATTCAAATCTACAAGGAAGGAAGTGACACGCAACACTTCAGAAACAGGAATGAAAGGAGTTTTGTCTTTATATGGCAATGCACGCTGGCTGCAAGTCAAGGTGACCCCCAGCGCCGTCAGGACTGTGGGCACAAATCTGATCCAGGGGCCAAGTCGATTATATTAAAGGTCAAGTGTTTATTTATTTACTCTGTGGTGGAATTTTTATCTTGTTAGTGAGGAAGCTGGTCCTTCCTGTGGACAGGTGTGCAGGGAGACAGACAGGTGGGTTAAAGAACCTATAGAGACAGACAGGTAACCAGGGAGACAGCAAGGTTGACAAGCCAATCAAAGGTAGAGATAGACAGGTAGATAGAGACAATGAGGTGAAGAAGACAGACAGACAGGAAGTTCTAAGCTGGTAAAAAGACAAGAAAGCCCGTCTGTCTGCGGCTCGGACAAACTGAACGTTACACCTGTATGTGATGCTACTGTCAGTCTTTAAGGTCCAGCACAGCCAGGGACCAGGTCTGACTCACAGTCTGCGATCCAGGTCATCTCCCAGGTGTTGGACGGGGGTTGAGGTCAGGACTCTGTCCAGTCCAAACGTTTGTTTCTGGAGCTGGTTTGTGGACGGAGGACACCGACATGTTGAAACAGGACACAAAAACAAGAGACACAATCTGAGTGAACCCTTCATAATCAATAATATCCTGGGTCGCAGAGCAAACAGCGTCACATCGTGTCACACAGGTAAACATCGGCTTCTCTATGAGATAAAGACTCATTCCTGAAGGAAACCAGACTGACCACAGCTGAGGGGGCTTCCAGCGTCGGAGACTCTTCCAACCATCTGGATGAAAAACAAAAAAAAAAGATTTTTTTAACTTGTTTCCAAGTCTTGACTGTTTCCTGAAGGATGGATCTTTGTTTGGATTAGGAAACATAAGACTTCTAGATCACACTCTTTATTAGCAACCCAACAACAGAACATACCTCTATATTTTACAGTGAGGGGTATCTGTCCTTCCTACATTGTGACTGTTCAACAGATAACGTTATAAATTAGGAACCAGACTGTAACTTAGGGAAACTGATTTGTTGGTCCAGACTAAATCATGGAAAACAACCCAAAGATACACTTCAATGAGGACAGATGTGTCCACAGACTTTTGGCCAGGTAGAGTATCTGCCTCCCTACTCTTAATGTGACCCTCTCTATCTTCTTATCCAGCTACATGATGAACTCGTTATGCTACAGTACAGGTGAACCTGTAAAACCGGATGTTACCTCGTTAAGTTGTGTCAGCTTAAGGTGTGCAGCTCGTTTCTGAGACGAACAGATCCACAGACTCTTTAAACGGCTCTCGTGCTGCTCCGCGTTGTTTCCCGGGTAAAGTGTCCGGTTCGGCTGATCTGTACGTTTGTTTGTGTAGCGCTGACGCACCGTGACACACCGTGGATGACGCTAGCTAGCCAAAACTAGCTAGCTGATTCACCCGAGTTTTGAGCCAATCGGGAGCAGGTGTGGAGTTTGGGAAAGGACAGAGTGAGCCGATTGGTCAGATTTATGTCCGTCACGACAAACGTGAGAAAGTGTTAGTTGACGGTTGCTATGGCCGTCGCTAGGGGTGTGTTCAACCGGAAAACGTCTGCAGGAAGATTAAACGATGTTTTAAGGAAGATTAAACGATGTTTTAAAATTAGATTAAATTAAACATGAACTGATAAAATATCAACTCATATTAACTAAGCTGTCGTTTCAATGAGTCACAGAGCTAACGGTGGATTAATAGATTAGCTAGCTGCAATATCCAGTTAGCTCAGCGGTTAGCTGCAAGTTTTCCCCACAGTTGAAGTAGCTTCAGCTAGTCTGAATATATACTCTATAGTAACATCATGAACTCCACATTAAGTAACTGTTACTGCAACAGGGGTGACAGAAGTTCTTAATAATTTCACTAAGTAAAAGTCCTGCGTTCAAAACTGAACTTACACCAAAGAATTCGCAGAAAAATAAACTAACAAAAGTAAAAAAAAATATTCCTTATGCAGAACATTTCAGTTTAATCTGGAATAATACATCATGATTTATTAATATAATCTGATTCTACAAAGTAACTATAAAAACCAAGAGAGCAGCATAAGAACTTTGATACACTTCACCTATTATTGATTATTGAACAATAATTGTTAGTTTGTTAAAGCACCACAGATTTTTTTTGTCAGATGGAAACACAAAATTCACTGTGGAAACTCTCAAGACGTGGCTACATGTGACAAAATCAACATTTTTTAAATTACATTTTAAAGTAGCTGTGGGTCAGGGGGCAGTCCTGTGGACATTAATGCATTAATACAATACAGTGGTCAGTAGTCAATTGTAACAAAATACATTTACTGAAGTACTGATGTACTTAAGAGATTTTTTACTTCAGTATTTGCATTTTTTGCTACCATATACTTGTACTCCATTACAATTCAGAATGAAATATTGTACTTTTCAGTTTACATTCATCTGATAGCTGTAGTTACTAGTTACATTTTGGATTAAGACTGTAGTTTAATTTAAAAAGAATAGCCTTCAGTAAACATCACAGATGAGTCCACAAGTATCAGAACTTTGTTTCTTCTTCTCCCATTAATCATGTGACGACCTCTAACATTTATCTGGTGATCTGGTTTATAAGGTCCTGACCCCTAGGTTTGGAACCTCTGGACTGAACTAGCCCCAGAACATCATCTAGTGGGCTTTATAATTTACAAAGAAAGTTATTTTCTAAAGGTGCTCAAGTATTCGCATGAACAAAAATGTTAAATTAAAATGCTAAATTTCAATGACCAGCTACATTTGAAAATCTCCAAACTCCAGCCACTACTAGCTAACATCTGCGACAGCTAGCCAATGTCTGCCACAGCTAACTACTGTCTGCCACAGCTAGCTAACGTCTGCCACAGCTAGCTAACGTCTGCCACAGCTAACTACTGTCTGCCACAGCTAGCTAACGTCTGCCACAGCTAGCTAACGTCTGCCACAGCAAACTACTGTCTGCCACAGCTAGCTAACATCTGCCACAGCTAACTACTGTCTGCCACAGCTAGCAACCGTCTGCCACAGCTAACTACTGTCTGCCACAGCTAGCTAACGTCTGCCACTGCTAACTACTGTCTGCCACAGCTAGTGATGTACAGTGATGTAGTGAGTAACAGTGTGTAGAAGGTGGTGAAATCCTGTCACAGCCCAGTGTATATATTTATTTAATTTCCATTTTTTTGGTCACATTAAGAATTTTCTCTCATTTATTTAGGAAGGTGGTCCTCAGAAATTTGTCAACAATCAGAAATGGGCCTTGATTTACAAAAGGTTGAGATCCCCTGCTATAGACAACTTATGAATACACTATAGGTCAGATGTGTAGAGTTGTTTAAGTCAGAGGAATGAGAAGGAACTCTTTATTTAACTGCAGCTGCAGTTTGTGGTCTCAGATTAGTCTAACTGAGCGGGAAGTGAATCTGTGTGAAACTGATGAGTCACTGAATCCACGGTTAGCACATGATGTCACATCATCGACAGCCGTGAGCTCAGCTTCTAGAGATGTGCGAGTCATGAGTCAATCTTTCGATTTGAACGACTCTTTACTGACTCGGGAGTCACAAGTCATTATTGCCATTAACTCGTTCACTGACTCGCCCCTGCTTGCCACTAGCTAGT
>JBBPCS010000347.1:19299-36094 GCA_037974645.1 Hollardia meadi
CTTTAAATGTTTTATTATTTTTATTATTTTCACAATATCATTCATTTCTACAGAGGCACATTTGAAAAACAAATTATCAGCAAACTCCACAATATTCGAGTACAGCAGGTGATCATTTTACTGCAGTAGTTTAAATACTCTTTACTAGTTACTTTTTACTTTATGCGTTTTCATCCACCAGTCATATCCTTATTTACAGATTTTTAGGGCTGCAACTAATTTATGATGTCAATATTTTCAGTTCTGCTGTCACCGTTATTAATCTACAAGTCTTTTATTGACATATCGATCAGTTCAGTATTTTGTCTGCTTTAAGTGTCTCTGTATTCTAATCAGTTTATAATTGATGATTAATAAACTGTTCTCTCCAATAATCAGCATGCAAACATAACGGCTGCTGTCCCTGAACCTGGTTGGGTGTTCGCGTCTCCGTGGAGACAGACAGGTGAGTATCAGCGTCCAGGACGGAGGCTTCAGTTTCAGTCTGAAACTCCATCCTCTGCTCCGAGCCTCAAACAAAGCAGCTTTACCCGTCGGACTGCTGAAGCTCCATGACACAGCAGACACCGTCAGATTACTGCAGTAAACACAGCAGCATCACACCAAACACACACAATCACTGCAGAGTGAACCAGGAGACTACACAACCTGAAAGATGACTTTACGCAGTGGAACTAAAACTAACTGCAGACATTATTTTACTCATCAATAAATCTGCTAATTATTTTTTGGATTTATCGATTTAACCATCTAAAACGTCAGAAAACAGGAGGAACAGACCCAACAGTGATGTTTGACAGTTGTCAGGATATTTCACCGACATTTTTGTCTGAATTTTCTGCCAGAAGACTGCTGGTTGCAGCTTTAGGTAGCACAGCTCGTTAATCTTCTTCCTGTTGAGTTTTAGCGGCCGGCGCTCTGTCGGAGGCTGCTGTAGCTCTCCGGATGAGCCTCTGACTGATTAAACCATAATTCTCCTTAAGCAGTCCGCAGACTCGGAGCCCCAGCACGAAGCCGAGGAGAAGATTTAGGCTGTAAATCTGCTAATGTTGGTTTGTAGGTGAGTCACAACAGGCAAACTGTCACATGACCAATCCTCCTCAGGTCAGGGAGGAACTCTTCATTCCTAAAAAGTATTTCTGAAGCACCAAACTGCTCGTTTAGTCCGAACGACAGCTCAAAAGGACTCATTTTAGATAAAAGCAGAAAATCCTCACCGCTGAGGAGCTGAAACGAGGAGCTGTTCAGCATTCTGGATGACTGATTAATAACTGTTGAGTTATGAATGACGAGTGCCAGGAGACAAACGCAACGATGACGAGATCATTTCCTTTCAAATATGTAAAAGATTTTTGCCATCGATGAAACGCCAGATTTTTATTTAATAATAATAATAATTTTTAATTAATATTTGAATTCAAGTTAACCAGCGAAACATAACTGAATTGTCTGAACCTGACTGTAGCAAGGAAATGTGCGAAAATATCTGACAATATATATTCATTTATTTTCATAAATAAATAGATGAAAATATGTGAAAGAGATAAAAGTGAATGACATGAATCCACGGAGAAAAAGAAAATGCCAACATTTGAGTATCATGACATTAAACCCCACCCCACCCCCGACAGCTAGATGGCAGCGTTGTAATCCACCTTCAGTCTTTTGACTCTTCCACTCCGACGTAACGTCAGCTGAGACAGGAAGACGTTAAACATATCGCTAGCTTAAACACACAGACCACAGGCTTAGAAACAACATATCGTCTTGCTTACAATATCACGATATATTGCAATATACTGAATTGTGAACGTCTGTATCGTGATACGCATCATATCAACAGACTCTTCATTTTCTGTCAATCGACTCATTTATTTGAAACATTACAAAGAAATCTGCTGTTATTGTTTCATGTTTTAAAGATGCAGCTGATTAATGGTGGAAACATCAAACCTTTATGTTCCAACCTTCTTTAACACCTACAGTAGTTTTTGATGATGAGTCTGCAGAACTTCTGACTTTTCCCACCAGTCGACATATTGAAGCTCTTCAGCCACACATATAAGACTGATGTTATCAGCAGAGCTTTCTTCCTGACTCAGCTCAGTCTCAGACCGCACCCGGCTCTGATAAAACCACGTTAAGGTTCAGGGTCTCATCAGCAATAACACAAAATAAAAACCATAAAGAGCTCAAGCTTAAGGGTTTGGTCTTCTGCCTCAACACGTTGTCCACTCATGATGACATCATTACGTTACCTGCATTGCAAAACATGGTACTGATGAAACTATAAAAACTCATAATAATGAGAATATCTCAAAAACTAAATAATGTCCACAGTTAAAATGAGTTCTGGCGTGTTAATAAATATTTTGTTCATGTTTCTACATTTAGAAATCTTTTGGATCAATATGTTTTGTGTGTTGATTTGGTAATTATTATAAATAACACTTTGATCAAGTATTATGGTTTATTGACTTACATTATGTTTGAGCACATTACATAATGTTTGCGACGTCCGTCCGCAGCCCCGCGAAGTTCGTCCGCACCCTCACGAAGTTCGCTCGCAGCCCGAACATTCACCCGCAGCCTCACGACATCCGTCCGCAGCATCGCGATGTCCGCAGCATCGCGATGTCCGCAGCATCGCGACGTCCGCCTGCAGCACCGCGACGTCCGTCCGCAGCCTCACGAAGTTCGGTCGCAGCCCGAACATTCGCCCGCAGCCTCACGACGTCCGTCTGCAGCATTGCGACGTCAATCTGCAGCATCGCGACATTCGTGCGCAGCCTCGCGACGTCCGTCCACAGCCTCGTGAAGTTCGCCCGCAGCCTCGCGACATCCGCCCGCAGCCTCGTGAAGTTCGCCCGCAGCCTCGTGAAGTTCGCCCGCAGCCTAACGACGTCCGTCCGCAGCCTCAAGGCGGTCGGCCACAGTATCGCAACGTTCGTCTGGAGCCTCGCAACGTCTGTCCGCAGCCTCACGAAGTTCGCCCGCAGCTTCACAACGTCCGTCCGCAGCCTCACGACGGTCGTCCGCAGCCTCACGACGTCAGGGGCAGGGTGGGAATCCTTCAGGCTGCAGGTGAACGTCAGCCCGCAGCCTCATACCGTCTGCCGGCAGCCTCACCATGTCCGTCTGCAATGCAGCCTCGCGACATTCATCCGCAGCATCGCAACGTTCGTCCGCAGCATCGCAACGTTCGTCCGCAGCATCGCAACGTTCGTCTGCAGCATCGCGACGTTCACCTGCAGCCTGAAGGATTCCCACCCTGCCTCGGCCTCCTGATGTCTGGGTTCAGCGGCTGATCTTTTCTAACAGAGTTGACAGCACAGTGTGACAGTGTGACGCGTTAATGTGTGAATGATAAGCTCAGGTGTTCCTCTGTCTAACCTGTCTGAGCTGTCTGGAGGTTATTTTCAGTGTTTTCTGTTGGACTTCTGCAGAGCCTGAACACTTCAGTCAGCACAAACAGAAGTCGATGAAATAAACATCTATTTTATGAACTGATGAAATAATTAGTTGGTAGGCTACATAAACTTAGTAGACTATGATAAAAAAAATTGATCAATGGCAACTGCACCAATAATTTACTTCACCTTATCAGTTAAAAACATTTGCTGACGTGAGTTTGATTTGCTTTTTTATTGATTGCTCACTTTTAAAATATGATGACATCACTGTGGCTTACTTTAATATCAGTTTGTCAATATTTGTCACATTCTGCTCTAAATAACAGATCTAAATAATAATAATAATAATGGTAAAAAATAAAGCTCCACACCTTACAAAGAGACTAGATGAAGATTGTGAACCCTTTTCTTGCTCTCTGGTAGAGAATTTAAAAAGCAACACAAACAGAAGTGTCTGTCAGAGTGAGCAGACGCAGAGACGGCAGGAAACACGTCGTTAATCTGGACAAAATGAATCAGATGCTGATTAACTGAGGCTGTGGCTTCATCTGAGTGAGTACAAACAGGGCTAAAAAGGAAACAAAACCGTTGTGAAGGCCTGAGGGATTTGTGTTTAAATATGAAACTAAAAAAACTGGAATGATGCCTGTTTTTGTCCCTGTGAATGAAGTGAAACTGGAGTTTCATATGGAACTGCAGTGTGAGCTCCGTCAAGGCTAAACTCGGCATGTCGACGTGCTGAGCCTAAATGTTTAGCTTGGTCTATTTTTTGTTGCTATAAATGTCCCAGCGACCGTCTTCAGTAACAGATGAGGATTTAGCTCATCAGTTTAAATCTGTTGAACGTGTTAAAGCCTGACACAAACTGCGTGAAACAACTTGTTTGTTTTTTAATGTTTGCTGTCTGGTGTGTGTGTGTCAGAAATCTTAACCTGCCACGATGATTACGTGATCTTCTCGATATGGCCCAATGAGAAGTGGCAGTAAATCTCCTGTTAATGATTGAATGACTCTCAACAGCCCTGTGCCAAACGTTCAATGTTTATAGTTTTGGTTGTGTGGTTTTAGTTTATGTTTTACTTATTGATGACATTTTAATATTTGGTTCACATTCTAATTCCAATGTCTGAATATTCATAAGAATTGGGGCTTTTTTTCTCGTTGAAAGGGTGTACTTGCATTATTATGCTGTTATATTATTGTTTGCAGTAAAGTAACTAAAATCAGCAGTTTAGGCCTGAGAATGAAAAAATGAGCTGAAATGTTGTTTAATCACTTGGTCGATAACAAACCAACACATCTGTAATAATGTTCATATCTGTGCAGCCGCGGGGTGAAAATCTGACTGTAGATCTGTTCTTTTTATAGCTTCAGAACTTTGGATCCTATCAGATGTGGATATCGTACCGTTTCAAACAACAACGTCGCGACAGGCGCAACAGTTTCCCACCAGTGCGTACAGCTGGGTGGAAATGGCCAGGAAGATAGCCTCTGATTGGTCAACAGATTCAGCCGAAGAATTTACTTTGACGCGACAAGCGTTAATGTCGAGACCTGAACAGTTTCACGTTAAGATGCTTGTTGGCAGACACAGGACGTTAGCCGCTGCTAACGTTAGCTCAGCTTGTTTCTCTGACATCCAGACATTTGATGACTAAAATCCTTACAGCGTCTATTAAAACCATTGTTTTGTCAAAGCTATTTTCTTTCTATAAATGTCAGATGTGACTCTGACCCGATATACAAAAAAGTTCTAGAATAATTAATTCATTTCAAATAGAGCGTCAAGTCCGCTGGTGAAGCTTCCTGTATTTCTTAATATCTCAATATATATTGCAGAAAAGAAAATGTCAGTTTTTTCTAATATTATGCAGCTACTGAATGTGTAAATGATTAAACCTGAAGAGAAGCTTACGTGCTCAACAGGAAGTCATCAGAAACGAGACTCGCACCACTGACGCCTGTAAGTCTGAAAAATAGGACTTCAAACATCAATCGACCGTCAGAATAATATTTTTTTGTTTCAGCTTCAGATTTTACTGCTGACAGTTAAGCACAGAATTAACCTGAAACTGAAGATTATTTCTCCTGTCATGATACAGCGTGAAGGCGCCTGCAGAGAGACTTCAATCTGTCTTTTGTGGGAATAAAACATGTTAAAACTGTCATATTTATATTGTTGCTGAGTGTATATTAATTTTAATGTGATAATGTTTCTGCAACAATATAAGTAAAACATGGGGGGTGAACAATATTTTCTAAACCTTGATGCTTTTTGAAAACGTTCCAGACTTTTTAAGCAGTGTGCTGTAGGTGGAGCAGGAAAATCCCTCCAAACAGCAGGAACGAGTCCAGAATCTGCTGTGTTTGCACCCACTTCAGCCCCCAGAAGGAAAACATTAAGCTCCGATTACCAAGATAAGACTCAGTCAGACTGAAACCACCACCACCACCACCTCTCCTTCCGACTGCCGCCACAATAACCAGCAGCAGCAGAGAAAACATCTATAAAAGCATTTCACCAGAACTGAGGCTTCCTGTGAAACAGCAGGATGGAGAGGATTTACTCCACTTCACCAGCAGACAGAGACGACATGCCTCAAGTCTTTTACAAAACTGTCCTTATAATGCCAGCAACCACAAATCTACTATTATTGATCACGTTTAGGTGTCTTCAATAGTTTTAATGTTTCTTAGAACTGCTGCACAAATAAAACTCTACTTCTTCGTCTATATGAAGTCAGAAAGGCCCCAGTGTCTCTTTAAAGAACAAACTGTCCATTTCCAGTAAATCAGGATGTTATCAGAGAAGATTCAACGACACGGTGGACATTCCAACAGCTCGTCTGCTGACTCTTTTCACCAGCAGCAACAAGAGGGACGCTTTAAGGCGAAGGTCACAGTGTGGCAGAAGACGAGACAAGACAGCTTAAAGACAACAAATCAGAGAAAATGATCACATCAGCAGCTTATTAATGTGTGTGTGTGTGTGTGTGTGTGTGTTCACTTCCTTGAATTTTTCTGGCTGACAGATCAGATCAGATCAGATCAACACGACCAACGTCTGAAAACTAAAGGCAAAGTCCTTTGCTGCCGTTTTAAGTGCCATCATAAATATCAAACCAAACTATGAACTGGACTAAAGATCTTTGACCAGAGACAGAAAGATTAACGGAAAACTACAGAAATTAAAAAATAAAAGGTAAAACTTTACAGGCCAGCAGACCAGCTACCAAACATGCAAACTAGCTACATAGATATTTATCAAAGAAAATAAACATTAAACGACAATAAACGAGGAAGTAACCGAACTCACATATTATGAAACTGTACCAAAACACACAAAAAGTCAATATATATGTTTCAGTGTGTACAAGTTATATATAAAGTGTTATTTAATGAGCTGAAGCTAAACAACACGTTAAAACAAACTGCGTCTTCGTCGCCGAGCCGGAAGCTAACTTCACGTTAGCTCAGTTAGCCATTTTCTACTCACTTTTACCTCCTCGGGAAGAAGAGTTTCTGCGTCCTTTTTCACATCTTTCTGTCCCAAAGCGGAGTTAAAAGACACTTTAACCATCGTGAAAGAGACGTAGACAAACAGGAGCAGGAAGAGACGTGACGAAAAGGCTGAAAAAGGGATAAAACGGACAGAATTTGCTCCGAAAATAAAGTGATCGCACTTTTCTCTGGAAGGCCAAATCTGATCTGATCTGTTGTTGTGATAACTTCGGGGTCACGCGACGCACACAGCGACAACACCACTTCCTGTGCGGCTTCAAAATAAAAGTACAACTCCGGAAACCTGGCAACATTTCAGCTTCAAGAATAAATTATAAAGTTAAAAGATTTAAAATGTGTAAACTGAAATTTAAGAAAGATTTTTTTAAAAATAAATTTTAAAAAGCTAAAGGTTTTGGCTTGGATGAATTGTTTAAAGTACGAAAACTACACTGCAAAAATACTTACAAATGAAAGTCCAGCATTGAAAATGTTCAGTGTGTAAGTATCAGAAGTAAAAGTACTTATTGTGCAGCATTTGTTCTTCTCAGTATATTACTATATATTACTATATTTTTTTGATTATTTTGATTTTGCATTCATCTAAGTAGCATTTTCATGTTAAAGCTGCGGGAGGTGAACTACTTTATAAACTGTTGATGAAGACTCTCAGTCATCCAGGTCATGGTATATGTAAGTGCTGAAACAAGGCTTTATAAACTGTTGTTGTCATGGCTACGGCCATCTCACTAGTTTTCCTGGTGTTTCCTCTGTTTGTCTTGTGAGTCTGTCTCATCATCTCTGCAATACTTGAGCTCCAGTCTTTCTCTCATTCAGTGCCAGTTTGTGTGTCAGTCTCTGAGGTATTTGCACGTCTTGGTCACCTAGAATTGTGGATTCTAGTTTTTTGTCTCTTTTGTATTGTTGCCTCAGACTTGTTATCCCTGTCTGTAGGATCACCCGCCTGCCTGCCACTCGTCTCCGCCTGCAACTCCTGCCATCAAACCGCCTCACAGCCAACCTGCTGCCAAGTCATCTGCACATCATTGTTTGTTCAATAATCCTACCTTTATACCTACCATCTCCACAGCTGGGTTCTGCTTTGTGTGATCTTAACACTTGTGTGGTTTAATCTTCAGCAGCGTCTCATAATTTATAATCTGATCACACATGTTGTATGTAAAATGTGAATCTGTAAGTGTTTTATCAGGAGATGCAGTTCACCAGTTGCTGTTTGTGGCCACATATTTAACATAAAGACACAAGAATCAATAAATCTAAACATATAACTCTGCAAGAAAGCAAATGGGCTGAGTGTATTTTCCAAAATGTCAAAGTACTCCTTTGATTTTTTTTTAACATTAAAGGTCACAAATGTCAAGAAGAAAACATTAGTAGAACTCTGTACAAAGTGTATTTTCATCGTCCTTTATGATAAACCATGAAGCAATTGTTCAGCAATAAATTTACGCGCATTTATTTTGAAGTTGAGTACACTGAGGTTCCGGTAAAGACCTGGCTGCGCGCGGCTGCCTTGATGAGTCCACCAGTCGCTCCAGTCGAGCAAAACCCAACGGACAAACGGGTATTGTTGCCAGATGTCGGATGTTTATCCCCCGATGATAGCGAAAGTAAACAGTAAGTAGAAGTTACGAAAGTAAAAGTGCAGTTAAAATTCTACTTCAGTTAAAGTACAGAAGTATTATCAGTAAAATGTCATATTGAAAGTAAAAGAAAAATGTCTTGTGTTGTTGGTATTTTATAAAATATTCCATTAGATTGTTACTGAGGTGGAGACACTTTGAACTACTTCAAAGACCGTCAACTAGTTTAGTCCAGTGGTTCCCAATCTAGGGGTCAGGCCCCTCCAAAGAGTCCCCAGATAAACCTGAGGGGTCGTCACATGATTAATTTGAGAAAAGAAGAAAACCCAAAGTTCTGAGACACAAATCTGTTTTCAGTTTCTGGACTTTTCTCTTATCTGTGAGTTTCAGTGAAGTATTGCTTTGCATATAAAATCCTAATTTATAAAGTAATTAAAGCTCTCAGAGACAAGTACTGGAGTGAAAATTATAATATTTGCTTCTGAAATGTAATGGAGTACAAACAGAATGTAGCATATAGTGGTAATACTCACATAAAGTACTTCAAAGTTGTACTTAGTTTGAGTAAATGTACTTGCAGGAGTTAATAACCACCAGAAGATGGTAGTAATGCGACACAGAGGACGCCAGCTGCTGTAAAATGTTCAAAGATGAAGACGTCTCTTCCTGTCCTGCGCAGAAACGACGTCAGACAGCCATGGCGACGGCGGCAGAGAAATCAACGAAAGAGCGACTGCTGTCTGTGTTGGATGATTTGGAGGTCTTGTCCCGGTAAAGTTTAAAGTCCCTCGGTTGTTTCTGGGCCTCGGGTGGTCTCGGGTTGTTCTCGGGGGTGTTTCGGCTGCAGTTGTTTCCCTTGTGAGGAGTTTATTGGGCCGCTCCGAGCCCGTGAGGCAGCAGCGGATCGGTTAGCTAACAACATTAGCCATTATTTGAATTCCCTCTCTGTGTTTGAATTACAGGGAGCTGATCGAGATGTTGGCCCTGTCCAGGAGTCAGAAGCTGCCGCAGCCGGGAGAGGACACCCAGGTACCACAGAACACACAGCCCGAGACATGAGCATTAAAATACCCTGAACACATCATCACACAGCCCGAGACATAAGCATTAAAATACCCTGAACACATCATCACACAGCCCGAGACATGAACATTAAAATACCCTGAACACATCATCCATCACAGTGACCGTTAGCAGCAGCAGCCAGTCAGGACTTGCTCGTCCTAGTCGCCCCTTAGTAATTGCTCGTATAGTTTCTGTTTTTATTAGGGTTGAACAATAAATCAAAGTATTATCAGAATCGCAATATGGTCAATTCAATATCCAACTCACTGGAACTGAAAATTTAATAAAGTTAAAATATGTCACAGTATAGCACAGACCGATTCACAGCTTGGCTGATTATAGAAACCGATATTTAGCGTTTTACAGACTGTTTTGTAAATATAATAAATTAGGTTAAAAATAATTGTTCGTAATAGTATTTATATTTTTAGTTGATAATATGAATCTACAAAATAACTTGTAAATAATTTATTTAAATAAATGTACGGCAGCCAAAAGGACAATATTTGCCTCCATAATGGAGTGGAACTATAAAGTGTCTCAAAATTACCACAAGATTGTATTCGAGTACTGTACTGTTTAGTTACTGTACTTCCATCTCTGGTTATTCCTGGATTCAGGTCCTGGAGCTGTTGGTGCAGAGGGACAGGGAGTTTCAGGATCTGATGGAGGTGGCTCGGCAGCAGGGGAAGGTGCACCAGGAGATGCAGCTGCTGGAGAAGGAGGTGGAGAAGAGAGACAGTGACATCCAGCAGCTCCAGAAGCAGCTGAAGGAGGCGGAACACATCCTGGTGGGTGGTGTTTTTTTAGAACATCAGCACTCATTGCACTTGTTTAGCTGAGCATCATCGCAGGTCAAATGTTGGTCCAGTGAATCCACCTGTAGTGTGAAGCTCATAACTCCGCCCCCATTAGCTCATCATTACTGTAAATGAAGCCATGTGTGTTCCACTCGTCGCTGCAGCTTCTCCTGTTGATCTAAATCTGCTCCTCCTCCTCGTTTTAAGGCCACGGCGGTCTATCAGGCCAAAGAAAAGCTGAAATCCATCGACAAAGCCAGGAAAGGTGAGCAGACACACCTGTCCTCTGTCCGCTCTGCATCCGTGTGCGCCGACTCGTCATAATCTCAGCTTGTTTCCTCGCTCTCTGCAGGAAGCATCTCCTCAGAGGAAATCATCAAGTACGCTCACAGAATCAGCGCCAGTAACGCCGTGTGTGCACCGCTCAACTGGGTCCCAGGTAGGAACCAAAGTGCAGTCAGAGTTGTGTTCCTCCTCTTGTTGAATGGTGGAGCCTCACGTTGTCGGATGATGTTTGTTTGTTTTCACATTCACGGCTCAAAGAGGCGGGCCTACGAGCTTGATTTGTGACATCACAAACAATTTGGACACGTTCTGGAGCCGAAATTTAACGCTCACGTTTTTCTCAGGTGATCCGCGCAGACCCTACCCGACTGACCTGGAAATGCGCAGCGGGATGCTGGGTCACATGGCCAACCTACCGACCAACGGCGTGAACGGACACCTGCCGGGTGACGCGCTGGCTGCTGGGAGGCTGCCAGGTGAGTCCGTCCAGACGTTTACAGATATTTATGGTCCAGACAGACAGAAACCTCTGTGGTAGTCGTCTTCCTTCGGCTAATAACTTTTCATCAATCAATCAGTTTCATCAGTGTGACGTTCTGACTGAAGGGACATTTTGTTTGTGTGTAACATCGTTTTCTTTAGAGGAGAGTTACTCTGATGTCATCTTCGAAGTCAGTTTGGTGTTTTCTTCAGACTGCAGTTATTCTGTTATAACGTGGAAAAACCTTGAAGCCGTGTTGATTTATTGAACACGTCACGCAACGTTCATGAACGCCAGCGACAACACCTGACCCAGTCGACACAAACACGTCTCTTACACACCGGTGGAGGTAACAAACGTCAGTCCTTAACAGGGCGATACAGAGCTAATCAGAGCGTTTCCATGACGACAGCAGTAAACAAACATGGCACTCGTTGAGGAATGCGTTCAGAAACAGACGAGAGAAGAGGTGAAGTTTCATAAATCATTCGGAGTCGGACGTGTTCAGCTTTGTTAAACCAGTCAGCTGTGGCTGTTTTGAGCTGAAGTTAACCCAAACTGAAGGTGTCAGCTTTCTCTAGTTTCATGTTGTAGCGCCCCCACACTGCAGCCCCCACACTGCAGCTGGTGTTTACGATTTTCAGGTGACTCACTCCAGAACGCGACGACGTGCGTAGCTTGTGCGGACCATGTTTCTGCCCGGAGTTGATTGTTTGCATTGAAAATCAAAGACAAACACTGAACTGTTGAAGCACAACAAGATCAATCTGACATTTAGTCTGATTGGCGTCGCTGGGTGACTTATTATTTTTTTTAACCCTCTCAGTCGTTTGAATGAGGACAGTCTGCTGCCAACACAGAGGCTCGGTTAAAACACAGCAGGGACCAGTGGCCAATCAGACATGTGCAGACACACACTTGTGTTGGTTAGTTTGTCATGTGAACGGTGAATTCCTGCTGTTCACCAGGCGGAACAGAAGTTTCCACTGTGAAAACTTTAACACTGTAAACTGTCACAGTGTTTTGGCATCTGATGGACCTTCAAACTCGTGTATGTGTCATTCAAACTGGTCGTGTTTCGTTGTCTCTACAGTATTAACCCCCACTAACAGACGAACCGTCCACTCAACATGTGAGCGTGTGAACTTTGATCTCACTGGTAGAATCATGAAATGACCTCCGTGTTCCGTGTCTCTCCTCAGACGTCCTGACGCCTCACTACCCCTGGCAGTCCTCCGACGTCTCGGTAGGGATGCTGCCTCCTCACCACGGCAACGACTTCGGCCTGGAGCCGCCGGGCCACAACAAGGAGAACGAGGATGACGTGGAGGCCATGTCGACCGACTCGTCCAGCAGCAGCAGTGACTCTGACTGAAAGTGTGTGTGTGTGTGTGTGTGTGGTCACCACTGAGCAACATCTGATCAAATCTCCTGTTTGTTTACAGCTGATAACACGAGGAAGCACAAAATGAAGCTGGTTAATTTAAAGGTCATTCATGTTTCAGTCAGTCGGCCGTCTGAAGGTGAAACTTTGTGAGACGTCTCCTCTGTAGAAGTTCAGGAGGTTTAGGCCGAGCAGACATTATTATCCTGATCATAATTAAATCAATCAGTAGTTTGTCGTGTTTCCACGGTGATGTTGTGGAATTTAATCTGCTGTCTGCGTCAGTCAGAGAGTAAACAGCTGAGTGTCTCCAGGTTTTCAGGGCTTTTCCACTAACGTGGGATAATTCTTGGTCAGGGATGCAGACTTTTGTTTAAGGAATAGTTCAAGATTTTGGGAAATACATGTACACACTGTCTTACTGAGAGCCACTTAGCTAAGCTTAAAGCCTGGAACTGTGGAAACAGCTAGCCTGGCTTCATCCAACAAAACCTGCCTCGAAACTCACTAATTAACTCGTTTTAATTTGTACAAAAACTGAAGCGCAAAATTTGCCATTAGTGACCTTTTTTTTTTTTTTATTACGCAGGGTTTGTGTGACAGACGGTTTCTTGGCCTGGAAACCTCAAAATGACAGTAAGACAGAGACAGGCTAGCTGTTTCCCCCTGTTTCCTGTCTTTATGCTAAGCTAAGCTAATTGGCTGCTTCACATTGACTGCACAGACTAGAGTGGATTTTCAAAGGCTGATAAAGTAACGATAGTTTGTAGCAGGAAAAAGGCAATAGCCAATCAATCAACCAACACCCCCCCCCATGCTTGTGAAAAAAATGAACAATCTTTGACTTTATTAGAAACTGTTAAACTGAACATCAAAGTCCAAGTGATAAGAGTTATTTTGAGTTTATTTCACGAGAGAAACTAAAACGCTTCGCAGCCATCGACCAGCCAAGTTCCACAGATCTGATTTCAAAACGTCTGTAAAACGTCCCATCAGCAGATTAATGGGTCTACCTCGAGTACAGACTCCTGGTGAGTGTTTGTGGAACTGTTTTTGAGAGGTTGAAACAGATCGCGGTGGTTTATATCTTGTTTGCACACCGTTTCAAGAAAATATATTCAGATAACAAATTAAACTCCCATGAAGATGATTCCTGATAAATGTCCTATAAAAACAAACTGAACCCTGAACTTCATGTCTTCTTGCTCTTTGGTGACTCATGTTTGAAATGTTTTGTAACGATACAGACAAACGCTGTCTGTGTAAATAAGCTTGTACATACTCAACCTTGTAAATAAATTCTTTTTGAATAGAAATTGTGTGTTTTTTGTCAGGGTGTGTTTGCTTTCGACAGAGGAAACGAGCCTTGAGGAAACCCTAATGGGGTCAAACTGATTTATAAATACATGATAAAAGCAGATACAGTATGACATCATAACAAATGTACAGCAGGTTAATTTGTTCCCTCTGAAGGTCTCTAACTGTTGGAGGTCAGTTAAGTTATTGGATCTGATAGAATTTATTATCAGAATGACAAAGTTTCTGTGGAAAGAGTTTTTTGTTCTTTAAATTTAAGCAGACACCTGTTTTTAATCTCATTATCAAATACAGTTAAAATGACTCAGACCAGGCTGATTGATGTTTCATTTTAAAATGATGCATTTTCACTGGATAAAAAAAACTGACAATAATCTTACAATACTTTGACCTGGTCAACAGATACAAAAGATCATGAAATAACGTGTTGATAAAAAGTAAATCACAGCAAAACTAATCTGCATCGAACAGAGTTTAGTTTATTTGGATTAATAAATCTCAGTTATTGTGCAGTAAAAATTACATTTTGGTTAGAGGCTATATTTACTGTGTCAAGGCGATGACAGTGCTGCCTTCACAACCCTTTGTAAAAATCCACGTCGATGTTATCGTCAATCCGTAGTGTGTATTTTGGTTCAAAAGAAATAGCACATATGCTAACTATGGGTGTGGGTTGATATGTGTTTTAGTTATAATTTCACGCGACAAAGGCTTGTAGCCGCGATGTGATGAGGACGAGAAGACATTTTAAAAAGACATGTAGCAGATGTCTTAAGTGATTAATTTGCCAAAAACGTCGGTGTTTCACTCGAACAACAACCGTCTGATAACAACTGTCTTCTCTTCGTGTTAAACTTTACGTTTCAGTCACTGAATATTTCCCAGCCGTGTTTACTGACCCACTTTGAGCGTTCATTTGGAAACGATTCTATCATTTCCGACAGCGTTTGAAGGCGGCACTGGGGAAGCCGACTTTGCAGCTCACTACGCATGCGCGTTAATTACTCCGCTGTAGAGGGAGACATGGCGACGTCCCTGATCTGCGGCCGTTTGACGGCTAGCCTGAGGAACTCGGGGGCCAGAAACACCCTGAGCTCCGCTTCCAAGGTGAGTGTGTGTCCACGCTGAAGCGAAGGAATCCGGCTTTCGGAGCAGGTGTGGCCGACAGCCCTGCACCTTCCCCGGCGACTACAGCTTCCCAAAAACTGACAGGGTCATATTTGACATTAGCATTATCCTCATTGAGTTTCCGTGTGTTTTGGCTAACGCGCTAACTAGCTCGGGGCTAGCGTTAGATGGGCTGGTTGTCACTGAACCAGCGCACATTCCCCCCGGCCTCAGCCCGGTCGGTCACACCCGGGTGTTGTTGTAAACGGTGTGTGTGTGTGGAGGTGAATGTGCACGGTGAGCTGTAGCTCGGTGACCTCCAGCGGCAGCCGCTGTTAGCCCACAGCGGGGAGAGCTGCTGCTGCTCAGCCCTGCGCCGTCGCATCTGTCCGGCGGCGTCTGGTTGGACAAGTTATCTGGACAATCGGCTCAGTGAGTACAAACAACAGCTTTCACCGCGGAGGGAGGCTGTCGGCACACAGCAGGGGCAGATGGACCAGGGAGGACGGACATGTTGGTGTTCAGATTTAGATTATTAATAATTATTGTGTTAATTTGTGTTTTTCAGGTGTTTAATGCTGCGTTACAGGGATGCAGTGACTAATGAAGTGACTGATATTCACACTGTATATCAGCCACACATTATTTGATGTATTGTACATATTTCTCTGCATGTAACACCTTAATATGCAACACATTCAGACTGAAACGATTAGTTGTTTGATGAATCTTTCAACTTAAGTTTATTAATATTTAGTGGTTCCACTTTCTCAAATGTGAGGATTTTGATGCTTTTTAGTCAAATATGTTAAATAACACAAACTTTTATTGTATATTATACACAAAACTGTGAGACAAAAGTCTCTTTATAAATTGCAGGTATTGTTTAGGGCTTCAATTAATTATTTTAATTGTCCTTGAACAACACTGCACCACAAAATGAAAGTTTGTAGTCAGTTACTGTCAGAAATGATGAAGAAATGCAGAAAATCCTCATTCCTCAAGTATTTTGATCATAGTAAAAGGAGGTTTGTTGTGTTCAGAGCAGCGTTCACTGACTGACTGACTGACTGCAGAGTTCTCACACTGATATTCCCTCTGAGGAAATCTGAAGTGACTCAGTTTGGGTTGAGAAACACTTGGAGCACGTTGGCTCAGTTTCAGATCCTGAATCTGTTTCCTCTGTTGCTCAGGACTGTTTTGAATGTGTGTGTTTCGTGTCAGTAACGTCCACCTGTCGCTCTCCTGCAGCCTCGTCGGTGTCAGTCGTACCATCGCCGCTCCTGTCTGCCTGTGCACGCTGTCCTCAGGAAGTCTCATAATCCAGATTATAAGAGTTAATCTCCTGTTTTATTCCTTCTTTTTCATTGTCAATTATTTCGATGATCTATTTGTGTTGCTGCTCAACAAGTGTTTGCTGTAGTACTTAACTGTTACCATGGTAACCACTGATCACCTCCTTAGAGATGAACATGTTCAGTCAGTTCAGGTTCCACGTCGGCAGGAAGTTCAGTGCCGTGTGTAAAAGTGTGACGTGTAAATCTGAAGTAACTTCCTGTTGTTTCTCCTCCCGCTCGTCCAGGTTCTGGGTGGTTCTTCGGGTCTGTTCGGAGGCCATGTGTCCCAGCAGCAGAGGAACCTCTCCCTGCACGAGTACATGAGCATCGGGCTGCTGAAAGAGGCCGGCATCTCTGTGCCAGCCGGCATGGTGGCCAACTCCTCGGAGGAGGCCTACGCCGTGGCCAAGCAGATCGGTGAGCCTAGGGGTGTGCGATATTGACAAAAAATGATATCTCGATATTTTCTTGGATTTTGACGATAACGATAATTAGACGATA
>JBBPCS010000347.1:36194-48779 GCA_037974645.1 Hollardia meadi
CACACACACACACACACACACACACACACACACACACACACACACACACACACACACACACACACACACATTGTTATCATACATAGCCCACTCCCGGCCATTAGCAGCTTATTGGGTTCTGCTTCAGACTGATTAAACTCAACATCCTGACGTGTAGTGACAGACTAATGACTGGCCACATACGTCCATCTGTGTGTGTGTGTGTGTGTGTGTGTGTGTGTGTGTGTGTGTGTGTGTGCGTGTGTGTGTGTGAATAAACTTCATTTTAATGGCCCTAATACACACTGAAATGGACGTCTACATGCCCGGACATGCAGCAGTTCTGTTGTACTTCCCTCTGGAGTCCGCTCAGAGGACGCATTCCATACATGTGGAGACCACTGCCTGTATATAAAGATGGCCGACATGAGAGCTCCCCAAAACATCTGGATGGCCCCCTGGCGGCTGGCTGCAGTATAGCTCATAACCCCCTCTCACATCAAAACTCACATCAAATAAATGTTTCCCAAAGATGGTTTCTGTCATTTTAGGTAGTTCTTATCACGCTGATGTTTGCCACAGGTTTCACCAACAAGCACCAGATCGTCTTCATCATGAGGGAAAATGGAAGCAGTTCCATGATGAGTCAATAAGAGGATGTGTTGTGAGGCAGCAGCTGGTTTTCTCCACACAACTGATGGTGTGTTAGTGTTGCACCTGACGGAGACCTGATGGAGACCCGACGGACACCTGACCACGTTTGGGACTCTGGTCTGTGGATGAGACGTTTAGAGAAGCAGCTGTGTTTGTCTGTGTTTGATCAGTCTCATCATAAATTCACAAACTTCTGATTGAGTTCAGCTCACAGTCGCTTCCCTTTTCAGTGTGAAACATTGTGGAGGAGGGAGGAGTGAAGATGACTTCACCTGAGCGAGACGCAGCAGAGACGGAGCCTGTGGACCGTCATGCTTACAGATGAGTTGTACTGTATGTATTTCCTAACATATCACTCCAAGCAACCTCTTTATTAGGACTTAATTTCTGCAAATATTACAACTTTATTATTGTAATATTATGACTTAACTCTTAAAATCTCTGATTTTTTTCCTTTTAACAGTGGCCCTAATACTCAGGCCTAATATTAGAAAAAATCTGATTGGTAGTTAACGGTGAGAGACGAACATTTTTTGATCCTGTTCGAATTGTGCCATGAATTACGGATGTTTGTCAATTCAAAAGATAATTTTGCAACTCAAGAAAGTCGCAGTTTATCATCAAACAGTTGAATATATCAGACTGAAAATACGTAGAAAGACGACACACCCAACAGTCGCGTCAGTGACTAGTGTCTCGTTCAACACTTAAACAGAGATCAATATCACCGCAGTGAAGACCCTCCTCTGTGCCGCCGTCATAACGCCGCTCCACTGTGTGATTTAGATAGCAAGCTAAAAGAGGTGTGACGAGTAACACAGGAGCGTCGGAGTCAACGCTTTGTAAACAATAACATGACAATAACAATCATTTACCGTCCCTGTTGTGCGTCGATGATCTCGTCCTCTGCTCGGAGGGTAAGTAGCTCCTGAACCTCACGTCGTCTCCGCAATCTGTAAACATTTTGGGTTGTTTTTCTTCTTCTTTGAGTTAGCTGCTAACTGCTGCTAGCTGCTCTTAAATCTCCCGGTTGAGGGTCGAACACAAACCATGTGGACAAAAAGTCACAGTCCTGCCTCGTCGATTCCGCCTTCGTAACATTTATACAGAACATCGTGGTGCAGCAGTCCCATCCTAAACAGGTTGTCTAAACGGGGCTACTGAAACCTTGTAGAGCCGCTCCGCATGCTAGCTAGCTAACGAAACAGGCTAACTCTCCTTTCACAGAGCTGCAGCGGTCAACATGGACAGAATTGCAGTGATTTTCACCTCTTTAATACTTTTTCTGTGCCGAGGTGGCGGCCATCTTGGTGTTGGCGAGACCAGACGTTTCACACTAAACTAAATGTTTCTTTACGACAAACAAAAATTATCTTTTAAATGAAACTAACATTGTATGTGTAATTCATGTTATAATTCACACGGGATCAAAAAATGATTTGTCTCTCGCCATTAACTACCATATTTATATTTCTCAGAAGGTCCAGTGGGGGATGGGGCGGGACTTCACCTCTCTACTGTTGAACTATTTCAACTTTATTTTCAACTTATTACAGAAATATTACACATTTTCAGCTTTTTCTGAAAATGAAGACTATTCTCATAATATAATCACTTTACTCCACATACCACCTACTGGGCAAGTAAGGGAACGACAACAACTAAAGCCATATTATACACACATATACAAATGAATACAAAAGTGGCTCTAACACAAGATGATTTATTAATTCCAGTAGAGTAATTCTCATTTGTCTACGGTTCCGCTGTACAGTCTTGGAGCCGGTAAATGTTGCTCGAGGGCACTTCAGCACCCCGTCCAGTTAAAGGACGTCCTCCCGCTACCTCCTGATGGACCGTGTGAGTGACATGTGTGACAAATTCTGTTTAAATGGAATCTTCCCAGCGCTCATGGATGCTCGGCTGCAGGCGTAACCATAATCATGTTGAGAGCAGGGAGGGTATCTTAGGATGCGGCGTGAATTTAATCTGTTTTTTTGGGGGGGTGGAGGAGGTGGATGATTTGAAACGGTCTAATTTAGGAAGCAGCTGCAGAGACAGACAGGACAGCAGTATTGGTGTACTGAGTGTGTATTAATGAATTCTGCTCTGCACGGTGAGGGGGGGTGAAGGTAGCTGAGGAAACTGATGATATGGAGGTCAAAGCAGAGGAGACAGACAGGAAGACAGAATAACAGATAAACAAAGACTTTATTTGGGGACAGTAAATTAATTAAACAATGTTTTTCTTTTCCTTGCTTCACACAAAATGGGCCCTTTTTTTGAGAAGAGGTGACTAATGGAGCCATGTTTGAGGACAGACAGCTACATACACAAACAGCTTGATAAGAGACATCACCATGGGGACGTTTTATTCATGTATAAAAGAAGAGTTTCTCCCAAGGTGGAGCATCTCAAGCCTTCACAGTAAGAGCTCTGCTGACTTTGAACACACTTACATTAAATACACAACAACACAGTAACTCTTAAATTAAAGATGTCCTGGTCTCTGCATGGCGGCCATGTCTGTCCTCATCTGCCTGGATTCTTTTCTGTTTGTCACATTGTGTTCAGACGACCTCACTTTAACTCTCAACCTCCTCAGAGCATCAGGCAGCATGTCTGTCACAAGGTTACATTATTGTTTTAAATATTCTTTTTTGTGATTTAAAATTTTCATATCTAAAGGTGCTAAAGAATTCACGTGTCAAATTAAATATATTATTATTATTATATATTAATATTATCATTACATTTACATTTGAAAATCACCAGATGTGTTCTGCCCCTACTAGCTAACATCTTCCACAGCTAGCTAACGTCCGCCACTACTAGCTAACGACTGCCACAGCTAGCTAACGTCTTCCAAAGCTAGCTAACATCTGCCACAGCTAGCTAACGTCTGCCACTACTAGCTAACACATTCCACAGCTAGCTAACGTCTGCCACTACTAGGTAACATCGTCCACAGCTAGCCAACGTCTGCCACAGCTAGCTAACATCTTCCAAAGGTAGCTAACATCTGCCACAGCTAGCTAACGTCTTCCACAGCTAGCTAACATCTGCCACAGCTAGTTAACGACTGCCACAACTAGCTAACATCTGCTACAGCTAGCTAATGTCTGCCACAGCTAGGTAACGACTGCCACAGCTTGCTTATATCTGCCACAGCTTGCTAACGTCTGCCACAGCTATCTTACATCTGCCACAGCTAGCTAAAGTCTTCCACAGCTAGCTTACTTTTGCCACAGCTAGCTAAAGTCTGCCACAGCTAGCTAACGTCTGGCACAGCTAGCTAAAGTCTTCCACAGCTAGGAAAAGTCTTCCACAGCTAGGTAGCTACTGCAACAGCTAGCTAACGTCTGCCACAGCTAGCTAACGTTCTCTCGGATGCAGAACCCCTGCTTTACCTGTTTTACATGTCTCTGATCCAGCTATTCAATGTAAATATGATTCTGTGAGTCAGAAAAGTAAATAGCTGCGGTACTTTACTACTAATAATACTTTCAAGATTCAGAAAGTATTTGGGACAGATATACCTCTGAAAGCACATCATTTTGTTGTGGGATGAGACTCCAATTATGAGCATAGGTAGGTCTATAGGTACAATCTCAGAATCGCTCACAATATTACAAAAATAGTTAGACTAAGGGTTTCCTGATATTTCAGGGTGGTATGAAAAACATCTATCTCAAGTGTTTGGTGTACTCTTAAGGACTTTGTTACGGTTCCCATTAGCATTATATCTGAAATAGGAAGAGTAATAAGGATGGGGGTGTAATATATAACAGAATAGTACATACAAACACAATTTGTAGGCTCAATTGGCTGCAACTAGGCCTACATGTTTTGCTTCTTATACGTTCTTGTTTTGTGGTGATCATTGTGTCTTGTTATTGTCTCAAAATAAAAACATATTAAAACTAAAACATGTTGTTTATTAATTGATCACGTTTGTATAGTTCCTTTAACTCAGTTTAGCTTCTTTTTTTTTAGCAGCTTTATGTTTCTGGTCGATTGACATCAGAAGAAAAATAACCCTTTGGCCATCGTTGGAACATGAACATGGTGATCAAATGAAATTAAAAATAGAAAATAAATCATCAAATCTCCAAAGGAATCAACTCAACAGGCAGGACGACTGCTTCAGGTATAATTAGACCTTTAATAACATTATAGCTTTAAATATCTGATGACAAGCTTTAGCTCCAGACCTCAGATCTGCTTTTGTAACTGTGAGACTTTTAAAGGTTTCAATGCAGGAAAATGTGCCTTTGAGACATTTAGTCCTCAGATTTGAACATATTTTTGACTCGTGTAATAATAAAAATCCACCCACATTTTTGTACTTGTGTTAAGTACCAAATAAACTGACAAACAGACGTGCGTTGTGTTTTCCTAACAAACTGCCGCCATCTAGCGTCTGAACGCGTACCGTACGTCTCGGACGTAATACGTGGAGGGGGAGGCTCCCCTGACGTCACCACGTTTGACGTTGTTGGACTGTGGACTCTCGGAACTCAGCGGCGGGGAAGTTAGGAAACGGGTGAAGCAGAATTTTTACTAAAATACTGTGTTTATTAAGGTATGTCCCGAGAGTTATGCTTTTAATTTGACTATTAGCTTTGCAACAAGTGTTCCTTAACTTCTAGCAGACACATGCAATTAGCAACTAACGGGTTTATTTGAGCTAACTGTACCTGCTAATCTCTACACGCCCCTCAACATGGGGCCAAACTCTACTGGAAATGTGAACGTTTTAAATGTCCTTTGCTCATGTACAAAGACAGTGGTGTTTCAGCGTATATTTAGATATATTTTTTAACTTTGAAGAATGCGTTGGGTAATTCGGCAAATATATGATGTACGTTGCCAAACGTTGTTTGAATTAATCGTGTTTTTTTTAATGCGCTTCGTCGTGGTCGCTGCCGTTAACGGTAATGTTAGATGTAATGATATTTTACGTAGTATTTCCAAGAGAGACACGAGTCAAAATCGATCAGTATCGCGCATTTTCGTCCCGTGAACTGTCCGCAGCTAAAATGGCTAACTGAGCTAACTACTGATTGAAGCTGCCGACAGATCTATTTTTACATGCAGCTGTAAGGTGTCCACGTGCACGGTGTTACAGAGCTATAACAAGTCATCAAAACTATTACTGACCTCAAAATGATATATTTGTCCTCCAGTGGGAGAGATGAGGACATTATATTTATATTCAGTGGTCAACAGAACTCCCCCCTCATAACAAACATGCACATACAGTAACAGTGCTTCATGACATTCAGTGGTTTTATTTCTGCAGATGTTTGAACTGTGTTGACTTCAGGCTTTTCTATCTGTGTGTGATTCTATTGAGCCTGTTTTTCATTGGCTTCAGGTGCAGTTTACAGCTTGTAACACTTGGTTTGTTGTAAACTAGATGATCTTGTTCTGTGTGTCAGGACGAAATACTTATCTTAGTACTTAGTTCTTAATTTCAAACTGTTTTCTGACATCATCAGTTAGTGGTGTCAGAGAACGGTAAAGCACGTCTGGGCTCAAAGTATTTCAGGTAGAGCTGAAGGATTTTTACAGTTTTTACATTAATCATTGCCATGACGTGAACAGGGACATCGTGGGGGAGTTGTGTTGGAATGACGCAGCAGTATTCTGATATGAGGCTCACTTATATTTGACCATGTGTTCACTGATGACCGTCGCTCTACAGATCAGAGATGGCTCTCACGCTGGTGTCCTCCAACAAGTGTGCAGGTGGCTTCCAGAAGGTTTTCGAACACGACAGGTGAGATCTTGAGCTGAACCCTCAAAGTGTGCACACACACACACACACTTGTGAAGCAAGTGGCTGTGAGGATGTGTGTTTGTGTGTTTCCTTCATGCAGCACTGAGCTCAAGTGTAAGATGAAGTTTGCCGTCTACCTGCCTCCCAAAGCGGAGACCGACAAATGCCCTGTCATGTACTGGCTGTCCGGTGAGTGAAACAACGGCCCGCAGGCTCCATCCTGAATCCTGACGCCTCATTTTATTGACAAAACATTAACGTGCTAACATGTCGTTTCTCTACTTTGTCTGTGGCTCTTAGTGAAGACGTACATCTTTAAAACTCCTCTCACCTTATTCTCAGGACGCTGCGGTAGAAATTATTATGGGTGTAACTTCCAGTGTGATAGCAGACGTAGCGGTAAGCTAGTTAGCTCTGGTAGCTAACCATGGTGGCTGGTGGACAACAGCAGTCCTTTCTAAAGTAATTCACCTTCAGTTCAGCAACATATTTAACAGTTATTTAACTGAAGTAACAGTTATTTTCTAAAATGTCCTTGCGGAGCTCTGATACTTGTTGCGCTGTTAGCAGTTGTGCTTTGAACATGCAGCCAAAACAAAAAGAGATTGTTCCTGTGACCAACGGTACAGTTTCCATCACCGACCAACAGACGAGGAGTCCAAAAGAACCTAAACTTGAAGAGACCAAAACGGCGTATGAGTGCAGATGATGCGTGACGAAATGATTTATCTAAAATAATAAATAAAATAGTAAATCTGAATGAATCATCCGGAACGTTGTGTTTGTGTCTCGGTGTGTTTTAGCTCAGAGTTAATTCACTGTCGGCTCGTTGTTCCTCCGCAGGCCTGACGTGCACCGAGCAGAACTTCGTCACTAAAGCTGGCGGTCAGCTTCCTGCTGCAGAGCACGGCATCATCATCGTAGCCCCGGACACCAGCCCCCGTATGAACACACACACTCTCACTCGTTTCCTCAGTGATGTAAATGAAATGCAGTATTCTGGGAACACGTTTTAGTGTCTGACTGCTGAAAGAAAGATCCAGTTATCTGACTGGCCAATAATACTGCTTCCTGCTGACGTTTCCCATCATGTATCAGGTGGTTGTAACATCGAGGGCGAGGATGAGAGCTGGGACTTCGGCACTGGAGCTGGTTTCTATGTGGACTCCACGCAGGACCCCTGGAAGACCAACTACCGCATGTACTCCTACGTCACCGAGGAGGTGCGTTAGATTTGTGTCACCTGTTCACCTTAAAACCCCTTCAGTTTTCCTTTCAGCTAATCCAAGTCTGTCCATCTCTCAGCTCCCCAAACTGATCAACGCTAACTTCCCCACCGACCCCGACAGGATGTCCATCAGCGGACACTCCATGGGCGGCCACGGGGCGCTCATCTGTGCCCTGAAGAATCCTGGGAAATACAAGGTACTGCACATCACCCAGCAACTGCTGCAGTATTACACCACACACTGCTGCAGTAGGACACTGTGATACCAAACAAATCACAAAACCAACATCAGCAAACATAAATCAGAACCAAACAGAGAGGACTGCATGCCCAGAGGGAGCTCCACTTCAGAACCAGGGTTCTCCAGGAGAACATCTTCCAGGACCCAGAAGATCTGTCTGACTGTGAGACCACTGACAGCACAATGTGACACAGAAACACACTGCATGATGGGACATGTTTCCACAAAGTTTAGGAAATAAACACGTTCAAACCATCACAGGAGAAACTAAAGATGTATTAGTGAAAGCTTTATTGTTCTGCTGCATCTTTACAACTGATGGATGACGTGTTTCTTCTCCAGTCTGACGTCGTTCTGTCAGTGCTTAGTGTTTATTCTGTTAACAGTCAATGAGCTCCAGAAAATGCTAAAACACAGAAAGAAAAGATTCGGCTAACTATTAACGAGTTTCACCACAGAGATTTATTATGAAGATACTATCAAAGTCACGATAACGTGAGCCTGACAAACTCTGCAACAAACCAACATCATCAAAAAGCTTTTGATATCAAATGTTGAAGCTCTCTAAACAATACAACCTGCAGTAATCACAGTTTTACCAACAAAAGCAAACTTTTCATGTATTTTAGTGGAGCTCATTAGAAAATCAGGATACAGCAACCTCAAGTGTTCAGGGGCCCAGCAGGGGACGCTCGTGTTCCACACAACACACCAGTCCCAGTGACAAATATAAAACGGTACAACGATGGTAAACAGTTGTACATAATGTGATGTATGTGTGATGAAGTGCGACCTGCTGTGTCTCCTGCAGGCCGTGTCTGCCTTCGCCCCCATCTGTAACCCCATGCAGTGTCCCTGGGGACAGAAGGCCTTCTCAGGGTACCTGGGCTCTGACAGGTCCACATGGGAGGTAAGAGCTCCGCCCCCTCCCCTCATCACTGAGAGTCATTTTCATTCACTTTGTCATCATAGACATCAAGCTTCTGCTGTGCTTTTATTTTGAAGGATGGGTGTAAAAATAAAAGCACAATAATGACACTGAGCTCCACATGTGACTGAATCATTTTTCTCTCTTACAGTTGAAGAGTTATGACTGAAATGATATCAGTTATTTTCTTAAATGTATATATAAATGTATATACAGTGTGTGTGTGTATATATATATATATGTACTGTATATATGCACACACACACACTAGAGAACTTTGTTCGTTTGGTCATTTGAACCCGTTCCGGCAGCTGTTTGATGTTAAAGGAAGAATCCTCCAGACCCCCCACCCTCTCCTGTTTTCACCCCCTTCAGGCGTACGACGCCACCGTGTTGGCTGCGTCGTACTCGGGGCCTCAGCTCGACGTCCTCATCGATCAGGGCCGTGACGACCAGTTCCTGTCGGCCAGCCAGCTGCTGCCCGACAACCTAATCGCCGTTTGCTCCAAGAAGAACATCCCCGTCGTCTTCAGACTGCAGGAGGTCAGTTCCTCTAGCCTGCCAAAGTAAAAGCACAGTAAAATCTCACAAAATGGGAGAAGCCCCTCCCTCTGACAGGTCGTCAGGTGTTCTACTTAGAGCTGATGATCATTAGTCACTCTACTGATTTATTACTTATTTTTTAAATGATTAATCAGGTAGTTTTACGTCTTCATGACCATAAATGAATCTAAAGTAAAGTCAGTCTCACAGTCAGTCAATAAACTTTTAATAGTGATAAGAAATTTAAAAATACACCTTTTATTTGTCCATTTCACCTCATTTCTTCAAGATTTAGTCATTATTGGAGAAACTTTCTTCACTGAGAAGAGGCCGAGTGAGTTTTGTGTCTGTAATTTATGTTTTGTATGAATGATCTGAATCTGAAGTTATATAAATGTAGAGTGAGACGAGTGGAAAATATGTGAGCGACATCTGAAAGAACAAAATCTATAAAGATACACACAGGAAATTAATTTTACAAATCGACTTATTGGAATCCTTGTTAGTGGTTTTGTGACGATAAAAGATGAAACAATAAATCAAAACTAAACAAAAGCTGTAGTCTAATGATGTGGTGAAGCAGCGGGGGATTATGGGAGTTGTAGTCTTCATTGTTGACGTGACTCAGCAGAAATGTTCACAGTCGAGGTAACGTTTGAAAGTTTTATTAAAGTTACGTTTAGTCACCGACTTCTTCCTCTCTGCTGGAAGTGAAGCGCAGCGTTAGCTTGAATAAACTCCACATTTCTCTGGTTTGAACGTTGTCGGAAACATTTGGAGAAAGTGAGAACACGACTAAACAGAATAAAGGTCGAGTCAGTTTAGACTTTTTAGAACAGACACTTCGACGCTTTGTGACGTTGACGCTGCGTTTCCTCCTGCAGGGCTACGACCACAGCTACTTCTTCATCTACTCCTTCATGCACGATCACATCAAGCACCACGCCAAGTACCTCAACGCCTGAGCGGCTGCCAGACAACAAGGCCACGCCTCCTCTGCTTCCTGCTTTCTTCTGACTTCCTGTAGAGTCGATGATCCGTCCGGGTCTCTGGAAGCCTTTGTGCCGTCAGTCTAAACTCACCTAAAGTCTGAAATATGAACAAAACTTACATTTTAATATCCGTGTTAGTGAACATCTCTCAGACTAAATGTGATCATTTGGATTTGCTGAGTCACAGCTGTACCTTTCAGAATAAAAACCTGGGTTGTTCATTCTGCTGTTTTGTTTTCATTGACGTTTGCAGAAACACTTGAAAATCGACTCTATCGGCACTTTTATTTCTCAGCACGCTGACCTGAGTGGACCAATCACCCGTCTCATTAAATCAAAGAATGCTTGTGATTGGCTGTGAGATAACCATACAGAGTACAAAAAGAATCCAATGCAGGAATCGTCTGACTGGTTTCGATACTGCTTGGTACTGAGTTATTCAGGTCGATCCCTTAAAGGTATTGATTACCAATAGCCAGCACTAGAGTTGAAAGGAAATATTAAAAGGCTCTGATGACCAGCCTGTTCTCGATGTTCTCACGCAGCTTGTTGAGGCTTTTTCTTGTTGGTTCTTACTCTGAAGTTGAAGCCACTTAAAATGTAAAAGTACAAAAGTGTTTTTTAAATATACGTAAAAGTACACGAACTAAGTCGTTATTTCAGTGTTTCAGTGTCGAGTACCTCTGGAAACAATCAATGATTTATAGACTGAAAGATTTGTTGGAATAATTTCTGTCTTACCTTTAAATTTGATTTGTCTTCTTCCTCTTTTCATTTTGTTTATTATAATCATTGATAATTACACTCAACAACATGTAAACACTTGTTTTTGCTCCCATTTTTCACGAGTGAATGAAAAGATTTAAGATTTTTTTTTATGAAAAAAGATTTTTCTCTCAGATTTTCAGTGTAAATTTGTTAAAATCCATGTTCGTGAGCACCAAGAGAATCCATTCACCTGACAGGTGTATCATATCAACATGCTGATGTGATTATTGCACAGGTGTGCTTTGGACTGTCACAATAAAGGGCCACACTTTTTTTAATCTAAAAGACATTTATTAAACACTGAACTATGGACTTCACACGCAGTCTGTCGTCTGCCTGCTACAGTGTAAACCGGGATTCATCAATGAGGAGAACTCTTCTCCAAAGAGCCAGACGCCATCGAAGATGAGGGTTTGCCCACTCGAGTCGGTTACCACGACGACCTGCACTCAGGTCGAGACCCCGGTGAGGACGACGAGTTGCAGACGAGCTTCGCTGAGACTTTTCTGACAGTTTGTGCAGAAACTCTTTGGTTGTTGCATCATCTGTCCGGGTGGCTGCTCTCAGACCATCCTGCAGGTGAAGCAGCTGGATGTGGAGGTCCTGGGCTGGTGTGGTTACACCCGGTCTGTGTTGTGAGGCCGGTTGGATGTGCTACCAAATTCTCTGAAATGACACTGGACACGGCTGATGGTGGTGAAATAAACATTCAGTAGACGGGCAGCAGCTCTGCTGGACTTTCCTGCAGCCAGCATGAAGTCTGAATGCTGCCTCAACACCTGCAACACCTGTGGGGTTGTGTTGGGTGATGAAACTACACATTTTATTGTGACGGTGGTTAATCCGTGGTTGATGTGGGTTAATCAGCATCTGACAGGTGTATGGGCGGTAACTCGATACCGCGGCTCCACCCCCCGATCAATACTGCACCGACTCTGGCTTCAAATTACATCACCATAACAAGATGGCAGCGCTCGTATCCGGGATATTTTGGCTTCATTTTTGTACAATGGGAGGAAGTGGAGATGCGGCGGCCATCTTTATTTAGGTCAATGGTCTCAACCTTCTAAAAAGGATTTAAAGAGACAGTTCAGCCCAAAATCAAACATGTTTCCTCGTACCTGTAGTTTTATTTATCCATCTGGATTGTTTTGGTGTGAGTTGCTCAGTTTCATGGAGGAACTATTTTCTTTCTGTATCACTGCGCTGAAGGAAACGTACATCTACTCATGGACGAGAGGCTCGTGCTCGTGACAGGGCTGGATGTAAACTAATGGCGTCCTCCTTGGCTGAGATGTAACGTTGGTTAGCTTAGTTAGCTCGCCTTTCGTCCACAAGTAGATGCAAGTTTCCTTCTGCGCAGTGACACAGAAAGAAAATAGTTCCTCCCTGAAACTGCTCACAACAAGGTCTGTGGATTATCTTGAGTAACCGGGTCATGATTTCTGGAAAGAGACATTGATGTTG
>JBBPCS010000347.1:60213-72072 GCA_037974645.1 Hollardia meadi
TTTTTCTGATCAGTTTGGTTTTAATTAGTTATTTGATGCTATAAAAAGGGGCTGAGACGTCATGATTGACAGCTGAGCAGGTGTATGGGCGGGAACTTGATACCACGGCTCCACCCCCTGATCACTACTGCACAGACTCTGGCTCCAAATGATGTCACCAGAACAAGATGGCAGTGCTCGTATCCGGGATATTTTGACTTCATTTTTGTACAGTGGGAGGAAGTGGAGACGCGGCAGCCGTCTCTCAGCAGCAGCAGCTCCACGCCTTTGTACTTATTGATTAATTGATTTTATCTCCCAGTGTAGCAGGTGAGGAGAAGCTGATCAATGAATGTAGATACAGTTAATAAGTTAAGATCATATACAGCGGGACATGCAGATTAGGCTTTTGCTGAGAACGAGGCGAGCGACCGATATAAATAAGTGTGTGTGGGGGGGCGTCGACACACGGGACTAAAAACTCAGGGTCGTTTGAATAAAGTTCAAACTGGCTGGATGTCGACGTGCTGCGACACGATGACGTGAACAGGTCACCTTTCCTCCAGCGCTTCAGCTCGTTCTCCAGTTTCTGCATCACGATGCTCAGACTGCGACTCTTCTCTTTCTCCTTCTCGTACTTCTTCTTCCACTCCTCAGCCGTCAGCTCCAGGTTCACGGACACCGTGTTCTTTATGGTCTTCGCTCTGAAACATTTATACATTAAAACTTTAAATTCAGTTTGGACACTGACTATATTTTCACCATGAAACAGATTGTACACATTTAAAAGCTGTTCTTGAAAATTATTACAACCTACATTAGTCTACGTCAAGATATGTCTGGAACATAGTGCTTTAAAACTAAAAGGATTATTTTTCTTGTGTACGAGTGCACATTTTGTCCTGCTGGTGACGCTGCGTCATCATCTGCCTCTACCTCTGTCCGAACATGAGGGTGGACTTGGTCTCGGCCTCGTTGTAAACCGACGGAGAGCAGCAGATGATGATGGTGGTCCGACAGTTTCCTCCCAGAGAGTCCTGCAGGATCCGAGTCATCTTGCTGTCCCTGTACGGGACGTGGCTTTTCTACAGACACACAACAAACAGCACAGTTTTATTACCGAGTACTGACGTTTCACAACCCGAGGCTGAATTTATTTTAGCTGAGGTTTGAATGTTTCAGCTTTACATTAGCCCATGTCATGTTAGCTAGTATTACATCAGTGGATGCTATGTTAGTTAACGTTAGTAAAGACTCACCGTTCCTTCGCTCAGAGCAGCGATGACGTTTCCGAGAGCAGAAAGAGACTTGTTGATGTTCTTGGCTTCGTCCAACACGGAGCCCTCTGCTCCCGTTTTACTCACCTGAACAACATCATCATCATCATTATCATCATCATCATCATTATCAACGTCATCACTGTCATCATCATTATCATCGTCATCATTATCATCGTTATCATCATCATCATCGTCACTGTCATCATCATTATCATCATCGTTATCATCATCATTATCATCGTTATCATTATCATCTTCATCATCGTTATTATCATCTTCATCATCGTCATCATTATCATCCTCATCCTCACTCATTATCATCGTCATCATCTTCGTCACGTCATCTTTGTCATCATCGTCATCGTCATTGTCATCATCATTATCATCTTCATCATTATCATCATCAACGTCATCATTATCATCATCATCATCTTCATCATCGTCACTGTCATCATCATTATCAACGTCATCATTATCATCATCATCTTCATCATCGTCACTGTCATCATTATCATCGTCATCATTATCATCATCATCGTCACTGTCGTCATCATTATCAATGTTATCATCATCGTTATCATTATCATCTTCATCGTCACTGTCATTATCATCTGCATCATCGTTATCATTATCATCTTCATCATCGTCATCATTATCATCGTCATCTTCATCATTGTCATCATTATCATCCTCATCGTCACTCATTATCTTCATCATCATCATCATCTTCATCACATCATCTTTGTCATCCTCATCGTCATCATCATTATCAATCTTCATCATTATCATCTTCATCATTGTCAATCTTCACCATTATCATCTTCATCATCATCTTCATCGTCATCACCACAATCATTCGTCATCATCATCATCATCATCAAGATATTGTATGAGCTCACCCATTAATCACTCTATCAATCAATCAAGGTGTATTGACATTTGACTGATCATCAATAATTTTCTAAGACTCAGGTGTGAGTTACACACATATAAGTCTACATTCTTATTTATTTATATATACTGTAAATGTTTCATGGGGAACTTTGTATAAAGACCATGTCTATGTGCATTATGGGGCCTTCATAGTGTTTTATAATGCTTTATAACTACATCAACAGTCAGAAGACATCAGAGCTGTGATGAATTAGTTCTCATTGTGTTCAGGTCATATGGATCATCTATAACGCCGTGCTCTGTGATAAGGACTGTGACTGAATGAGTGTGACCTTCTCGCTGCCTGCCAGGTCGACCAGGTAAAGTTTCCCCGACAGCTTCGTCTCCGTCTCCACGTTCTCCTGCTTGATGTTGATCAGGAAGATGCTGTGGCTGCGAGAGCTGTGCTCGTTCATGTCTGCAGGACAAAACACAAACACATCTCAACCACTGACTGCATATAAAGACATGGGAGCTCCCAAAAAGACCCCCTGGTGTCTGGCTGCAGTATAGCTCATAAACCCCTCCCCCTCCATGTTAGCAGATGGGACATGAGCCAAAAACTTAAAGTACACGTCAAATAATTTTTTCCCAAAGATGGTTTCTGTCATTTTAGTTAGTCCTTATCACGCTGATGTTTGTTCAGGTGTTCATTTTTCTGATCAGTTTGGTTTTAATTAGTTATTTGATGCTATAAAAAGGGGCTGAAACGTCATGATTGACAGCAAAAAGTATAATAGTATTAGAAGCAGTAGTATTAGCAGTAATGCACATATGAAAAGCTTCCAGTACTTCAGTAACAATAACAGTGGGTACAAAGCAGTATTAGTATTAGTAGTAATACTAATACAACTAGTACGAGCAGTAGCAGTGCAGTAGTGTGAGTACAGCTGGGGACTGACTGGTGACGGCGACGTGTCTGTTGGCTTTTCCCTCGTCGATGACGTCCATCACCTCATCAGGGCTGGAAACAAAGCGCTCCGTGCAGCCCTGACAGGAAATACACACCATGGTTACAGCGACAATACTGCAGAACTGATACTGCGTATTCTCCATGTGTTCAATCTGACAGGAGATACCTTGACGAAAGGAACCCTGTTTTTGTCCTCGTGGACCGCCAGGTTCGTCTTGGACACTGAAACATGAATCACATCCGTCAGCAGCTTCGCCATCAACACGCCGAGTGGAAACACGTGAAAACTGATATACTACACACATATATATACAGTATATATATACATATATGTACTGAACATGATGAATATTATCCTCACCATCGAGTAGGTCCCTGATTTTATCCAGATAGATTTCAAAGTAAGAAACCTGCAGAAAAACATAGTGATGTGAGTAAAATACTGAACAGGATCATCATTCCCAAACACAAATCGTTTGAAAGCTTCTGTTTAAATTACTATTAAATATTAGTGATGGTGATGAAACAGCTGTTGATGAAATTTCATAACATTTGTCATCATAGATCACTTTTAATATTATGTGAATTTAATGCAAATTTACAGGTAAACTATATTTTCACACCGGCAGTCAAACAGGACTTAAAACTTAAAAACTAAACATGAGCATTAATGTTTCCTGGTATTTATATTTGTTCCACTTGTTTGTTAATGTCAACACAGAAGAGAAGTGCTGATATGTTGGAGTGCAGAGCAGCTGGTGAGCAGTGAACATATGGAGAGCAGGTGGGTCAGTGAACGCCTCGCTGCTTTCTAAAGCTGAGTCTCTGCAGGACGTCTGATCTCAGATCAGATTCAACACACAGAGTGGAATCTACGGCGTCCCTGAGGTCCAAAAAGAATGTTGTAAAGATGAACTGTGTGAATGAGTTCATTTCTATGGAGGACCGCGAGCCGCATAAGGAAACAGAAATGTGTAAAAACAAAAATTTTAAAAAAAGAACAGGAATACATGGGGAAATTAATGTAAAGAGAAAATAATTGAATAAATACAAAGTAAAAATGAATAAACTGTTAAAATGGAAAATTAAATGGGAAAGTAAATACATGGGGGAATTATTACAAGTTAAATACAGAAATTAAAACAGAAATATTAATTCTTGGTGCAATTAATGGCATGTTAATTTAGTTTTAGGTCATTAATTTATTCCTGTATTAATTTTTGATTTTGGCAGTTTCAGTCCTCCGTACATTCCTTATAGCCGACATGAAAAGAGAAACACATTGAGGATCTACAATCATCATAATGATTGATCATTTTATAGTTAGATTTTTAAACTGTTTAATTTTATAATGTGTTTGTTTTTATTCTGTTTGAATCAATCAAACTTTATTTACAAGTATGTTATTTAGGTTAACCTATATATGTTCACATTTATGTGTTTATTATGTCGCTTGTTGTTGTAGCACCTTTGACGCAGGTCAAAGTGATTTTCAGGTGAAAGACTAACGAGGCAGCAGAAATAAACTGAGAAACAAAGTTTAAAGTAAAAGAGAAATAAAGAATGTAGAGAAAAGATTAAAATGTCATAGAAATATTATTTTTAAAAATGAAGTGTTTAAATAAATCAGTTTTTGTGGTTTCGGTTCATGCAGCTGGCTCCTGACTGATGATGTCATCAGTGTAGTGATGACATCATCACCTTGATGTGAAACTCCAGATTCTCGTCCATGGAGTAGATGTGGTCAAAGATGTCTCTGGCGATTCGAGGAATGATTCCCATCAGGTGAGCGTCGTGCAGGTTCCCCTGGAAGATTATTTAAGTTATTCAAAAACTTTAAAAACACAAAAACACATTTTATAACAGAAACTTCAGGTTAATTATGACACACTGTCTCATAGAAATATACAGTAGCAACACATAATAACAGTCTAGAATCTAAAAGAGAGGAACGTTTTTGGATGAAATATTCAGGATTTAATTTCAAATTCAAACTTCCATGACTGAAGAGTTTTTGTTCCCTCTGTAGTCAAATCATAAATGTACAAATCTTTTTATTTCTGAATCATGAGACCGAATTTAAACATGTTCGACTGACGTAAAGGAAAACAAAGTGTTGCATCATCAATCAGACTGACCTCCATGGTGTGAGTCTTTCCTGAAGACGTCTGACCATACGCAAAGATGGTCCCGTTATATCCGCCCAGCACATCTGCAACACACAACATAAACACAACGTAAACAAAACGTGAACACAACATAAACACGACGTAAACACAAGGTAAACACAACATACAAACAACACACAACGTTAACACAACGTAAACAAAATGTGAACACAACATAAACACGACGTAAACACAAGGTAAACACTACATACAAACAACACACAACATAAACACAACGTGAACACAACGTAAACAAAACGTGAACACAACATAAACACAACATAAACACGTGAACACAACATGAACACAACATAAACACAACGTGAACACAACATAAACAAAATGTGAACACAACATACAAACAACACACAACGTAAACACAACATAAACACAACGTGAAAACAACATACAAACAACACACAACATAAATACAAAATAAACAACGTGAACACAACGTAAACACAATGCAAGTACAACATACACACAATGTAAACGCAACTTACACACAACAAACAATGTAAATACAACATACGCACAACGTAAATACATTGAAAATACGTTTATTGTTTATCCAATGACATGGCAGATAAACATACATAAACACGATAGATAGATAGATAGATAGATAGATAGATAGATAGATAGATAGATAGATAGATAGATAGATAGATAGATAGATAGATAAACAATAAACATGATGAACAAAGAACAAAAATGATTAATAAAGAAGACATTTGATGGATAAACAACAAAAATGATATATATAACTGATAAACATGATACATAAACAATAAACATCACAGATAAATAATAAACACTAAACAAATGTATAAACAATAAACATGACAGACGAAGCTGTAACATGTTGAAGAGTTTCTGCTGTGATCAGCTGATCTGACCTCTGACGATCTGTCGGGCGCAGGTGTCGTACACCTGAACCTGCTCAGTGTTCGGAGGGAGGACTCTGTCAAACACATACGGCTTCCCCTGAAACACAGGAAGCACACCGTCAAAATAAAAGCTGGGAAGGAAGTCTTTATACAAAAGACCGTGTGACGTGTTTATATCCTCTTGGTTACCATGGTTACATGACATACATTTTTGTTTACAGGACACAAGCTGAGACAAACACCATGTGATTAATGTCTGTAGACATCAAATATTTTCTTTAAAGGACTATTTTCAGTGATTTACAGTCGAACACAAACAAAATCACACCGTTTGCTTTCTTTCATCATTCCGCTGATTTCTGTATTTTCTTATGGTTCTACAATATTTTGAGTGATTATCACTGAATACTTGTGACGTTCTTCTTGTATTCTGGCTTCCTGCTTCTTTAATGAACTGATCAAATGAGCCGTCAGCCGAGTTTGTGCTGAAATACAGGAAACGTTCACATGGCGAGAGAAGTTATCTGCTGACATTTAGCTGATCTGAGGACAGTGTGATGGTCTTATCAGCATCTACACAGACTCAGATTCAGCAGCTCTCACTGAATATATTCAAATGTCATTATTTCTATTTTATGAGGTAGGAACTTTAAATGTGTATTTATGTAGAAATGAGTCCAAACAGCAACAATCTTCAGCTGACGCCCGTCAAAGAAAAGCAGAAAACATCAGCTGAAATGTTTGGTGTCAGAAGCTTCCGGAGATCAATCAACCATTCAAATCCACGTCTGAGAGCACAAACAAAAACACTGAACAGTTTAGTTTAGTTTATTTGTTTATATAGACAGGGGCCATGCATAACACAACTGTTATGCCAGAGTTAGCTATAGGCTAATTTGCATCTGCGTTCCCTGGGCAGTGAGATATTAAAAAAAGACAATACAGCACAATACAACAGAAAAACAAACAACAATTTTACAAACAGTATATCACATATAAGACATTTATCTGCGGCTCGAACTGAAAATGCTGATTGTCCGAAAGCAGTTCTCCTGAAATTAGCCGAGCAGTCACCTCTGACTGAAGCCCTGGACACCCCAACATTGTCCTTGCAGAGTGACACACATTGTTTAAGTGGCGGTGGCGCAAGGTGATTATTGATCCACCATTGATCCTGTTTTCATTATTTACTGATTATTAAAAGTCGTCAGATGATCAGGAAAGAAAAGCTGATTCTTTTCTCTTTCCTCTGATCTTTAATTCATTTATAAGAAAACTAAGGTCAATTTACATTTCGGGACTTTTAGATAAAACAAAGAGTAAAATATATATATACATATATATATATATATATATATACACACTGTATATATTTCAAACATTATACACAGACGAGGTGTTGCATTTCATTTCTATGCAGATGATACTCTGGTATATATCACATCTCCATTTGAAGATTGTATTGATGATTTTTACTTTCAGACTCGTCATATTTCCTGAACCTGAAGCCAGGATCAGGACTAGACAGTGACCTAAACAAAGATGGCTGCCGCATCTCCACTTCCTCCCACTGTACAAAAATGAAACCAAAATATCCTGGATATGAGCGCTGCCATCTTGTTCTGGTGATGTCATTTGGAGCCAGAGTCTGTGCAGTAGTGATCGGGGGGTTGTTCTTCTTACATTTTTATCTGCTGCTTCCTGCCTTCTTGGTTTTATTCTTCTTTCTTTCGATTGTTTGTTGTGTGTAAAACACTTAGTAACATTGGAAAAGAGCTACACTGATAAATTTCATTATTATCATTCTTATTATTGTTATTCAATTCTATGTATTTATTTATTTTAAACAGGTTCCAACTGGTTTAATCTACAGTCAACAAACATATAAACACAACTCTTGTTTTTCCTCACATTTTTCATGAGTTGAAGTAAAAGATCTAAAAATGAAAAGAGAACAGATAAAAAAAATAGTGTTTATATTTTGGTTCACTGTATAAAATGTGCTTAAAGATCATTGATTCCATAATTTAATGGATTCAAATCAATCGACAGAACATTAATCACCGCCTGTTTTTGTAACTGAATCAAACTTAAATAAATAAAATCAACTGAACATCTTTTTGTTTTGAGGACAGAAATTCAAAAACATGTTTTACAAAACGATTTATTGTTTAATCAGGACTATACCTGTGAGATTAATCAATAAGGAAAATGATTAAAAAGTCTTCAAATGTCTTGTTTTGTCCAACTAACAGTTTCAGTTCATTGAACATCTGACACACCAGAGAATATTTTTTTTAAACATCTCCAATCATGAATCAATTTCTGATTTGATTGATCAGTAATAGTCGCAGAATGGATTTCCTGTTGGTCAGCGGCTGGTGTCGTTCGACACACAAACATTAACACTGAGTGTGCGTGATGGTTCCTCTGATTTCAGGTCTGTCGCTCAATAAGACACCTGTTGTCATGGTAACTGCATCCCACTGGGAGACGACCGAACGAATCAGAGGAAAGAAAGATGATTACTGCTCTCTCTCACAAACACACACACACACAAACACAGAATGTGATGTGTGTTAACAGGTCTGAAATATTGACAACATTTATGGGAGCAGATTTTTTTTTTATCACTGAAGATATTTTCTGTTTGTTGACTCTTTTTATTTAGCTTTATTAATCTATTAATCTTTATTAATTAAACTTCCTTTAAAATAAAAAAGATTTCAAAATAAACTGTGTTTTGTTACAGCGGACATCTCCACTTCAAAATAAATGTCTGAGGTCCACATCTGGGCCAGGAACCGTATATTGATGCTCCGCTGTCAGTCACATAATCTCATATGTCATGGAGACAGAATATTTCCCATGAGACTTTGCAGCAGCTCCATCCGCCTGTTTCTGCTGGAACTGTTGGAACATGGAACTCGCCGTCTGCTTTCTGTCAAAGTTCCCCTCAGAAATAAACACACGAGGACAAAAGTATGTGGACACTAAATGTTAATGTTACAGTGTGAGATCGAAGACGACCCTCAACTTTTATCTGACAAACAGATAATTAGTGGAGTATTAATCGTCCCTACATTTTGAATAATTAAGGTGAAAATTCAATGATGGCTTCAATGTTATTCTAATTAATTAATGTTATTAAAGAGGATTCGTTTGTGTTTGGTCTCTTGAAAACTTTTAGACGAGTTGAAACAAAAACATCTGATGAAACTGACCCTTAAAACTGAGGCAGAAACGTCTGTTTACATCTTATTAAAGAGACGAAGCATCAGAAACACATCGAACTGTCCTCATTACAGACCTGCATCATCACAGATCTGAATCATTACAGACCTGCATCATTACAGACCTGCATCATTACAGATCTGAATCATTACAGATCTGCATCATTACAGACCTGCATCATTACAGACCTGCATCATTACAGACCTGCATCATTACAGAGCTGCATCATTACAGACCTGCATCATTACAGACCTGCATCATTACAGATCTGCATCATTATCTTTATTATAGATCTACAGTACATCATTACAGATCTGCATCATTATATATGAACTGGAAACAGAAACTAGGACGGAGTCATGAGACCTTCATCGGGACGGAGACCACATTCAGGTTTTTAAACTGTCAAAATTATTATTATATAAAACTTCTTATTAAACTTGTTTTAAATACAGCTGAAATGAAAAGAACAGGAGACGACGTGACACTTCAACTATCGTCACTACTTCAGCTGTGTTCGTCACAGTATTCTCTGAAACAGCAGGGGGCGCTCATACAGGCGGCAGGGCTGTATGAGCTGCTGATGGACCGGTATCATGTATCATGATGTGGGTTAAAGTTCATGGTTTTCCCACATAAAACGTTTTAAAAACTCTGAAAAGGAGCTTTAGAACAGCTCCTCTTCCTCTCTCATTGAGAAATTCTGGATCTATGAATGACAGGCCTCTGGCCCCGCCCACCACCGCTGCTAGTGCTAGCTTGACCGGTGAAACAGCAGTTAGCATCAAGATGGCTAGTGTTAGAGGAAACATGGGAGAGATTCAGCCATAACGTTACATGTTTGAGCCTCAGTCAGACTCAGATCAGGAGTCTGACCAGCAGACGTATCATAATGCTAAGTGTAGTTAGCATCTTTTCTTTAAATGTTGTTTGTTAGCTTGTCTAGCTAACCTCAGATTTTTGTGAGGTGTACAGACATCGCCCCCTCCAGTAGAGGAATGTGAAAACACTTTCCGAGTGACAAACTGTGGACATAAGAGTCAGTTCAGTCCAGGTCAGACATTTTAGGGGATGTAAACACAAGAAAAATATATTTTGGAGTGGAGGGGGTCTTTAATGTTATTTATGACCTACAGGATTCAGGTCATGTTTCAATTAAGTCATTGTTTCAGACATTTGTAAAAAGTTATGTTTGGGGGTTTTTAAACAGCAACTGAAAAAATAAGTCACATCTGTAGTGGTGTAATTGTGGGTAATTATATCAGTGAAGTCCGGTGAAAGCCCTCAGCACTCGCAGACGTCCTGCGAACGCACCTGCAAAGTCCACGCACCTGCAAAGTCCACGAACCTGAACGAGTCCAGATGTTTGGACTCAGATTCAGGCCATCATAAACCCGGTAACGATCTGAGCTGGAACACCCCTCACAGTCAGTGGGTTTAACCCTGAGAGGAAAACCTGCAGACACGACTCAGGGCAGAAAACTGCCCACTTCCTTTTTTCAGGTTAAAAACAAACATTTAATCGTTTTTTTTTTATTCACTATTAATTTTCTCCTGAAGAATCAAACATCAGTGACACTTGAGGCACTGACAGGTGAAAATGAAACATCTGAAAGTTTCATCAGATGAACTGAAAACCTTTCATTTTAACTGATCAATAATTTACAGGTGGAATCAAATCAACCATCAGCCTGACTGGAACCGGTTTCCGGTGTGTGAGTCGGTGCTTTGACTCTGGTTTCTATTGTGTTTCTATTGTTGCAGACAGACAGACGGACGGACAGACAGACAGACAGACGGACGGGCGGAGGGTGTGCCGGGACACCGACCCCGTGTTTCGGACTCACCGCCACCACCACCGTGTCCTCTCCGTTGAATTTGGGGATGAATTTGTCTCCGCGGCTCCGCTCCGCGTCGTTCAGCGGCCTGAAGCGACACATCACCTTCACCCCGCACACCCCGCACTCCGCCGCGTCCACCATCACCGACGCTGTCCGGTAAGCAAGGAGACAAAGAAGAACCGAGCCACAAAATCCGCAGAGACACGCCGGACACCGCCGTCACCCAGCGAACAGAAAACAGACCAAGTCACGCCGTGAAACGGATCCGATGCGTGTCGGTCCGGTCAGCGTCTCTCCATCAGGATGCTGCTGACTGACGGTCTGAACACTCCCACCTCACACAGGTCCACCCTGAACCACCGAGCCGCACGGAACCCTGGGACATCGAGTCCTGTCTCTGTCTGTAGAATCTGATTGATTAGTTTATCAATGGGAAACTAATCAGTTCTACATGGAAGAAAACCAAAATATCACATAAAAAAAAATCTCCATATTGAAACTATATAAACTGTATTATCTCCATATTTAAACTATATAAACTGCGTTATCTCCATACTTAAACTATATAAACTGTGTTTTTATCTCCATATTTAAACTATATAAACTGTGTTTTTATCTCCA
>JBBPCS010000349.1:0-12352 GCA_037974645.1 Hollardia meadi
AACTCTGGGTCCTGGTATTCATGTGGATGTTCTTTGACCCATAAAACCCCCCAAACATTGTTTCAGACAAAGTAAACACTGAAACACACTTTGTTTTCAATCTGTGGAACTTTTAACAATTGATGTAAACTAAGGGGTTAAAAGTTCAGAAATGTACCTTTAAAATTAATCAAAATCTTAAAATGAATTCTGTAACAGAGGGAGAACCAGTGTCATTCGGTCAGGACTGGAGTCAGGTGGTCCCCACGTCAAGGTGTTTGTGAGAAGTCGTCATGCTGCTGCGTTCTGTACAAACTGTAGACGCCAACTGTTGCTTCATTTAGTGAATAATGAACTACAGTTGTCCACGAGGAAACGAGGGTGTGGATAAATTATTCTTCTGTGGTTTGACGCTGACAACGGACTGAACAAGACGTTCGAGTGGTGTATCTCATCAACTTCATTGATTTTTGTAAATAGTTGCTTATTCAGAATTTTATATCAGCAACATGTTTCAAACAAGTTGGGACAGCAGCAACAAAAGACTGGGAAAGTTGTGGAATGCTCAAAAACACCTGATTGGAACATTCCACAGGTAAACGGGTTGATTGGTAACAGGTGATAGTATCATGACGGAGTATGAAAGGAGCATCTTCAAAAGGCTCAGTCCTTCACAAGCAAGGATGGGGAGAGGTTCACCACTCTGTGAAAAACAAATAGTCCAACAGTCTCTCAACATTTCACCATCTACATCCCATAATATCATCAGAAGATTCAGAGAATCTGGAGAAATCTCTGCACGTGAGGGACAAGGATGAAAACCAACACTGAATGCTCGTGACCTTCGACCCCTCAGGCGGCGGCGCATTAAAAACCAACATGATTCTATGAAGGATATTACTACATGGGCTCAGGAACACTTTGGAAAACCATCATCAGTAAACACAGTTCATCTCTGCATCTACAAATACAAGTTAAGGCTCGACCATGTTTTCATCCAAACCGTTTGTTACCTTCAAAACGGAGTAGTTCCCTCAGTGCTGATGAAGCTGGTCATCAGATTAATCTCTCTGTATTTCACAGTATAACAGAGTTTTTAAACCGGTGTTGGTGGAGACTTTACCGTGCTGATTACTGTTAGTGATGCAAAGATTGGTTTTCCTGAGCAGAAGGGTGGAGCAACAGTCGTGACGGAGTCAGCTTCTGTATGAGCTTCAGCCTGAGTCAGTGTAATTACTCTCACTGCCAGAAGAGGGAGACAGAATTCAGCACTGCAAGTTTTTGTGTAATTTTAAGGTACTTCAACTTTGAGAATTTCTATTTTCTGCTACTTTATTAGTTATATTATTTTATTTAGTTACTCTGCAGATCAAAAGTTGCATCAGAGCCAAAGCAGCTCATTTCTAAATTTCTTTCATCTGCAACCAGATTAAAAAACATTGATATCAGAAAAATCCTGAATGTTGGCTATTATGCATGTAAACAATGATATCAGATATTAAAGTATTCATATGGGTGACTTTCACTTCGACCACAGTATGTTTTAACATCTTTACTTTACTGAAGTCAAGACTTTTTTGTAGTTTTTACAACACGGTGTGACTGAGTAGAGGCTCCTCCCTCACAGGTGGGGCTGGGTATCATTTAAAAATGACTAGCAGTACCCATACCCTTAAAGTGATACCAATACCTACAGAGTACTTCATTTAATACCCATCATGTGACTGGAAGTATTCAGGTCTGTAAAACACCTCAAAAACTCCACCACATCAGACTGTACAGGCTGTAGCTGCTGCAGCAGTGGGCCAATCACACATCACATTTAATCAAATGGTTCCTGTGATTGGCTGAGAGAAAAACCTTTTTCTAGACCTGGATACAAGAACATTCGAATCGTTTGACTGAAGTTTTGATACGACTTGATTCTGGCTCGTTTCAGTCGGTACCTTGAAGATTTGGAGCCCTGCTCTCAGATCATCTCTGAACATCACAACAGGTTCGTTCTGTCATCACTGAATCAACATGTTACAGCTGAACTGATGAAGGTGACGCTCACTGCTGAGTGGACAAGCTCCTCCCCCTGATGGAGCTCCTCCTCTTGTCAGAGCTCCTCTAACCTGGAAACAAGAATCAGACTAAAACACAACAGATAGAAAAACCTCTGAAGCTTTTTATTGGAGTTCTTTTGTTTAAACATCCCAGGAAACACACACATGGTGACAGACACACACACACACACAGATTCAGGTTTCAGATGCGACTTTGTTCCGTTTGTTTTCATCTCATCAGGTTCTAACGTGGACTGGCTCCATCAGGCTTCTGTAGTTGTAGTCCAACAGGGAAGAGGAGCACAGCCACATGGCATCATCAGAATGATGAGTCATTATTCTCAGATTGAAACAGACATTCAAGAGATTTTAGATTGAGGTTATGGAGAAAATCCCAGATTAATATAAATTGAGAGAAAAACTTCATCAGAGGACAAAAATGAGTCCTGAAATTTTAAGTTTTGATGATGAAAAAGATGATATCCCAGAATGAAGCTGTATTTTACAGATTGAGTCAGATTAAAGTCTGAATCCTGTTCTGAGACTCTGGTCGTGGTCTCTGCAGGTCTTGCCCTCCTCTTCCTCCTCCTCCTCCATCTTTAAACAATGTGAGCCGACAGGTGGCCATGTGACCTCTCACCTGGCCAGGTGAGCTCTGTGTGAAGGTCTCCATCAGCTGACACTTTGTTCACAGACTAAACGTTTTCGGACTCTGCAGTGTGAAACCTGTGGGTAACACTAATAATCCAGATCATCATCAGATTGATTTGGACAACAAAATAATCCACCTGAGTTATGAGATTACCGTCAAACTTCAATTAACCGCCGGCTTTTATTTGAAACAGGTGTTTTATTCTTTTTAACTGTCAGCAGAGATGAAAACACCATCACTGTCAAACTGTGTATTTAATCCAGAGAGGTTTGTCTAATGTGGAGGGATTAAAGCTGGGACCTGGGACTTTTGAAATATAAATGGAGTGGACAAACATTCAGATGTTCTGATCAGTTCAAAGGTAGGAAGTCAGTTTTCTGTCTGTTTCGCTGGTGAAGGAGTTAATTATAATTTGGTGCTCGTGGTTTCTGTAACGTGAACGACTGAACTGAGAATCTAATTGAGCTAACAGCGTGTCGTTACTGACAAGGTTTAATGTTTGTTTGCTCTGTTCCACAGCAGCTGAAAATATTCATTTCAGAAGCTAAAAGGAGGGTATCGAGTTTACAACATGTTAACTACAGTTTTAGTTTAGCTGCTGTGACATCACCGCGGCATCCACGGAGACGTTTACATTAACTGAAAGCAGCGTCTCATTAAACCCTCGTCTGTCAGGACTCAATCTGATCCTGTCTTCACTCTGAAGTCACTTATTGATTTAAAATATGATTTTACAAAGAAAGAGCGGTCAGGTGGAGCAGTGAAGCTGTGAGGTTGGTGCTCGTCAGCTGAGTCGTCAGGTGGAGAAGTGAAGCTGTGAGGTTGGTGCTCGTCAGGTGGTTTTATACTTTGTGTTGTATGATAAGTGAAAGTCTGACACTTCAGGAAGGTGTTTGTGCTGTGAAATGAAGACCCCCCCCCCCCGCAGTCTATGTGACCTCAGCAGCTTCCAGCGGGCGACCCGGTGGGTTTAATACTGTAAAGAACTTCTGACGGCGTCTGACTGACCTGCATTTCTGAGTCTAAACGTGCGGCGAGTAAACTGAAGTGTGACAGTAAAAACTCTTTACGGTGACTTTATTATGATGTCATCGACTTTAAATGTCCGACTTGTGTCAAACACAAACTTGTTTTGGGGATTTAAACGGTCACGTGTTAGGAGGATGATGGTGAAGTTAATTTTTAGTCTTGGGATTCTAATCTCAGAGCTGGATGAGTTTAATCCAGTGTTCAGAGGCCTCAGTGGTCTGTGAGCAGCCTGCTGACCTCTGACCTCAGCTGGTCGTTTGATGAAGACGATGTGGAGGTAACAATCCAACATGGAGTCTATTTGTGGCGGCTGCCCCTCCTCTTCATGGCCGCCGTACACTGAGGACAGTACCACTTCCCCTTCGGAGCCTCCGTCAGACCCACGCAGCCGTAGTGGAACCACTCAATGGGACACTGAAAACATCCCCACACAGATTAATCAATACCACCGATCAGAGCAGATCAGATTTAATGATCGGTGATCACAACACGATCGGTTCCTAACGACACTCCCACAAAGCTTCAGTCCAGAAGTCACAACCAACCACTGGTTAGAGTTAATCATCAATAATGTTATAGATATTGATCAGATACTTGAACATTTGGTTTAATCCAGATGTTTTTATCTAATCAATTTATTTGTTTTGTCTCAATGAATCAATCAGAATATTAATCTGATTAAATGTTCAACTTCAGGAAATAAAACATGGTTTAATGTTTAATGACTGATGCTGTGAGGTGTCGACAAATAGACATGTTTTTAAAGAAAAAATAATTTATAACTTCATCAATAATATTTTAGTTAACAGAGATCAAATGAACATTAATAAATGAAGTGCTTCATGATCAATGTTGTGATTGATGGTTTGAGTTAAACAGGTTTGTACTCACATCAGTGTTATCACAGCCGACCATCTCTCCATAAGAAACCTGCCCAACGATCAACAACAACTTGTTGAGATCTGATCATTATTAACACAAACAGTTTAATCAATACATCACTGGATCTTTGTGACATCACAGGCATGTCACACTGTGATTGGCCAAGTGTGTGCAGGTGTTTGAACTTTATTTACATCAGCTGTAGCACCTCCTGCAGCCACCAGGAGGAGCTGTGTGGTTACCTGGTTACAGATGCAGTAGCGCGGCTCATTGGGGTCGTAGGTCCAGTCCACCTGGCTGTTGGCCTCGGCCTCCGGCAGCGCCGACACCTGCTGGGACAACTCCTGAGCCAGCGCCGACGACGAAGAGCACGACGACAGGGAGGAAGAGGAGGATGAAGAAGACGACTGGTGGTTGGAAGACTTGATGCTGCTCCTGAAGAACAGGAAGAACACATGGTGAGGAACCGCTGAACACACACACACACACACACAGATATAGATATATATATTGATATAGATGAACATCCAGCGTTACATAAAGATGTTCATCTTTGTCATAGATATATCCATCATAGATGTATAGTTTAGGTACAGCTGGATACATCTGTAGTAGATGGAAACATTTCTCACAGATAAATACGTTTGTCATAGATTTCTACATTAGTTACAGAGTATACATGTATGTATATTTTTTATTGAACAATATTCATTTGTCACAAATGTATATTTACATATTTTTGTAGATGTATAAGTTTTATTTATTCTAAACATTTTATTGTTTTTTATATTTTTTAAATGTGAACATACAGTTTTAATGACGTATACACTTTATATCTGTCACAGATATATACATTTATTATGTATAACATACATACAGTATTACTTGAATCTGAATATATTTGTCCAGCAGTGAAAAGTAACTAAGTAAATTTACTCAGAATCTGTTCTTAAGCCCTCTGAGTTACTTGTACTTCAGTATTTCCAGTTGTTGCTACAAATATTGTTCTTTTTACTTCACTACATTTGTCTGATCACTTTAGTTACTCTGCAGATTCTGAATATTAACACATCTAATCAACTAATCACTGACGACATCATGGTTAATATTAGGATAATGCAGGACTTTTCTTTGTAACAGAGTATTTCTACACTGTGGTACTTTTCCTTACAGTACAGTAAAACTACGTGTGTGTTGTCTGTCTTACTTGGACTTGCGCCCCCTGGAGTCCGAGGCGGTGTTGGGGGCGAGGGTCTGGGTGAGGGTGGAGGCCAGAGCAGAGGAGGAGTACCCGGTGTTGTCCCGGGACAGAGCGAACTCTCGGCCCAGCTGGAAGTCGTTGTTCTTGATGGCCTCGTAGCTGGCTTTCAGACTGGAGGTCCTGCGGCCCTCCTTCATCTGGACCGGACCAAAACCAGGCAGCAAGTTTACACAATACTGTCAGACTGTTTGACAGAGTACTGACAGGATATAAAGGCAGAGATGAACCAGGTCGGGGTGTGTCTGTGTTCTGACCTGTGCTGTGGCCTGGACAGCCTGAGCTGCAGCCATGGTGATGGCCCCGGCTCCGGCCCCGGGCCCCGCAGGCAGAGCGCTCAGGTTGTAGGAGGCCAGAGGCTGAGAGGAGTTCACACTGTACACGTTGTTGGTGGACGAGGGCGTGCTGTTGGTACGGCAGCCTGCAGAAGACACACACAGAGGTTAACACACACACACACACACAGGGCTGTGGATGTCCAGGTGAGCGTGTCGTACCTGGCGTGTTCTCCTTGGAGGCGTCTGATGTGAGTGTGGAAAGCAGAGCCTCTGACTTGAACTTCTTCTCTGGAACGTGTTCTGTCGTGTGGTGAGTCGGAGCGCTGTACTTCCTCTCTGTTCCAACACATACATGAACACTCAAACACACCATCTTTACCTCGACAGTCAAACAGTGAAAACATCGCCTGAATGTTCATCCTGATACCAGAGACTGAAACCACCTGATGACACAGCAGCTCTTTTCCGCTGCGTCATGCACTTTAAAAACACTGTAAATCCAAATCAACTGAAGAGCCGAGACGCCAAGACAGATCAAACCTGACGCACTGATGAAGATCACAAACATAGGATGAAAGCTGAGGGCAGTAAATGTTTGAAGTGATGCTGATCAGCTTCATGTGGTCAGTGTGTACTTACTCTCAGTTGTGGTGTGAGAGTGGACGTGATGGTTGTTGACTGGCTGAGATGGACTGTCCATCTCTAAAGACCCTGAGGAGGAGGAGACGACAGGAAGTGAAATAACATGACTCATGTTTCAGGACAGTAGAACCTGCGGGGTGGGGGGTCTTACGTCTCTCCAGGATCTCAGTGATGCCGGCATTGTCGGCCTCCAGCTCCATTTTAAACTTGGCCAGTTCCTGGTCCAGTTTGCGCAGGTGACGGTCCACCTGGTGAACACAGACTCACTGAGCTCAGGATCTGTTAAACAGCTCTCATTCTGTCACTTTCAGAACCATCACAGTGAATCCAGTAGAATCTCATCCTCTGGTTCTACTGGACTGAAACACAGCAGCTGTGAATGTGTGGACCATCATCAGGCATTTGACTGCCACCTGGTGGATGTTGAGCTGAATAACAGCGAGATGTTGACCTGTTCTCTGTTTATTATCTGCAGCTTCTTGGCACGCCGTCGTCACCATTCATTTTTTCTACTTCAGTGAAATACATCTGACAGCCACACACACAGTCAGCATGTTTTACTAGTAAATTACTAATTTATTATTCATATTGGCTGACTTTAGTTTAAAATACTGCAGTAAATCACCCCAGAGGTACATGAGGGCCTGTTGTAAAGAATATTGTGCATTTGTTGATTAAAATCTGCCTGTGAAGAAATGAACACTGAAGTGAAAGAATGAGTGAAGTGACAGATGACGTCTGTGTGTCAACAAAGAAAAACAAATCAAACAACCAACCTTTGTGGCCATTTGAGCACTGATTTCAGGGTTTATGAGCTGCACCTGAATGCACCATGATGTCCCTGTGTGTGTCAAACTCATAGAAAGGAGCCACACACGGCGCCCGTTAGCGACACCAACATGTGGTCGACACTTTTGCCCTGTGAGATTTAAACCCGTCTAATACAAGAGCACAAACACTCGTCATCTGATCACTAATCAATCACATCTTTGGTTTTGAATGTGTTAACCTGAAGTCCAACATGTTCCAGTGTTTCCTGTTGTGTGAAACATCAGCAGCTTCCTGTAGTTTATGTACAGTGAACGCATCATTCTGTGTAAACATCATCAGTTCATCTGTGACTCACCAGGTCATAGATCTGATTGGCCAGCTGCACCTTCTCATCTGCATCCTCCAGTGCTTTGTAATAATCCTGAAACACAGATCAGGTCTTTGAACAGAACTGATCAATGACACTGTAGCTTCATCTGTGCTCATTATTGATTATCTGCTGATCACACACACAGCGCTCACACCTTTTTAATGACCTCCATCTGTTCTTCTCTCCACTCCGGTTTGTTCTTCTTTGCGTTGACGAAGAACTCGATCACCTTCTGCTCCAGCTGGTCAGTGGCGTCTGGACAACAACAGAGATAAACAAACAAACACGTTTATACTGAGCTCACTTCACGTCAAACCTGCATTTGTTCAGAAACACTGAAGAACACGTGTCAGAGTAAAAGTGATAGATATTCACCTGCTGCAGCTTTTATAAATATGAACGTTTCTGCACGTTTTCTTCATTTTATGACACTTAACATGTTGTGGTTCTGGACTGTTCACTGACAGCTTAAAATATTAATGTTGAACCTTCAGTTCATCATGAAAACAGATGAGTCAGCTTTTATCCACAGCTGAAGTCAGAGAGTCAGACAGCGACTGAACCTCAGTTAGAAAAGTTTAAGAAGAGATGATGGAAGTTTCTGCCACTGAAACAAATAAACGTAGAATCAACTCCAGTCGTCAGGTGATTGAGCTGCTGAACAGATGTTACTGCCGTGCTGAGTTGTCACATCACAAATTATTCCTTGATTCTATTTTCTATTATTAATCTGCAGTTGAACATTTGTCTCTGAGCTGGAGTGAAGTAGAATTACCTCAGAAGTGTACTTCAGTCAGTGTACTCGGATGCTTTCCACACCATGAGTACAGTCTGCAGTGAAGTACTGAACATCCAGCTACTAAAACAGTGAAGAAGGATGTGACACTACCTGAAAATCAATACGATCATCTTCAATTATTCTCTTCAGAGCCACCACGATCAATCAATTAATCAAAATAAAGTTTCAGCTTCTTTAATGTGAAGATTTGCTTCTGACAGTAAATAAAGTTTTGGGGTTTTAGACAAAAGAAGCAACTTTTAGAGATTTTTAACATTTTATAGACTAAATTATTGATTAATCATGACAATAATTGGCAGATTAATCAATAATGAAAATAATAATAAGTGGCAGGCCCATTTTCTTGATTAACTTAATTTATAAAATATTAGTTCTGAGTTCAAAGTGACGTCTTTAAGTGCCCAACTAACAGTTTACTGTCACTGATTTAAGAGTTACTGATTATTGACATCATATGTACAGTATTGACTGCTGTCTGTCTAGGACATTAGAGTTTGAATGTTATCTTCAGTAAGAAATATTACACCTGCAGCCACATCATATTAGAATTTTAATTGACTCGGGTCATGAGGAGGTGTTCTGCTGTAAACTGTGGCCGGACAAACCAGGTGTTGTTCAGTAAAAAAAATGCTGGAGTTCAAACTTACTACAGACGCTGTTAGCCGCCTCTGCTAACTTTATGCTAACTACAGAGTCTTGTGTTAAATAATGTTGCTGACATGTTTTAATGAGGCGTTACAGAGCCGTTCACTGTTACTGTATATGTTAACCATGTGTTAACCATGTGCTAACGCGTGTCCTCCGTGTGTTCACACCGTGTGGTCTGCCGTTAACCGGCGGTGCTGTACGTACTCTGAACCTGCAGGTCCATCTCTCTCATTTCCGTAAACCTGTCGCGGAGATCCATGGGTAGCTGCTCGATCACTGCCAGGAGAAGAAAAAGCGGTTACCGTGCTAGCCCGGCTAGGCTAACGGCTGGAGAGACATAGGCCGGGAAATATCACACATCAAACGGACAATAGGCGCCAAAAAAGCCGAAAACGCTTAGTTAGAGTCCGATACTCACTTTCGAGATAATCCTCCAGGTACAACATCGTGCTCAATTTGACGTTTTTAGCGTTTTATGAAACACTTTTCTTCTTTCAATATGGCGCCGCCAGCCGCTGTCTCGCTCAGAAAAAAATTGAGGTCAGAGAATGTGACGCAAACAGCTCCCTGTGTTCTGGTTGGTTGAGACCTACGGGGGCGTTGATTTGCGTTCCCAAACCGCAGACGCCTTATGGGAGTTGTGGTTCAATACATGCTTAGTTTGTTTCTCTTGATGAAATACCCCCAAATCAGCCCCGCATGGTTTTATTTTAATGTTTTAGTGTTAAATTCACAATTTATGTAAGAAATAAACATTAATTAACAATCTATATTAATGATAACTTCCACATTAGATACACATGTGTAGTGAAGTAGATGCTTCCTGGGTTGGCCTAATATGCTAATGAGCAGGCTAGAAAAGAGAAAGTATTAAAAATCAAAGATTAAAAAATACAAAATATTCAGATAATATCCTGCCAAATAGATCTTTTTTCAGTTTATGTTCTGTTTATTTTTATCAGCTGAATACAAAAATAATAATTTTCTATTATTTGTTGACATGCTGAAAATGTTTCATCATTGTTCTATAAAGTTTATTTTAAAAAAGACTTTACAGTGACAATAACATTCAACATTATTTTATCCACGTGGAATGATCACAAACATTGGAATCAATTCTTCTTATTAAGAGGCAGAAGGTGATTTTTATTGATCCTGTGGTGCTGCAGGTCCGACTAACATATTGATTTATGATGACTGGAGCCATCAGTCAGTTTATCTTTACAGTCGTGTCAGCTGTTGAAGGTATTGATTATTGATTTCCAGTATTGGAGCTTGTGACAGTGTAGCTGAGAAGGTGCTCTGCTGGTCTGGTCTGTTTGTCCTCCTCTTCTTCATGTCTCCACACTGCTCCCTCAACACCTCCAACACACTCAGCTTCCTCAGGAAACACCCCCCCCTCCTCAACATCCTCTCCCAGAATGCACTGGGGCTGTGGAGCCGTCCTCTTCCTACTGAAGTCGATCACTGTCTCTTTTACAAGAAAAACACTATGATAACAACAACAACAACAACAACAACAACAATAATAATAAATAATAACCTCCAGTTGACTTCTAATCTGGGGAAAAAAATAATAACTTGAAAAATAAAAATCAGTCACTGTGATATTTTACGGTCAGTTTGATCAATTTCAGATTTATTAATTACTTTCAGTTTGATGTTATTCATTCTAATAAAGTCAAACATTGTAATTCCCTAACAGTCTCAAATTTTTTCGTGGAGGGGCATCAATTGATCAATCAGCTATCAATCAGCTTTTTCCTGCTACAAACTATCGGTTTTATATCGGCCTTTGAAAATCCACCCGTCGACCTCTAAACTGCACACACACACACACACACACACACGCACACACACTTCATCAGCACTGCGGCGGGAGGCGGACACATTCCTCTGTTCTCCCCCAGGACTCTCTGACTGCCGGGGGAGGAGGGGGGAGGGAGTCATGTCATTAGTGAGGGAGAAGAAGAAGAAGCGGAGGGACGACTCGGGACGCAGACCCGCCCCCGTCCAGCAGCCCCGGACTCCGGCTTCACTCCGGACTACTCGGCGCAGTTTGGAGGATTAACTGACAGAGGTTTGTCAGGTCTGAATCTGTCTTTTCATTGTGTGGAGAGAAAACAGGCTGGTTAAACCGAGCCGAGCCGAGCCGTGCGTGTTCTGGGTGCTGTGACTGACTCGGAGACGTCTGCGCTGCCGCAGCTCCGCTCCATCAGCCGGCGGTACTGAACAGACCGGACACCTGTTGTGGAAGTTTGCTGGAGCTGCTGAACCAGGACGGAGCCGGAGCGGACCTGCTCCTCTGCTCCTCTGCTCCTCTGCTACTCTGCTCCTCCTCCTCCTCTGCTCCTCCGGCTGCAGACACAGCAGGGAGCATGTTGGCATGGCGCGGCGGGCTCAGGTGAGCCGGTCCGCGGGGCTCTGGTCGGGATGGCTCGGGAGGACGCGGTGAGGTGTCTGCGCTGCCTGCTGTACGCGCTCAACCTGCTGTTCTGGGTGAGAACCTGCTATTGATCACTGATCGATCAGACAGGAAGTCACAGCTGTTCACATGTGGAATGATTTCACACACAGACACGTGACGTCGATGTTTACATTCAATTGTTTCACACATGAACCTTTAAAATCAGAAGTGATGAGACATTAGACAACATGTGATGACGTAGACAACATGTGATGACGTAGTTTTACACAGTCATTTGGACACAGATTGACGTTTGACAGGTAGAAGTGTTGATGTAGAGACAGTTTGATCTATAAAACATAAAGAAGTGCAGTAAATCTACTGAAACATGATGTCGTATCCTGTCGGCCATGTTGGAGTGCAGACCCCCCCCCCTCATGTTTACAGTGAAACCAGGACACGTCCATCACAACATGTTTCACATTCTGAGATGTTATTTGTAGGCAGCAGAAACTGATCCGTGTGTGTGTGTGTGTGTGTGTGTGTGTGTGTGTGTGTGTGTGTGTGTGTGTGTGTGTGTGTGTGTGTG
>JBBPCS010000349.1:24634-36106 GCA_037974645.1 Hollardia meadi
TTGGCCCATGTCCCATCTGCTAACATGGAGGGGGAGGGGTTTATGAGCTATACTGCAGCCAGCCACCAGGGGGCCATTCAGATGTTTTGGCTTCAGTTTTGGGGAGCTCTCATGTCGGCCATCTTCATATACAGTCAGTGGTCTCTGCACAGGAAGCTTTAAAAAAAGGAATTCGTTTGTAAAAACCTTATTAGCAAGCAAACTGAAAAAAAACTGTCTGACTTGCAAAATGTAATTTATTTGCAATGTTTCAGTGCTGAGTTTCATCTAAATGAAAAATGCCTGATAAAGGTTTAACTTTTGATCTACTCGTTCCTCTTCTACACTCCAGACTCATTAAAAAGAAAGAATTTTAGCCGACTTATGAAAATAAATGTTAAAAATGAATAAATTCCACCAGTTGTTACAGACATTAATCTGATTCATAAATGAAAAGAAAAAATATCATAACACTTTTACTTACAATGTGCACATAAACAAGCTAAAAAAAACAACCTATACCACGCCCAAAGAGAGACCCTGAACACACCATAATCCAATATATTTCCACTAACCCCACCCCCCAAAAAACAGCTGAGTTTAAACTAATTACTGTTTTTTTAAATGAAGATTTCTGGTTCTGAGAGTAAAAACGTCACTTTGTAGGTGGCTTTTATTAATTTACAATTAATTAATCGGTTAATTAAAATGTAACTTATGTCACAGTGAATAAACAGTTTTAATAAATATTGAATCAACAGTGTATCAATTAGTCAATGAAACATTAATATCCTGAAGAGTAGTGGAGTATTTTCACAGTGTAGTATGAGTACTGTTAAAGTAGTAAGGATCTGAATACTTCACTGCTGCTGAAACATAGAAATTAAAAGTCAAAAACGTGAAAGTGCATCAGAACCATAAACACATTCAGTTTGTCAGTGAGGTGAGACTGCAGTCTGTTACAGCACACACACACACACCAGCACACACACTCCTCCACACACACCCTCCTGCAGCGGCGGGCGGCCGTTGAAGCCGCTCAGACTCTCTCGTCCCAGGAAGTCTCCGAAGACGTCTCTGAAGGGCTCTCCTCCCACCTGCGTGCTCTCCTCCACGCGCACCTCCCTCTTCGTCTCTCCGGCTCGCGTCTTGCTGATCTCCGTCCGCTCGGTGCGGGTGTAGGTGTGACTGCTGCGTGTGAACGTCCGGGTCAGACGCTCCTGAGCCGAAACCATGTGGAACCAGTTCCCTAAAACCAGCAGGGGGGAGCACGGAGGGAAACGAGGGACAGAGAGGTGAAGAGGGGGAGGCGGAGAGGACGGGTGGAGACGGGTGGAGATGATGTCACAGCTCACCTGGTATTTTGAGGTTGAGGTCGCAGGTGCTGCCCACAGTGGCGATGGAGGGAGCCTGACGTTTCCTGGTGATACTCTCCTTCATCCTGCCCTCACCGAACACCTTCACTGTGAACGGACTTCCTGCATCATCAAAGACACGAGTATTTATACACTGCAGTACTTTTACTACCTTCGAACACGTGTCACCATCAACAGTACTTTCAGACAGGTACAGTGAGTATCACAGTATCAACAGTGTGACTGTTGTCAAAGCAGCCTCCATGTTTCCTTGTTTAACAGTGTTTTTACTCAATTTACTCAAGTACTGTACCAGAGGACAATTCTGAGGTACTTGTACTTAAGTTGAGGATTTCCATTTTCTGCTACCCCAAAACATTTTGGAGATTAAAAGATAAAAGAAATACTTCACTTCAGATACAATCCTGTCATCCAATCAGAAAGAAATGTTACAAATTGAAAAAAGGCTAAATGTTTTATTGTGACTCATTGTTACTCAAATAAACTCGACTAAATATGTTACAGTATCGTCTGTCCCTCCAAAGAGGTTTTAGTCACCCCCCAAAGGAAAATCACCAATGATGAATGATAACTGAAAATAAAAGTAGCTCTCCACATGAGTTTAATAACAATTTACCAAACTGTTTTTTTAAATGGTAATTTTTTGACCTAGCCCACATCATCCAGCATTAACTGATCACACTGTCGTGGGGAGTCACCCCCCCACCAAAGACATTCTGAGCCAGGAAACATCCAAATATTCACATTAACTACAGATTGAATGTTGCATCAGAACCAAAGTAGCTCATTTTAAATAAATTTAATTTCTCAGCAATTAAACTAAAAAAAGAACACTGATTCCAATAATCAGAAACATGAATTTCAGTGAATTTTCAGAGACTGACCAGATCTAAACACTGACAGCTGAGTTTGTCAAATGATAGTTTTCACTGTTTTATGACTAATCAATTAACTCATTAATGTCCAGGGTGGACTTTTAGAACTTTCAGTCCGAGCTGAGCACAAATCTGTTAAAATGTTAAAATCAGTTTTTATCAGTTTAAGGCATGATAAATATGTGAAATCAAAAATTGTGGTTTTCTCATGTGTAGCCACATTTCTTGACAGTTTCCATAACAAAGTTTGTGTTTCCGCCTCAAACAGAAAAAAATCAGTGGGTTTTTCCTTCAACATACTAAATATACTCGTTAGTGATAAATGGGTTAATTAAAGAAGCAATCAACAGAACAATAAATCAGGAAGGAAATATATTTAATTTTTTTTTTTTTAAATGTCTTCTACCAAAAATTTGTCAGTTGTATTTTTTATAGAAATTAATTTAAACAAATGGTTGAAAGCAGAACCATCGATCTTTAAAGAAAGGAAAAAGCAGCCAAAGCTCTGCTGATCAGACCAAATCTGATCAATCAATCAGAGATGACATCAGTCCTCAGCAGCTTGGTTTGCACCTGGGACGTGTTGGTCGGCAAACTTGATGTTGATGATGTAGTTTCCAGGTTCGGTTGGACAGTAGGTGACTTTACAGGTGCCGTCCTCCACGTCCTCACAGTTAATGTCCACTTTACTGGGACCCTCGATGGACAGACCCAGACCTCCGTAACCTGAGAGCAGAGAGAGGATGGAGGGGTGGAGGTGGAGGTGGAGGGGGTAAAGTGAGAAGAAAATAAATTAAAAATGCAAACATCCTGTGAGTCGATGGAAAAAGCCTGTCAGAATTATACTGAAAAAGGACAAATTTATGTTTTATTCTGACTCATCGTTACTCAAATTAACTTAAATATGTGACAGTATCATCAGTGGATAAAGTCAAATGTCTTATTTTATTTTTTATCAACAAATAACTCTAGCTGGGGCCATTTGGATCATCTATCATCTCACATTAAATATCTTCACCTTTATCTTTGTAAAACTTACAAATATTGTTTATTTTTAAGTTAAAATTTAATTTCATGTGACATTATTTTATTTTTATTTTTTAGTTCATGTGAGAAAATATTGGTATGAAATGGCAAGTTTTAGAATTTTAGTTCTAAAATATTTTTATCCAGAAGTTATAAAAAGTAATTTGTACAAATACTTTAGTAAATTGGGTTTTGTGTTTTGCCATTAATGAAGTAGTTGAAATTAAAAAAAGCTAAATCATTAGAATTTCTGGATGACTATTATTGTTACAAACGCAAGCGAAAACGAATTCTGTATTTCAAAAAGAAATTCTTAACAATTACTTTTCTGAAATTGAGAGTAAAAATTCTTGTCAATTCATGATTGTTTTCTGCTGTTTCCCAGGTTAAAAACTGAAGTAGAAATCTCAGTGTTTAAGTCAAAATAGATAAAAGGTCCTTAAACTGAACATCCCCGTCTACTGAACCAACGCTAAATGGACTGTCTGGTTTAGAGAACTGTTTGTCAGTTTTCTGAAGTTGTTCAGACGTTTGATATTAATGAACTTTAAATGAAGGTGTGAATCTCACCTGCGTTCCTGGTGTCGACGATGAACTCGGCCACCTCGAAGGTGTGCCCCTCCACCAGCCCCTGACCGTAAACCTTCACCTTACTGGCGTCTCCGATCTCCGACTGGCCGACCATGATCTTAAACGGACTGTTGGTCACATGTTTCCCGCTCTTCTTCACGCTCACCACGTGTTCACCAACTTCCTTTGGTGTGAATGAGATCCCTGCAGGCAGGAGGAGCCACTTCAGAAACATGAACTGGAATTCATTTTGTTCTTTCATTTGATTGTTTTCTGTCTTGAGGTTTTTTTTACAGCACATCCTCACTGATTATTCCTGAGGGTTTCTTTGTGTTTGACTGAACATACAGGCAAAGACAAAGTCTCTCAACACAAACAGTTTGAGGCGTTTCCTCCACTAAAACTTGAACTTTAAGTGAATCTTTAAGAACTGACCGATGTGCCTGTTGGGCAGCCTCTTCAGCAGACACGGCTCCTCATTTCCAGACGGTGCTCTGATGCTCGCAGTCAGGCTGCTCAGGTCCGTCTCCGTGATTTTTAAGGAAACATCAGTCGATGTGCCGACGTTAAGCTGAGACATCCTCATGGAGTCATCACCTGGAGATCGATCAAATCAGAACAATGTGTCAGCGTTTTGGTCGAGACAGATGTTACACGTTTTATAGTCTTGGATACTAAAATTACAAAATAATCTAATGTAATTACAAAACAGAAAACCTACTAAAAGGTTGGGAATAGAGAGAACTAAAACATGCTGAACCTTATATGAAATCACAATAAAACATGCTGAAACTGACTTGACATCACAATACTGAAGATATTTTCATCAATTAGGCAGAAACCTTTCATATCAATACATCAAATGTAGATAAACAGCATTGGAAACACAGTAAGCTGAAAGAAAATGGTGGATTCCCAGTCATTTGTATCGCTACAGTTAACTAAAAGGACAGAAGATGAGTTTTGCCACAGGAAGATAGAACGGAGTGTTGTCTGGATAAAGTGAAACAGAATGCTTTGACTTTTTCTAAAGTGACGGAGAGGCATTGATTAAACAAATCAAACTCTGGGAAAAAACAATATGACTGCCACAGGACTGAAGTAGAGACTCTGTAATCCATTTGTATCAGCACTAATAACTGAATCGATTGGGTATTGGCCCAACATGATGAATCCACATCACATCAGTTTTCTGTTCAGGTCCTTTCATTTGCTTCAGGGAGTTTATTTTGTTGCATTGAGATGCTAATGATGACGTGGTTTGCTAACTTCAGTCAAGATTTACACCATGTTCAGAAGTTTTCCTAAACTAGATTTAGAAACTTTCTGCACTTTTTGTCGGGAGGTTGTTTTGAAGCATTGCATGGACAAAATAAAGCTTAATTTTATTTTTAGATTTAACTATTTATAAAAGAGAGCGAGTTTAAAATACTGCTGTTAAAAATAGCACGATGGAGGAGCTACGACACAAGTGAAAGAGTTAGAGAAGCTTGTAATCAGGTGCATCGCTAAGCTAAAGGGCTAAAAAACTGCAGCTTCGCATGATGAAAACAACTGAAAAAAACATTCTTTTGAGTTTTGGTACCAGTGATCTTGGCGGTGAAGGGGCTGCCGGGGATGTGTTTGTCATCAAACTTGACGATGATGTTGTAATCTCCAGGTGCAGTGGGCAGGTAGGACACAGTACATGTCCCGTCTTTGTTGTCTTTACAGCTGATCTCGGCTTTAGACGGACCCTCAACAGCCAGAGACAGACCACCTGCACACACATTATAATGGGCAGGGGTCCAATAATGTTAGCCATGCCCACAGCACTCATTGTGTTACCACATAACATGGCATTAACGACTCTTTAACTTCAATCACAATCACTTTGACTTTACCAGTTTTTTTAGATTGATGTCACTGAAACTCAACACTTTCTTCAAATGTTTCAAAATAAATGTCTTTCAACTCAAAACATATAATCCCTCCCTTTCCCTCGAATCTTTGAATGTGACCCAGGAAGTGCCAGAAGTCTTTCCTTTAATAATTTATCAAGACAACAGGGAAACATATAGAGGTAGTGTTGAGTTACTTTCAAGAGCAAATTATAACAGGGAGGACTCTTGCTAAAATATTATCAAATATACTGATAAAATAAAGAAAATCAATTTATCCAAAATATTCAGCTTCACTGAATGGAACGGACGTGAAATAGAACTAATCACTGACAAATGACGAACAATAAATGTTACCTTCTCCAGCATCTTTGGTAACGATAGTGAACGCGGCCGGTCTGTTCACCGTGCCGTGACTCAGACCAGGGCCGTACGCTGTCACATGACCGCTGTTAATGGCGTCTACGTAGAACTGGAGTGGACTTCCTGTAAAAGAGGAAACACAAGAGGACGGAGAACAGGACGGTTTGATAAAGTGCAGCCAGAGTTTATGACAGTGTCCGATTCATCCTGAGGTCAAGCTGTTTGCTGATGATACTCCCTCACTGATGGACCTCAGAGCATCATCTAGTGGGCTTTGTAATTTAGAGAGATTTATTTTTATGTCTAAAGGTGCCAAATTAAAATGCTTAATTTCGATGAAGTTACATTTGAAAATTACCAGACAAACGTGTTCTGTCACTACTAGCTAACATCTGCCACAGCTAACTAATGACTACCACAGCTAGCTAACGACTACCACAGCTACCTAACGTCTGCCACTACAAGCTAACATCTGCCACAGCTAGCTAACATCTGCCACAGCTAGCTAATGACTACCACAGCTAGCTAACATCTGCCACAGCTGGCTAACATCTGCCACAGCTAGCTAACAACTACCACAGCTGGCTAATGTCTGCCACAGCTGGCTAACGACTGCCACAGCTAGCTAACGTCTGCCACAGCTAGCTAACGACTGCCACAGCTGGCTAACGTCTGCCACTATAAGCTACTGTCTGCCACAGCTAGCTAACGTTCCCTTGGACGCAGTGTCACAAAATGGTTGTTGAAATTGAATTTTGAAATTTTGAAAAAAGTGATGTGGGAGACGACCCTGCACCAGTAAAAACTCCAAAGCCTGTGGTGAAAAATATGAAGGGAACTACAATAAATATGGATTCACAATGGCAGGTGATGCTTCGCGTAATGCACAGTGTGTGGCAGAAACAAGGCAGATTCATTTGTATAGAACATTTCAACAAGGCAATTCAAAGTGCTTTACATAAAAGATAGAAAGCATCAAGACACAAATGTAAAAGCAACATAAAACAGAAGAAAGCATTTAGACCAAAATAAGATAATAAGAGTTAAAAAAAGAAGAAAAATATTGTAGTGAAATCCTGTCACAGTCCAATATTTATAAATATTGTAATATTGTATAATATTCATTTAAATAAATATACAGTATATATATTTTTTTGTTGTCATTTACAGGAGGTCGTCGGAAATGTTTTGACAATGAGAAATGGGTCTTAAGTTAAAGAAGGATTAGAACCCCTGATCTACTGTGTGTTAACACCATAATGAAGTCAGTACATGCTGGGTGTTACCTGGAATATGGTTCCCATCATACTTGATGTCCATCTCGTGCAGGCCTCGTTCTGTTGGGGAGTATTTCACCGTGACCGTGCCGTCCTTGTTGTCGGTGATATTAGGACAGGCGGTTCGACCAGACGGCATCCGCACTTCACCTGGAGGACAAAACAATGATTGTTTATTGAGGCTCAGAATACACCGTCCTGCTGCCTCAAATACTCACCAGAGCACCAACTGTGGAGTTGCTGTTTGTTTGATAAAACCTACCTTGAGCAGGTGTTTCAGGGAAATATGAAACCTTTATAAACATGAAACTATATGTGAGGTGAGGTAGGAACCAATGGGTTTGAAGCTGAGAGCCACAGACAGGAAGTCAGAAAGTATTCAGACTTGGTTTAGGTCCAAACATGACATTTGATGACAACAACAAAATTTAGTATATATTACATTTGATTTTAAACGCCGTCAGTCTTTGAAGAAACTGAAGCCTCATGTGTTCTTCACACAGATTGACCTGTAGAGACGGCAGCTCTCACCTGTGATCTCTCCTTTCTGCACGGTGAAGGGAATGACCAGACTGAAGGGCCGGAGCATCGGCTCCATCACGTCCACGGGGCTGATGGGATCATCGGTGGCCTAAACCAGAGCCAGAGGGGAGGGTATTAATGTCAGCATACTGGGAACTCTGGGATATTGTCCAGAGAGAGGAGGAGGAGGAAGCACAGCAGGACAGCAGAGAGGCTGCGAGAACATCAGAGGCTGGTGCACAGATTTAAACTGGTCTGAAACCAGTTAGACAAGACGTCCATTCTAATGTCTAAATGATGAAAAAGCTGAGCTGCAATGTAAACAGGTGTTAAATACTGTGCAAAGAGAAAAAAATTAAACAAATCAAACAATTAAACAAAATACAAATAAATAGTATACTATATAGCATAAATTATGCTTATAAAATATATAACTAAATATTATCGTAAAAGACAGAAAACTTTATCTGAAATCTGTTATTGGTTGATGTCAGAGGAGACAGATGGTCATGCAGATGAAACATGCGGCACCATGCTGAGCCAATACAAAATCAATAAGTGAATGAGGGTTGTTATTGACTGTGTGTGTGGACTGAAAGAGGACAGTCTGCATGGACAGCAGGTCTCTGCAGGTGAGAGTACTGTGAATACCCATGAAGGGGAGAAGCAAACATGGGGAGGGAATGGCTGCTGTAACTGAAGCTTCTCACACGGCTCCTCTATTATCGGCACCGTATCACTCGCCTGACAGGGAACAAGGTACAGGCTTTAATAACACACACACACACACACACACACACACACAAACATCTCAGTGCTGTCATCATCATGTGTTTACGCTGCACGTTAACATTTAGCACGTTAGCATGTTAGCTTTATCCTCAGGGTCGACATCAGTTTTGGAAGTCATGAACTGAAACTCTGCATGTTAAAATGTTGACCTGATGATGGCGCTAGATGTAAAATCAGAGGATTAAAGTCACTATTGACCCTGAGATCATGTGACCCAATCCAGCCAACAATCAGTCTGGACCAAATCTGAGCTAACCCTGGATTCATGTGGTCCTCACATGGTCCCACCTCAAGTTGGGAAGTCGATCTCAGACTTTGTTCAAAAGTGTTTCAGTTGTAATGTTTAAACAGCATGTTGATGAGCGTTTGAAGTTTGAAACTTTATATTACTTTAAATACTTTATATCATATTAAACTTTATATTAAGTGATTTTGTCCCAGACTTGTTGCTGAACCAGGATGTTCCCTGAAACCACTGAAATATTGCTTTACTTGTTAGTTCATGCTAATTAAGAACAGTAACATTAACTAACAGTTACAACCTAATACCAAATTACATATGAGCAAAAAAATCGATATGCAATATGTGAAGTAATCAAAATATTTATCAAATATTTACTTTCGTCAGCCATTTTTCTGTGTATATTATGTCGACAAGTTTCTGTGTAGTTTCGACTTCAAGTGAATTTTCTGTCAGGAACTAATTTTTCCATTTTTTTGACATTACATGAACGCACAAACAAAATTTTACTTATTTGCCATAATGCTAACGTGGCTAAGCTAGCAGGCTATTGATGCACTCATTTCCTTCATAGCCTCTAGCCTTCATAGCCTCATTTCCTTCCATAGCCTCTAGCTGACTACTGCTGAAACCTGCTGACTCTGGTGTTTTTCTGTCCATATTCTCCTTTATGAGCAGGTTTCATTAAACAGTAAACTGAGCAGCCAACGATCTCGTCACTAAAGGAGAAAAGTTTCACACCAATTAAATCAGACTCACAACTGGCAAGCATGAAAGTAGAACCATGTCAAACTGAAACCATAAGAGACACACCATGCTACACATCATCTATATCAATAAAGTGATTTTATTAATCATTTGTTGTCATTGTTAATTTTTATTTTGGTCTCTGGTCACTCACCACCACGTGGAAGGGGCTGTTGGGAATGTTTTCTCCTCCAAACCGGATGGTGATGACGTATTTTCCGGGCTCCGGAGCCGTGTAGTAAATGTCAAACGTCCCGTCAGCGTTCTCCACCACGTCCACGTCCAGCTCCGCTCCGTCAGGAGTCGACACCTTACAGGTGACTTTACCTTTCCCAGCAGCCTTTGCATCCACGGTGATGACGGTCTCCTCTCCGATCTGTATGGTCGGGCCGATACCTGATCCTGACGAGACGGACAACAAATCAGGATGCTAGCTGTGGAGAAAGTTCTTTTTCTTGAAACAGAATGAAAACGTTGTAGCCCAGCTGATACACTGATCAATACTGACTTATAAATATAATGAGGATTTACTTCGACCAAACCAGAGGTGATTGTGGAAAGACAAACCAAGACGGTTTTAGTGAGTTTGATTTGGTTTCTGTCTCGTTTGAATGAAGTGTGTTTTACAATGAGTTAACGAGGCGATTAAGTCTTAGCGAACTCTCCGTTCGTATACATCTCCCAGCTGAAACTACGGGGGGGCTATCGGAGTATCGCCTCTAGAGGTACAAAGCAGTATTACGAGACAGGACAGGCTGGGGCTAGCTGGTTAGCATGCTAATTTCAGTAGATATCTCTGCAACACAATACATAGACTTCTTTGACATAACGTCAGCACTGCTGTTTCTTCACATTCTATTGATAATGTTCATTTTTCAATGTTTTAAATTAAAGTTATGGACATATATTACAGACTGCAGCTTTAAATGTAAGGAAATATGTAAAAAATAAATTAGTATCAGTGAAACACATCTTATATAATCAGAGCAGTGGAGTATAACGTTTACTCACCTGGTCCATGTCCTCCAATTGACACTGTAGGAAAACAACAAAAGGATCAATGATTCTGTGACACGTTCAGGTGATTGAATCTGATTGATTCCCAGAGCGGTGATGGGCGGAGTCTGACCTGTGACCAGACACTTGCTGGCGTCTCCAGTGGGGAGGGCGTGGATGCGGTACGGTGAGTAGGGGATCTCGTCTCCGCCATATTTGATGGTGATGGTGTAACGCCCCGTCATGTCCGGTACGTAGGACACCGTGTACGTTCCGTCTCTGTTGTCTCGAATGTTCGCCTTCTTGGGTTTTCCCTCCGGATCCTGGAGAAACACAGACAGGAAGTCAGTGGTGTGTGAATATGTAATGTATGTATGTATCTACTGTACACAGTACTGGTCATCAGTGGTCTCCTGCAGTATGTGCCTTGAGAGCTACTATCTGATGAATATCCAGTTGATTGATCTGATTCAAGATCAATCTTTGTATCGGTGCCTTTTCAAATTTACACTACATGTCACGTATCTGCTGCGATTACTCATACAGTTTTATTTTTTGTGCTTTAAGCAAATTTAAATAGAAAATTTAGGTTCTCAGCATTAATTCATGACTTTCTGCACACTGGTGCACAATATGCAGCTGGTGCTGTTCTGTTTTTACACCCTCCACTATATACACATCATGTGATGTATATATGGCCGACATGAGAGCTCCCCAAAACTGAAACCAAAACACCTGGATGGCCCCCTGCTGGCTGGCTGCAGTATAGGTCATAAACCCCTCTCCCTCCATGTTAGCAGATGGGACATGGGCCAAACTAAAAACTCA
>JBBPCS010000350.1:0-12878 GCA_037974645.1 Hollardia meadi
AAAAGGAGGGTACGCATGATCTCACTTCCTCAGAAGTGCATGCAGCCATCACTTCTCAGAAAACATCAGAAAATGCAGCAGTCGTTTTTGTAGTCATCATGTGCCTATACTGGACAGTTTCGTAGGTTTGAGATCTGGCAGCCATTAAGTTTGTTTCTGATGTTCAGTATAAGACATCTATAAACTGCTTTTGATCAAAGGCAGAATCCTATTTCAATAATCCACTGTGGTGCCAACTTCAGAGAGGGAGAACAGGAAAAGATTAGTGTCATGTTACCCCAGTATTGTGTGCTCTAAATGGCAAACAGCGTGGATAAAACTTATGTTCTTCAGTATGGGAGAAACTGCAGTATATTTTACACCATGTGACTGTGAATGATGATTATTTTTCTCTTTAAAAACTTCAGAAAGGAGCTCTGGAGGAAATGAATGTCAAGAAAAGTATGTTGAAGTCGCCCCCTAGTGGACGTGTAAGCAATAGGACCAAACCATCAAATTAAAAAAATCAAAAAAAATCACATTTCTTTTCTTTTTGCCATGTAGGTTAAAGCACAATTTAAAGGATAAACTCCTACCAGTTGTCACCTACACCTGCAGAATAGAACCAGTGGTTGAATGTAACTTAAGTGCAATTTTGAGGTACTTTACTTGAGTATTTCCACTTTTATGCTACTTTATACCTCTACTCAACTACATTTATCTGACACCTTACCTATTTAGTTACTTTGCTCTATACTTTTACTTTTACTCAGATTAATAATTCTAAATAAAACTCAACAAATTATTTATGATATATTATTACAGAAACAAGCTTCCGGACAATATATAAGTAGTTGAAAGGAGCTCCACTTTTACCAGCTGCAATATGAGGGATGCTTACACATTAATGAATCAACAATTATAATCCAGTAATATTATATACTGTATATTATTCTGAAATGGGCTATTCTGCATAATGAGCGCTGTGGTATTGCTACTTTTACTGAAATATATACTGAATACTCACACCACTGATAAAATAAATACTAGTACATGCAAGTAAATCTTCTACTGACATCTAATGGTGATTTTTGCACCAGAAAATTCTCCACAGTTATTTTACAACATATAACAGAGTTTCTTTGCTTATTTTTCCTCGCAGAAATGCTGTTGAGGCATTTTTCCTAAACTACATTTAACAGAATTCTTCGATTTATGCTGTTTTGCTGAAATAATGTCTGTACATGGTGCCAAGTTTCCAGTGGTTGATAGGCATGTCCTCAAACTGTAGCTAGATGGCGGTATTTGTATTTTGGAATTTTGTCTCCTTACAGTCTGGATGCTGAGGGGAATCAATTGTATGAATTAAAAGGTACACAAGTAGCAGTTTTGCTGTGAAACCGTTTCAATTAGAAGCCACTCTGTGCAAAATAGTCACTTTTCAAAAGCTTTGATTTTAGCAGATTGATTTTCTTTCAAGATGCCTTTCTGCATTTAAAATTAATTTCATTTTCTTAAAATATGACTTCGTGGTGCCCAGGTGTTTCACCAACATTCATGTTTCCCTCAGGTGGATAAGGGGAAAGTCCTAAGAGTGTTTTGTGTGCCATAGCTCCACCATGTGGTACAATTAAGCTACTACAACGTGTGTGACAGGAGGCTTCCCCTACAGCACATGGTCCATTAAACCAACTTCCGTACATTATGCATATAACTGGACTTTCCAACTGAATTAAGAATTCATTTCAAAGTGTTTATTTAAAAGAATACTGGCAAAAAAAAAAAAAAAATCAAACTTACGTTTGTACAAAGCAAATTAATCACAGGACACGACACACTTGCAACACAAAGTATACAAGAGTAGCAGATAATAAAAAAGCACCATTTTTCAAGACTAGATTACAAAATGCAAAACATTTTTTATTTAGCATATCAAGAACAATGATAATTCATAAAAACTTCATGAGTTTCTTAATTTTTTTTTTTTTTAGTCTCTGAGGACGTTCTCATTTCCTTCAAAAAAAAGAACACAGATATTCTAAATAAGGCACATAGTTCAAGGCATTCAACACACAAAAACAGACAACATTTTAAAAAGCTCGATACTCTGGCAGTTGAAGCGACATCTCTTTGGCACAGCTGCATGATTTGTGAGAGACAAACTCTGTCACGTAAATGAAAATGACAATGTTAACTTGACAACACTATGTACAAAATGTATGTAAAAATGTTATAAATATGTCTAAAAACCACAGACACTATGTACATCTTTGTACTGTAGCGAGGCAGGATTACTCGTCTTTTGTTAGCGCGCACAATGGATTCGTGGGAGTCGGGTGCCAGCATGCAACAAAAGTCAATATGTCACCGACAAATTTCTAAACACATTTGGAAGTCACAACAGGAAGCTTGTGATGACACCTTTGTTCGAGCAAACAGGAGTGATCATTTTCAGCATGTGATGGGAGCATAATGGATACTGAATTCTGCTTTAAAGAAAAGACCCCCAGCAGAAATACATTTCTCCATTTTGTGTTTAAAATTATTAGTGGCACATGCAGTTTTGTTGTATTGTTGGGATGTCAGTCTATGGTCTGTGGGCAGTAGGCACTGTGCGATGTTGTTCTCAGGGGTATCCTAACTACCCCTCCTCTTTTCCCCTCTGCTCCTTCTCTCATTCTTTCTTCCTCAGGACGATATAAATGAGGCCGCTGATGAGGCAGAGAGGGAAAGCCACCCAGGCTAGCACGTATGCGTAGCCAAACTGTGGCCCGTCTCCATCGTCCGGACTCATCACGGTGTAGATGATGGCCCCGCACATCACGAACACACCTAGGGAAAGAGACAAGAGGAGAGGCGAGGTGAGGTGAGGAGGCTCCGAAGCCAATGATGATGATCTCGCAAAACTCCACGCGCAGCTGCTCAGGGCGTGACCCCGTCAGCGTGTGATGAAGTCATACTCACTCGCCAAGATCTGGAAGATGGCGGTGAAGAAGAAGCGTCCGCCCTTGACCAGCCTGAACAGCTGATACAAAAAGGCAATGAGGGAGAAGAAGCAGAAGAGTATGGACAGAATCATGAGGGCCTGAACTGCCTGGATCCAGTCTGGAGGACAGACAGAAAGGATGGACAAAGCGTGACTTTAAACACATCCACAACCTGAATGAGAATTAAAGGCAATGACACGTGTTTTTAGTTTGTTTCAATGCCGACAAACCTTCATCGCTAGCGGGCTTGCACTGGTAGCCTCCATTAGTTGTCAGGCAACTGTACCACAGATCTTTGCTCCTATCGCCGCCTACAGTCCAGGTCTGGTAAAAACAACAACACCAAACAATTTAAATGAGCACTGCAGCATCCACAGTACTAGCTTCAGCCATAATAATAGTTAATGATCATACAACACAAGAGCTGTGCTGGCGTATTCACACCATGTCCCTGTTCTACTGCACATTTTTCCTGAAAGAACTTACACTGGCTGCTGTTGACACAATGAGAAGAATGAGGATGATGAGGTGCAGGATGAGCACTCCGAGCAGGATGAGCAGCATTTTTTTTTTTCAAGTAGATCTAGGAGGGACACATGAGACACAAGGAGTCAATCCACACACGAAGTTACAACCCCACCAAAACCTCCCACCGCCCTTGTTAGGCGTGCAGCTCAGTATCAGCTCATCCCGACGCTAGATGGCGCCATTCGACCACGTCGGCGCCAACCGCAATGTTTACCTCAATGTGAAAGTATCCCCTTACAAACGTAAAGAAGGAAGGAACTTTAATTTCTTCCATTTGGGGCTAAAGCGGTCATTGTTGACTTTAAAGTCAGGCAGTAGAAATCGATTCTCGAGTCGATTTCACTACATTGAGCTTTTGATCCATTTAAAAGTCCAAACGATTTCATTACAAGTCGTTACGTTCAGCAAATGCGTGATGGCATAGAAGCCCGAGTAAAAGAGAGGAAAAAAAACGCCCCGAAGAAGAAAAAAGCTTGGCGCAAAAGCAACCGTCGGTCGATGCGAGTGATTAAGATTGGCTCGTGACTAATCAGTGCGTGCTGCTGGAACACAAACTCAAAAAAAAAACATTCCAGCGTAGTGTCGCCATGCGTGCGCCTTCGCCGTTTTAAGTTTTCCTGTAGTGAGAATATAAAGTCTTCTAAACCTAAAGTGGTGGTAGACAAGCAACGTATGAAACACATAACTGCATTCTCGCGTTATAAATAAATCCAAAGTCGATTTAAAGTCCAGGGGGGGGGGGGATGTGGTGAAGTCCTGTTGTTTGACTGACTAAAACAAAACACATTAGTCCAACTTACAAAAAACAAAACAAGGCAAAGCGAGAGGGTTTGTTTCCGTGAAAATGGAGTGCTGAAGTGAAGAGTTGGGGAAAGTGTCCGCGACGCTCTGCTCCTCTCGACTCCTTCTCTGCAGCTCGCCTACTATTCCAGATGTGGCTCACACACCCCAGTCTGACTCTTTCTCTCGCCTGAGAACACCGCCCTGCAGGCCATGCACGTCACCAGAGGCCCGCTCCAAAACTCCTTTTTTTCCCCTTTTTTTCTTTCTTTCTTTCTTTCTTTCTTTCTTTCTTTCTTTCTTTCTTTCTTTCTTTCTTTCTTTCTTTCTTCTTGCTGTGGCAGCCTATCATCTGGATTTTATGTGCGAGTATCCTGTATGGTATTGTTGTGCAAACGTAAAGCCATTGAAAATTCAGCAACCATTTCACAAATACCACAAAAACATCAGTATGATGTGACCATTTCAATTTCAATGAGGGCGTGTTGAGTCTATGATACTCATTCTATGATACATTTATAGCTGAGGCGTCAGATGGCGCCTATTAAAGGCCCGAGCCTGCATTCTGTATCTACATACTGCACCATATCTCTCTCTTTTTGTTTTAAACAGACACCTGAAATCCTGACAATTTGATCTCTAGCTGTCAGGACAGGTAGGAGGACTCATTCCAAATGGTTGAAGGTGGCCGGACAGCAACTACTGGCTGAACTTAAATGAGCACATGAGCTTCATAAACCACACATGTCCAGCAGCATGTTTTTATCCAGCTAGCATGTGGTGCGTGTGTGTGTGTGTGTGAGAGAGAGAGAGAGAGAGAGAAGCATGCCTCCTGTAGACAGAAGGGAGAGTTTGTCCAGTGCCAAAGGGAGTTAACACGGCGCAATGTTTTGGTCATGGTAAATTGATGGAACGGCCTGGATCTCCATGCGCACATGATTCAAGGATGAGTAACAAAGATTGTCCACCACAGCCTGCCGTGCTCCTTCCTCCCCCATTATACCGTGGTCACAGGCCATTTCAGCACAAGTGACAAAGTTGTAAAGGAAACACGAACACAAATGACAACAGTGGACAAAGAACGAGCACACATCAGTATGTTTTGAAACCCTCCCAGGCCAAACATGACTGGGATCAGCTGCTGCAGCCAGAGAGCACAACATGAGCACGCTCCCGTCCTGTGCTATGCTTTTGGCCTCTCAGGTGGATTCCTGTGGTCTGTGTTTGTAAACACGTGAGGGGAGGAACTGTGGGCTGCTGCCTAGGCTCGCTGCGGGATGCTGGGGTGAGGCAGGAGCCATGAGTCCCTGCACAGCTGAGAGTAGGCAGAGAGAGATGTAGTGATGAATGATGCAGTGGTCAGGTGGAGGGCAGTGCCAGCAGCAACAGCAGGGTGAGGAGTCAAACCTGGCCCGCCCAGCTGGAAGCAGCCACAGTGTCCAACACAGCGCTTTGGTCAGAGAGGATTCACACACAACCCTGCACGGTTACTCACACAGTATGCAGCCGGATATATTCTGTTCTGTTGAAGGGTAAAAATCCATTTAAAGAATCACAGTGAAGATAACTATTAACGCTGCTCTGTTGCTGTTGTAAACTCTCATAATGTCGCAGCTATATATTCCTCTACAAATGAAGCTTCACTGCAGTGAGAGTTAACTTTATTTTTTTTAAAAGACGAGATTGCACCCATCATATCTTTATACAGCAGTATGTTTCTTTTCTTTTTTTTTATAAAACATGCACATATCGCCTTTTTTTGTTTTGTTTTTTTAAGTTTTGTGATCATCACTTCAATATGACACAAACCCAGTTATTGTGATGACGCCCTAAAAGACATGTGTGGGTGTCTCACACTTTAGCACCAACCATTACTTTAAGTGCTGTCAGTGATAGCTCAACCATAAGCCTGAAGAGTTATGATCTGCCTCACATGGCTGATGGCACTGGAAACCATCCAAAACATTTTACCCCCATTGAAGGAAAACGCACAGCTCCTCTTCTTTATGGAAGGGAATGGTTACAAAGCAAACAGGCCGGAGCAGCTCACCACCAGTAACTATAGTCACGGCCATTGTGGCGAGGCCGCGGCTGCAATTTCAAACCGACACACCCTGAGAGGGATTTCACAGGACACAGGTGAGCTGCTTTTAGACAGTTAGAAGGTTGAATCGAGTGTGTGTTTTTCCGTTTCCCCAAAAGACCCTCACAGTTTTCTGCAAAAGACCTTGAGCAAAACAGCTGATGTAAAAACAAAATCACAGAGGTGTCATAATAATTTCACTGTTATTTCATCAAAGTACAAATTTGAATTCTAGGAAACATTGGTTGCCTTTGGTGGAAAAAAAAAAGTTTTAATAAAAAAATCAAAAAACCCCAAGAGAATACATCTACATTAGCTTTGACGTGAACCCTTTCATTCTTCTAATATTCTTACAATGGTAATAAAAACCTATTTCGATTTTGTTCTGGGCGTGACGTGGCTTTAAAAGCAAAGTGAGTGCTAACTTTCAGTTTTGTTTTTTGGCATCAGTGCAAACGATGCCAGGTTTGTGCTTATCTCACATCACATCAAAAGTGACGTCAAGGCTTGTGTTGCTGGAATGGCCGTCTGTTTCTCGACAAAATGAGTCAGCTCCAGTTAAAGCCCAGCCCTGTTATACAGCGCTGGGCTCCACCTGCAGGAGTGGCCAAATGACTCTTTTGGACTGCTCCAGCTCAAATAGCAAAGATGGGACTGTAGGGAAGAGTAAGACAATTAGGGATTAGGTGGGTTGGATTTTGGAACGTGACCCTGGCTTGCCTGCCTGGAGGACATCTTAGTGGGAAAGCTGGGCAGACATATTTTACTTGTGGGAATATAAAGGAATGGTGGAACGCCTTAGTGCTCCTTCACCTATGGAAGCTACTGCCAAAACGAGAGGAAACACTAAAGCTCTGAAGTCATTCTGGTCAGATGTCATCAGTGGAGTGAAAACGCCTGTCCACATAAAAAAAATAAAAAAAAATCCTTAGGTCATCTCGCTGGTCATCTCTGGCTCATCACACTCCAGCTGCTCTTCAGAACTTTGTGCTTGAGTTACAGCTTGGGTTAGTTTGGCCTGTTCGCATCGTGGCCTGGTTCGCTCAAAATGCTTTGAAACCATAGACACCGACATTCCTCTGGCAGATGCATTTTCTGCTTTCCAGGATGTGTACGACTCTTCCCTTGTGCTTGCACGATCCTCAAACCTGAACTGGCCTCTCTCTGTTCCTCTTTCGCCACTTAGTGACTATCAGATAACATACGCCATGCAGGAGGAGCTGAAGAGGAGCCCTCCAGACCCAGACACACGTTAAAGGCTGGCACACTTAGCAAGGCCATGTTACACTGTTCACATACAATGACACTGATGCTAGACTCCGACTTGACACAGACCATGAAAATGCAAATATGACCAGGCCTCAGACTGTAATATGCAATGCCAGCAGCTTATCTTTGAGGGGCTGTACTATCAAAAAATCTCTCTGCTGTGTGTGAAGGCCGCACAATATGCAGGTCTGTGTGCAAGTGTAAAGCAGGATCACATTAAAGCATCTGTGCCATGCATGCCCCGTCTCACCTCTCTTATTTTAACCTCTGAAGCTCAAAAATGGACCATGACTGAGATGAACATCTTGGCTGGCGAGCGAAATCAGATAAAACGGGCCGAGATGTTGAGGAGGGGAGAGCTTGCTTACTTTCTTTTCCCTTTAGAAATGGGCCTGTCCCTCCCTGTGAAGCAACAACAATAAATCAGAGACATACGGCATGATGAACTCCAGATTGTGGCACCCAAGTGATCCTAAACATGTGCTAATCATTAGCCGCTGGCTTCCTGTTGGAGTCTGTGTCATCAGCACAGACATCCCAACAGGCAAGACCAGCATACAAACTGTTGCTTGGAATCAGAGTGTTACTGGCCTCAGGGGTTTGGAATGAAGCAATAAAAGCTATGAAAGAATTTGATTTGAATCGCCGCTCGCTCACATTTCCATACAGATCTCACAGCTCACTTATCTATGGATAAATATCTTAGCTGTGTCATGCACACTCCATGCTAGTTATTTTTAATGACAACACAGTGCGTCTGAATAAACACCGATGGTCGTATGATTCATTTGCTTTGAGATCTGCAGCTATAATCCCCCTCAACTCCTAGAGAAGAAATTAATTTTTGCCTACTTGTTATCAGCAGTTTCCTCATTCCTGTTGATGCGCTATCTTTTCCAAGCAGAGTATCTGTGCTGCTTTGACAGCTAACAGTGCGGCACTTCCTTTACATGCTGCCAATTCAGACTTTATGCAAAGAGAGGTGCAGTGCCAGGGAATATTTTCTTTACTGAAGTGTTGCCAGCACTTTGCAGAGTTTGTAAATCTGGTCTACCTGGAGAATAAGGAGCTGATTCTAAATGGCTATTTATTAGCGCATTTATCTAAGGCATTTATGTGTTGTATGTTTGTAGAAGTGCTGTTTCTGAGGTCAAAGGTCACGATAGGTCAATGTAAATACCTAGCATTGAGCTCATTTACTCTCTGAGGTAAGATGTGTTTACATGATTAGCAGTGGTGAGTGCACGCCTGGTACCCTGAGGCCAACAGGAGGTTTTTACAGCAAGTGTACAAGGCACTGGCTATTCTTATGGTTTGTGTAAAACAGCTGGATTATTAGCTTTAGGACAGAGAGTGAAGGGCTAGGTGTTGTCTTGTGTGAAAAAATGAGGCTAAAGAATAAACATTAAGAAGATAATCCTTAAGCATTAAGCTAACTTAAGCTGCTGAACAAGATTTATTTATTTGTCTAGATCAGGCTCACTGCTTACGTTATGAGTCATGTGGCTACAACAAAACTCAATGATGGAATCCATAATACTGGTGGTGTTTTGGTTTCCTGTCTGTGTCTGTAGAAGTAGATGGCTGGTCAAAACTTTGGTTTGCTTTTGGGGAATGTGGTGATACACATATGTGATGGCCAGCCTAGTGACTGTACCGTGGCCTGGCCAACGGAAACTGCTGCCATGCTGTAAAAGCCTAACTTGGCGCAGAGAAACTTTGTTGTGTGTGTGCTCATCTGTCGGCATTGGTCTGGATTGCAGCCCAGAGCAGCCACTCTGCACTGAGTCCACTGACAGCTCCTCTCAGTGAAAGAGTGAAGGAGGAGGTGAGGATGGACTAATGAATTCTGGCAGAAACAGAGGCAGCACCAGCATGTGCTACAAATGAAACTTGAAAACAACCACAAATGCACAAACACTTTTTCATTATTGCTCACCAACCCTTCCTTCACTCCAAGATCAACCCAAACCAACCACTCTGTAAAATGCCTCTTCCTGATCATATAGCAATAATGTGTGAGAAATTCATCATGATACATATCTTTTTTTAAACGTTGTTGGGATGGCAAATTTTGTTGGTCCGTCTGTTGTTCAGTTGCCCCTGCCACTTTGGTCCAAACTGAAATATTAATTTCATCCTCAGTGGATGAATCCTTAGGCTGAATCCAAATGTCTAGACTTCACCGCTCTTGCAGACTCGCAGATTTTGCGGGTGCGTTCCCGGGAAGTCTGTGAGTGCTGAGGTATGTCCAAACCCACATTCCAGAGAGTTCACATGGGGTACAGACTTCACCAGACTTCCCTGATATAATTACCCACAATTCATTGCAACATAGATTGGACGTTGTAGTTTTTCTAATTGTCGACTAAAAAAACCTGTGTAAAACAATGACTTTATTGACACTGTACTTGAATCATAGGTCAAAAATAATGTTCAACCACATCATGATATAGAAATTTGTGGAAGTATAGGGTATAAAGGTAATCGAAATTCATTTTATTATAGTAAGCTTTACGCCTGTCGAAGTAGCTTATAGCTTTGCAGTCAGAGTTGACGTGATGACAGTGAACACATCATAGTATGTACGACTAAAGTCCGCAAGTCCAGAGGGTGGGCATTTGGAATCAGCCCTAATGACTTTGGTCACCCCTTTACCTCTAGCCCCACTAGTACGTTGACATTTTGGGTTTTTAGTGTGTCCCCCATGTACTCCTTTTGATGAATTTCCTGATCTCTTAACTTTTCAAGTAGTGCCATCATGATTTTGTATTTGTAATTACATTCCCACCAGCCTCAGCTGTACTTTGTGTTAGCAAATGTTAGCATGCTAAATGTTGAACTAAGACAGTGACCATGGTAAATGTGAGCATGTTAGCATGCTAAAATTAGCAGTTATCTTAGTACAGCCCATTGACTGTATATAAAGATGGATGACATGAGAGCTCCTCAAAAGTAAAGCCAAAACGTCTAGATCGCCCCCTGGTGGTGGGCTGCAATACAGGTCATGAACTCCTCCCCCCCAATGGTATCAAGTAGGACATGGGCCAAACTAAAAACTCAAAGCACACCAAAAATACATTTTTCCTAAAGATGGTTTCTGTCGTTTAAGGTAGTTCTTATCATGATGTATGTTCAAGTGTTCATTTTTCTGGTCAGTTTGGTTTTAATTAGTTTTTTAATACTAAAGGGTGAAATGTCATAATTGACAGCTGAACCCTGCTCGCGATTGGGCAAGGTTCAGCTGTCAATTATGACGTATCCAGGATATTTTGGCTTCACTTTTGTACAATGGGAGGAAGTGGAGCTGCGTCGTCCATCTTTATTCATGTCAATGGTAGCTGCAGACTCGATACTCTTGTTGCTCCCTTGTTCTTGATTTGTATGATGTCATAGTGATAAGTTCATGAAGGCTTATAAGAGTATGTCTGGTAGATTTTTCCAAGAACAAAATCGTCTCTGCTTCATAGGAAATGAGAACAAAACATAATTACGTTGGAATAAATAGAAAAACAATGGGTTAGTTACCAAAAAATGTGATAACCCCCACAGAAACCTCCTCAAAGGAAAATCTAAGGAAAAATGCATCATTGTTGGCCACATCGTTTGATTGTGGGATGATATCTTCGAAATGTAAAACATAAACAAAACAGCAATCTCTGGTTACCATGAAATATGTCTCCAAAGTCCCCATTAAAACACAGATCTTGCAGATCATTTCGACCTTACTGCAAGACAAAGTGAAAATTTTTTCACAACTATAAAGGAGGGTACAGGAAGAACAGCTTAATCTATACAAACAGCACTATCCCACACTACTCCTGCAGGATTTAAGACATAGGAGATCCCACCCACTCCCATCCCCGCCTAACCCCGCTCTCGATCCAGAGTGATGAGAGATGTTGGGATGTATTGTTATGCTTTATACATTCCAGATGTAGATGTAGATCGTAGCCTGTCCCCCACCCTTATGAGTGTTTCAAAACATGTGTTCTGCTAAGTTCCTTTCCGTAATGAGTTTCACCCTCTCATGGGTGTGGCAATGTTAAAAAGAAAAAAAACCAACAATATCTATACATTTTCAACATTTCACTTCTCTTTTGTAACATTTTCTCCTATACTTTCTTCTGAAACAAAACCATTTGAAAAAGAATGACTAATAAAGCCGCAGCCATCTCCCAAAGACCAAAAACTGAGGGTTTAGAATGTGCAAGCGGAAAAATTATATTAAATCCCGCTATTAGCCATGTGGAGCAGGCAAGTGGTGAACTCAGAGAAGAAAATACAGCATGGCAGCTTGAATTGGACCGTGTGTGTGTGTGTGTGTGTGTATGTGTGTCCGGGGGGGTTGGAAAGTCTTAATTGAAAACAGGGGTTGTTTTTATATATTTCCATTATAAAGTTACCCTTTCAAAACAATTACCTGGGCTCTCATTACAGTGGGCCTACAGTTCAGCTTCAGGCTTGTTAAAAGCTGGGCTCCTGCAAGACCCAATGTCCGTCTTTTGGGCTTAATAACTAATGTTTAGTATAAATATCACAAGTACAAACATGTGTTGACTACATACGCAAAATAAAGCAGAAGCTGGAGATGCACGCTCATGGAACACATTCACATATTTGAAAGCCACAAGCAACATCTCTCTCTGTGTGTCTTGGTCTCTTTTACACACACAGAAACTACACATGCAATCACAATGCAGCTGACAGCCTAAACTACCACTTTGGGGATGTGGGGGTTTTCCAAGGAGAATATTTAATTCTCTGAGGTCATGGTTGGGTTTGTAGATCTCCCAGTCTCCCAGTAAAAACCTACACACGTGGTTGTGGGAGGAGGGATCAGGTCGCGCTGGCCGAGTGCTGAGAATCTCCAGACGAACTACAGTGTAATTGTTGCACAATGGATGTCTGGAAACTCCGTGGTGACAGTAAGACTGTTTCACCTCTTACCATTGTGTCCAAATATCAGAAAACTAAAGTGCCAACACTTTCTGTTTCATTATTGAGTTTGACTTTCTTTGGTTCACCAATTTAGATTTATAACAAGTGGTGTGGGATTATCAGTGCCACTGTAAAAGGCTTGGAAATGACCATTGCTTAATTCCCCAATGAAACTGTTGGTGACCAAGAAATTCCAAATTCTATCAGCAGTTTTTTCCATTGAGTAGCCTTTCCTCCATCTGTGTGTGTGTGTGTGTGTGTGTGTGTGTGTGTGTGTGTGTGTGTGTGTGTGTGTGTGTGTGTGTGTGTGT
>JBBPCS010000352.1:0-22995 GCA_037974645.1 Hollardia meadi
TCTCTCTCTCTCTCTCTCTCTCTCTCTCTCTCTCTCTCTCTCTCTCTCTCTCTCTCTCTCTCTCTCTCTCTCTTTCGTACAAACCCATGTTTCCCACACATAGGATCTTATTTGGGCGGGGCGCCCAGGTATATTAACATTGGCCATGGATCTTGGGCAGTCAGCCCTCTAAAGTTACCCCTCCACTGACAGCTGGACACATGTTCTGCAGAGAAAACACAGGGAGACAGTGACTCTCTCTCTCTCTCTGGTATTACGTCCCTCATGTAAATGCACAGATCGTGGCGCGACCTCACCTGTTTAATGTAGGCCTACTTGGTGCAATGTCATTTGGTATCACGTTGGTTTTGATAGTTTCGATAAGCACTGTCATTAAAAACAAGCCTCCCCCACACGCGGCTCACCTGAGGCCTGTGCTACGAAGAAGGATTTGTGGTAAGCGAGATAACTCCAGGGTTAACGCTGGGTTTTCAGTGTTACAAAGCTGGTTCACTTCTTACAGGGATACATCGCCATGGTAACTTATGTAGCGCACCTAACCTGCTCCGGAGCAGGTTATGTTCGAGATAACAGATCAAAATGGGCCGCCTATTGACCAATCAATACTCTGGAAAATGTCATTTTCATTCTTAGAAGATCCCGGAGCTCTGTGCGCAGATCATAAGAGGTGTACTCCTGTGTAGGAGAGCCCCCTCCTGTCTTTTTCATTTAAATTTCTGTCCTGTCAAAACCATTATTGTGCTATACCGATATCATCCTACACCCCCAATTCCCAAAAAAAAGTTGGGACGCTCTGTAAAACATTAATAAAACAGAATGTGATCATTTCCTAATTCTTTTTGACATTCATTTCAAATGAAAACAGTACAAAGACAATATATTTGATGTTGTATCTCATCAACTTCATTGATTTTTGTAAATCTATGCTTATTCTGATTTTATACCAGCAACACGTTTTAAACAAGTTGGGACAGGGGCAACAAAAGAATGAGAAAGTTGTGGAATGCTCAAAAACACCTGATTGGAACGTTCCACAGGTAAAGAGGTTAATTGGTAACAGGTGATAGTGTCATGAATGAGTATGAAAGGGGCATCCACGAAAGGCTCTGTCCTTTACAAGCAAATTTGGGGAGAGGTTCACCACTTTGTGAAAAACTGCGTGGGTAAATAGTCCAACAGTTTAACAACAACAACTGGGCCCGAGCTCATCTGAGATGGACTGACGCCAAGTGGAAAAGTGTTCTTTGGTCTGGCGAGTTCACATTTCAAATAGTTTGTGAAAATCATGGACATCATGTCCTTCGGGCTAAAGAGGAAAAGGACCATCCAGATTTGACTGCAATTGTTAAAGGTTAGTGAAGCCAGATGACATTAAGATATCCTGGGTATGTTGAAATATCTTCATAGTGCAGGCCTCTGCTGTTGTGAAAACAGAACCGCAGGTGAAAATGTCAACAGAGCAGACACATGGAAAGAGAAACAGACAGATGTGGGGCGGAGCAGGCCGGTGTGTGCGGTCAGAGACCAGTGCAGGTGTGTGTATGTGTGCGTGTGTGTGGGGAAAACAGAAACAGTAAGCAGATAAAAGTAGTTTGTGAGTAAACACTATATATGGTAGAGATTAAGATGGAGAAAGAAGTAGAATTTAAATGTTGAAATAAGAAATAACCTATAGAAATAGGGTAACTACTGTATTCTTAATGTATGCACCCCCAAGCAGTGGTGGTGGGCGGGGTGCAACGCCTGTCATTCATAGCTCCAGGATTTCTCAATGAGGGAAAAAGAGTAGATGTTCTTGTCTGGGGGAGATCTTTAAGCTGGATTTTAAATGAATTTATGATGCTTCTTACTGTACTTAATAAATTGTGAGCATAGAATTTAATGCGATTATGAGATCTTTTGAATCTCATGTTATCTTTAACCAAAGTCTTACTTGCAACTTACTTTTTTAACTTCCTATGCAAGTGTGAATTTGCAGTGGAACTGTTTTTCCCTTGGTTTCCACACCTACCCTGTGTTTATTGTTGTGAGAGAGCTATAGTGTCTGAGCTTAAAAGGAAAGGAAGGTAATTGATATTCATTGTGTGCGTGTGTGCGTGTGTGTGTGGTTACTTTCTCCCCATTAATTTTTTTTTCCAACTCACTTGCTTTTCTAAATAGACTTAAATATTTTTCAGTATTAAAAAAAAATCATGTGCTTGAAGAATATTAATGTCTAACTTGGAGCCAGTTTCAAAAGGCAGAGTACATTGCAGCTTCAGATAAGAAATTTAATAGCCATTTTGAATAATCTAGCCATAGCCATACTCTAGACATAGTTTTAAAGAGATGAATGCATTTGCATCAGAATCTGCCTTTCTGTGGGATAAATGTGGATTCAGTAACGTGGCCTCACACACAGGTGTTGCTGTTTGATTTATGCATGTATGTGTTCTCTAGGTGAGATTGTGGTCTGTGCATAACTGTGTAACAGGATTAACCCAGCTGGGTTGCATATCTCTTCCCGCTATCTCCCACTGGCAATGCAGAGCCTGTCAAGCTGAGGAGGCTGTCAGTGGGTGGGCGACATTCTCCACAACTAGAGGGGGATTTTATGGAGTCTGGCAACTGGTACAAATAGGACACAGGCAGGCAGCTCCTCTTCCTCTATCCACCTCCCTCTGCCGTCTGGGCTTGTCACTACTGAAAGGGGAACAAAGGCGAGAGCAGCGAGAGGATTTGATTGTTTTTGTTTGGAGGGGAAATGTGTTGCTAGCAGTTTTAACTGTTTGTTCTGTAACAGTCATAACACGGGTGTATGCTAAAGGTGTACAGGAAGTTGGCTGGCTCATCAAAACGTACACTTGTTCCACTTCTTTCCCTCCAGATCACCAACTCCTAAATATTCCCAGTTGCGCGTGTGAGTGAGAAATGTGCCAGCATGTGCCATGTTCCTTAAAGCAGATAGGCACGACTGCAAATTCAGGCACAGACAGAACGGCATCAACACTTTGTCTCTCTCAAATGAATCTGACATCTCCAATGGTGTTTGACAACACAGGGAGAGTGCAGCCGACAGAACCATAACATTCTGTGATGAACTGCTCTACATCTCATATACACAAACACCCAATAATTTAAAATGACAGGAACTGTAAATGGCAAATGACTGCAGTTAACTTCACCAAAGCTCATTTCCAAATGCTGCAGGGTCCAAATAGTTTAATGAGTTGATAAAATGTTTTGTAGATTGTAGGGCTGCACAATATTGGAAAAACACTACATTGCAATATTTTTCTCTCCTGCGATATATATTGTATTATGAAAAAACAGGAATTTTCACCAGATGACTTGAATAGCTCTACTTGAAAAGAAAGAATCATTCTAGAACATTTTTGTAGTGATATTGACATGTTTAAATGAGTCAGAGTCACATCTGACAAATAAGAATCCTAAAATAGAAAGGAAAATAGCTCTGTAAAACTATGAAAAGCAATAGGGCAAATAGCAAGTAGCAATGAAATATGACACCAAATACCAGCAAAGCGACAATAGATAGACCACGATTCAATTTGCAATAGGTGTATTAAATCAAGCATGAAATGTTTTAGTCTTAGATGTCTGGATTTTAGCTACCTGGATGTCCTGTGTACGCTAAAGGTGTTGAAGAAACACTGATTCCATGAAACCGCTCAGGACTCGATATTAACACTTGCCCGTGGTATGGAACCACTGTGTTTGGGTGTGTCTGAAAATAAACTGCGTTCTGTGTCGCTGAAGCGGAGCGTTTCCAGCTGAGCTGCGTGTGCGAATCTGTCTCGCCATCAATCATTAAACAGGACTGATGCTGCTTGACATCACACATCCTGTGATGTGACTAATTCACACGCACACATTGCGATGTCTATGCTAAAACGATATATCTTACAGGATACCCAATAATATCGGAACATTTTGGCATCAGCCAATAAAGGCTTTAAAATTCCATTTTGGCATCGGCCTGAAATGAAAGTTTTTGCCAATTTGACAGGCAGATACGATAAGGTGACACTTTATTTATGGGCACGCGGCACAATCCATTGTCTAGTTATCTTTCCCATTGAATGCGTCAATTTGAAAAGCTTTGTACTGTATGTTTGTATCTGCCAGTGGGCAATAATAATGTTTCAAAAGTTTAATATTAATTAATTGTTTAAATTATTATTAACCAGGTTTCCATATCTTAAATGTGATATCTTTATGAAATGGCTATTTTTGGACTCTCTGATGGAAAAACAATTATTTTTGATCCTGGAAATTTGCATGTAAATTTGGCACCAAAAAAAAGGCAATTTTGCAGCATTTTCTGACATTTAAATCGATTAATGGTAATAATAAACAGATGAATCACTAATTAAAAAACAATAACTGTGAGTTGCAGCCCTGCAGTTCACATCATCTGACAATGCACGGCAAACTTTATTATGCAAAAACGGAATTAAATTGCAAACATATAAACCCGCAGAAACTGCCACTTGCACATGCGCAGCCATTTCAAGTGTTGTTGAAGTGAAGGGTTAATTGTTGTTTCTTTTTTTGCATGTTAAGCTTTGATAAGGAAGACTTCATGAGACAGGAAATGCAATCATCCCATTTTCAAAAGCGCTTACTTATATGAAATATGTGAAAAGCTGTGGCACGCAGGGGCAGTATCTTGTTTACTTTGTTGCGTTTAAATGGACAGGGTTTTTTTTCTCATAATTGTGCTTGCAAGCACACACACATTAAAGAGTTATTGAGAGAGACAGAGAGTGAGAGAGAAGAGGTCGAGTGAATGACTTCCAGTGTTTTCTAGTTTGGCACTGAGGCATGGATAAATATTCTGCTTGTAACAATAAGTGGAAGAGACAGAGGTTGTCGAGAAGCATACCTCCTCTCCTCTCCTCTCTTCTTCTCTCTGCTCAGTCTGGATCAAGATCCACTGTCGTTGGCAGAAGTGATGTTCAGAGTCTGCAGGACAAGAGCTTTTTTTCCCCTTATGTTTAGAAAATAGCTGTCAGATACAACCTAGAAGATCAAAAAGAGGATGCACAGCAGAGATGCCATAATTGGACTGGATGTTCCTATATTTTCGCTTTATTTCTAGTTTCAAGTGAACACTTACCGTCACTTAACTTTATAATAATGTTCTCTTTATAGTATAACTTACTTCTGTTAGCTGATGTTTATGATGTTTATTGAGCCTATTAGCCAGGATTTCTGATGCTTAACTACCCCCCCAATCACACACACAAATGCACGCACATACACACACACACACATATTGAGTTGCAGCAATAGCTGTTCTGCTGGTTGTCTTCCCTAGCCCGATCAGTGTTGGTTGGAGGAGGCACTGATAATTCCTTTGACAATTTAAAACTCAGTGCATATAGCCATGCCAAAGTCGCTGCAGTGTGTTAGGCTATAACTACAAATTAATGGCTGTGAGCAGTGTGGAAGCACATCAAGTGACTCTTGTTGGACATGGGGATTTGAAAGTCAGAATGCTGTCTCCAGTGATGGATGCACTCAGAGAACCAGAGGGGTTTTTCTCTGCAGAATGCATGCTGTATTGGTCATGCAAACTGTATTTGTAAACCTACTGCATTATTATTGCCTATAAAGTGCTTTAAAGAAGCATTTTTGGATGCGCATATCTCTAGCACATCACAAGCTGTGTACAAGTATATAAACCACCCACAATGAACATCACTGATCCACCGTTAAACTGTGAAATATTGTGTGATGTGATATTTGAGGGGCTCTACATGTGCGTGTGTGTGTGTGTGTGTTTGTTGAGCAATTGCTTTGCCAGTTGGTGGACAGACAGACTGCCCTGCACGGCAGCAGACTGGCGTGCAGGGCAATCTGGGGGACAGCAGACACTTTGCCTCCCCTGGGTCGTGATGAGGGACAGAAGACACCACAGGGGGCCAGCTGACACCTGGGTCACTCTGAGAGTCGGCCTCTTTGTTTCACTTTACAACTCCCAATGTCCTCTTTAGACATTTTGTAAATGCTATTTCTGCATCGCCGTACAATATTTTGTATGTCTATTTTTGGTTTTGTCTGTGGTTTTGTTTTTGTTTTTTTTTCCATATTTACAGCTTTCGTGTTTGTGTATTTACATGCACAATTTGAAAATTGCTCAGATCCAGGCTGAGTAATAAATGCATATGTTTGCAAATGCCAAAGAAATATCCAAATACAAGTGCAGGAATGTTTTTACATAACCAGGGAAGTGCCACTGTGAAGTGTTAACTGTCAGTCAAGCAGTTTAAAACACAAAGTAACCAATCTCGAGCAACAGAACCATGAATGAAGTCTAAATGTCCTATGTTGTATTTGTCAATTAAGGACTTTTTCGTCATGATTATACTGATATGTTGTTATGATTCCAGTTGCTTTGTGCTGATTATATTTTTGTGGTACTGAACTATATAAAACTTGAGATAAGTGAGATTACATTTGCTGTAACTATGTCTCATTTCATAAAATAAGCCCCACGTACAGTTCTGTTGTGTAATAATAGCACCCTCAGCAGGTTGGAACCTGTGAGATGCCAACAGCGTGTCATCACAAACCAAAGCTTGCATTATTTCAGGGGGGGTTCTAAACATTTGCTACCTCAAGTCCATGTTCGTGTGTTAGGCAGGGATGAAACATTGATGCTTAAAGGAGGTACAGCCTTGACTGGAGCAGATGTGACATGTTTGTCAAATGACCTACTTCTGTCCCTATTATGAATTAAAATTGTATGATGAAGACTGGGGCGACTAATGAATGATACATGATGGGGGGTGGGGCCAAGTGGATGGAGAGGGAAAACAAAGGTTACAGGGAGATAAATGTGTATGTATGTGTGTTTTTTTCGATGCTGTGGGTGAGTGTGTAAATAACAAGTTACAGTTCATGTACCTTTTAAAAAAAAGATTGCAATAACCTAGAAAATAAGCACAAACATAAAACGGTGACCCACACGCTTCCCACCGAGCCTGAGCGATAATTGCTCTTTAATTGATTGTTTGCAGGGAGGTAGCTGTAGACAGATGTTATCGGGTCCTGCTCTTGGTAGGAGGTGAGAGGGGGGGCTCTAATGGTCTGTACATATGGAACCAGGACTTGGACCCGGGGTGGAGACACAGCCTGCTGATCTGGCCCCTTCAGCTACTTAGCTGCTGAATTAGTTAGCGTGGAAAGAAAGCTGACTGAAGAAACATTAATTGCCACATTTTGTACCAGAACCTATTGTGCCTACATCAGCAAACTGTGTGTCCACTGCTTATGGTAAAAGTACTCTTGCCCTCATGGACAAACACAGGATTTGAGTGGGATGCTGTTTTTGATAAATGAACAGGGGCTTCTCTCAAGAAAAGTTTTATGTCTGTCTTGGCCTCCTGCCCCCCTTTGTCTTTCTTAGTGACTCCTGCTTTCCCTCCTCCTCCCTCTCTTCGTCTCGCCACTCTCTCTCCACCTCACTTGCTCCCTCCGGCTCAGTGAGGCACAAGTGTGTGTCATGAGAGATCATATCCTCTTGACCTTGCTTCAGGAGTTCTGATATATTTCATCTCTCATCGATTTTCTAGCCTCTGCCATTTTTTTTATCGCCCACTCCCTCCCTTCCATCGCCATCTTTCTTCCTATCCACAAAATCATTTTCATCTCTCATTCCATACAAATATACTAACAGAATTTCTATTAGGCTGGAGGGAAAAAAAAGAATGGAAAAAGCAAGAAAGTAAGGGGATGGGACGAGATCGCGTTTTCCATCAGAGTAAACTCTGAGAAATTGTCCACAAACAAATAGAAAAATACAGGTATGCTAGCGAATAAAGATGAGAAAAGAGGTGGAAAGGAAAATCAATACCCTAAGGTGCATGCACCTGTGCACACACAAACACACAGATACATAGAATAAGGTGTGCCCCGCTTACAAATCAGCCATTTACCTCTGTACAATAACAGCAATGCTTCACTCTGAGCCCTCCTTAAACACTTGGGTGTCACTATCTGTGAAAGGACAGAAGAGACTCAAAGCAACAACTTCTTTCACCAAGTGACTTTTTGACCTTGATGCCCCAGCTAATGTGTTTTGACTAACACAGTCTGTCCCATTAGCATCCATGCTGTTGGAGGCCACCAGGCCACCAACGATATGTTGTAATGGTCAGGGTTCAGGGTTATTGTTACACAGGCAGCATAGGCATCGTGTTTACTGTCCACGGGGGTGACTTGCCTCACGACCTGCTGCCCTGCTGCATCTGTGTCCTCTCTGTAGAATGACTCTTTATCGTTATGTGCATCTGACCTCAGCTGTCGCTCAATACCTTTCATCACCTCTCATTTGTGAGCTTCATGCCTTAGTTAGTGATGAGGAGTGAGAATAAACATAGGATGAAAGATGGCAAAACAAGTACTCATCTCACAGAGGAATACAACACATGCAGTCTATCCCTGATATGTTCAGGAACATTTCCTGCATGGGAAATGTGTGAATGGGAGCCGAGATCAATATCCCACTTCTAGACCTAGTGATATTTCAGGGAAAATTCCAGTTTGGCTGTGTTGTGAATGAACAGGTGTGTAAAGGGTCAAGTAGTACTACACAGTACTACAGGACAAGCCTACTGCATGATACATCCTCAAAATGGGCACAGCTTAGTTAGGGTTTAAAAAGATCACGTGTAGTGTCGTTGTGTAGTAGCAGCCCGTCCATGCCCAGCTTGTCACATCCAGATTACCAAGGTTCCATTTGGCGTCAGGCAGAGATGCACAAGGGTTGAATGTACCCGCAATGTAAAGCTGAAAATGTAAAGCTCAGACTTGAGCAGATGATGTAGCGCAACGTACTTTCCAAAGCGAGAACGTGTCAAAAGGGGTGGAGGTCGGGGTTGAGTGGAGGGTCACACTTTGACCCAGGAGACTGGAGTCTCTGGAGTCGCGTCCCATTTGAAACCAAATGTCACCAGTAATTTCCTGAACCTAACCACGTTATTTTTTCGCCTAAACTTAACCAAAGTAAGGTAGACCTTGTGTGTCAGGATAAGACGCGCGGGGCACGAGCCTTTGTGCGTCGGAGACATTAAAGGGAAGGCTAATAGTGCATTCACACCAAAAGCGTATAAAATTTATCGCACGGCCAGATTAAATACAAAGTCAATGATAAGATGCAAATAGACGTGAATTCGCGTCTACTCGCACAGGGCGATGCGAATGACGTGAATTTGCGTCAATTGCGTGCGTCGAAACTATTCAACTTAAGTGAAAAATTTGCGTGTGTCGCGGGGCTTTGCAGAGTGCTGCGTGCTGAGGGGCACAGCCGCTGCTCAGCTGCTGAGAGCCAGCCAGCTTTGGAGAGAGAGCCGGGGGCACAGCCTAAAGGACTGATCACCTGCAGTCACATCAGATTCTGCTTCTATCTGGAGCCATTTACCTGCAGGAGGAGACCTCAGAGTGTACTTTTAAACTTTGGGGATTAAAACGTGGATTGATCTTCTGTCTCGTTTATCAACATGTCTGAAACGGCGAAATCACGGACAAGTGAGGAGCGGACGTGGCTACTGTCGGGTGTTTATGTACTATAATATCGACTGCTTACTGGAGGGGAACTGTACTTGAGTTCATGAGAGAGGAAAGAGGAAAAAGGAGAGAGAGAACTGGAGTCTCTGGTGAGTGTTGTCTCCAAACAGTGGCTGAAATGACTTCAAACACACAGACACTCACACCCTCGCCTGTCGTTGCTCGCTAGTTTAATGTTTACCCGTGTGAGTAAGTAGCCAAAGGGCCCGTTGTGTATCAGGGAAGGCTTAGCGCGTCTGCTGGCGACGCCAAAGGGTACCTTGCGTGTCTGGATAAGACGTGAAGGGCGCATGACAAAACTTCGGTAAATGTGATGAGCTGATGATGATGTATTTGAATCCGCGATTACAGTCACAAAAAAACATTACTTATCTCGCCAACGTATTGAATACTTTTCTTCTCCTTTTGAGTTTTATGGCAGTTATCATCCCAAACTGTTGCATACTGGCCTGTGCTTTGTGCCATCTATCCCAGCATTAGCATGGGTAATTTACTGAGACCTATACACACACACACAAACACACACCTACACACACACACAAAGCAGCTGTAATGTTGACCAATGAAATGATCCATGTGTTGTTGCGGCACGTTAGCTTTACTTCTTCCAGCATCCCAGATGGGCGGTTACTCTTCAACCGGGTTAATCCACTCCCGTCATCCACGGCTGTATTGTATGTTACTTCCCTTGCTTTATTTACGCTGGAGCTGGATTTAAGCTGGAGCGCAGGAAATCTGCGCAAGCAACAATACACAGTATCTGCGTGCACAGTATAATACAGTTTGGGCAGAAGCAGAGCAATTGTAAGCGCAAGTAGGGACTATTTGAGTGCGAGTGCAGGGTTTTCAGGGAAAACATTACAAAAAATGAAAGTGATGCTCTCAAATTGAGAGACCACGCTCTTAAATAAAGATAGGAAAAAAGCTCCATACTTTTTCTTGGTCAAAAACATGAGTGAGTCAACATTTCCGGGGAGAACAAACTAAACAGCGAGAACAGACTCCCTATTGATCTGTCAGCTTGATTCAAAACAGGGTTATGCAATATCTTGCTCCATCTTCCTCGCCATTATAACTAATTATTCTCTTAATTTAGCCATCAACAAAACTTGTGTGTGCGCGCACATGAAAGTGCTTATGTAATCAAATGAATTCATGCACTGCCAGATATATTTATTATTAGAGCGATAGGCATTTGACTGTTATCTATTTCCATAATGTTTCCATTGAGCAAAAATTAGAGTAAGGTGCTTACATAATCCTCTGTCTCATTGTTTTCTAACAATCCTCTAGGTTGTTGTCCTAATTTTTTTTCTTTTGTTTGTTCTTTTCTATAATAAGAGGAGACAGTGGGTTCAGTTCAGTGTCAGCCATGATGCATTTTTAAGCAGCCACCATATACAGTATGTTCATGCCCAAACAGAAACAGCCAGTTAGTCTCTAGTTCTTTGTTTCCCTGTCCTCTCGGCTATCTGTCTGTCTGTTTGTCTCATTGTCTCGAAGGACCATCTGGCCTGCTAAAAAGAGAAAGGTTGCAACACTTTCAAGCCTTCTCCCCTAATTGGCATTTGTAGAGAGATACAGATAAAGAGATAAGCAAAATGAGGAGTTAAATAGACAGGAGATCGCGTCAGGTCCTCGCTTGTTCCATGGATTAGATATTTGACTAGCAGAAATGATATTCAGGCATAAAATAAAAATACATTTTAGTAACAAGCTGATAGTGGTCAGATCAAGTATTTAGCCACTTCTCTGGCTTGTGGCTAAAATGAGAGCTGTGAGAGCTATTATACCTGAATTTTTTTTTTTTTTTTTTTTTTTGCATTTCTTCATTCTTTAATGATCTCTCTATTTAATGTTATTTTAGTGGTCTAATTTATACTGTATTGTTTGTAAGACAAAGTAATGCAAACTGACTTGAGCTCTGTTGCAGCTGAGCAGTGAAACAGGACAAGCCCTGCTACATCTTTTCAGGAGAGCAGCCATTACACGTGGCCATTAGGCCAGCAAAATGAGGTGCTCTGTGGATATATTGTAGATGTCAAAGGAACTTGACCTGTAGACAATGTTTCCTACAGTGAATATTGTTCCTTCATAATATAATCATTGAAAGAGATTCCAGCTGTTCTTATTATACATGTTTTTGCATTCAGGAATAAAAGAGAATGTATGAGAATGTAGTTTTAAAAATGGAAGAAAAAAAACTGGAAACAGATGAAACAGCTTTTCACCACAGGGGGAGATGTGTACTTTGTTTTGGCTTTGTCTTTTTAATGGGCCAAGCCTTACCTCAACTTAACCTTGTATCATTAGTGGGCTTTTCCATCAGTATGCATCGATCACTGCAGAGGCTCCCTCATCAAGGGATGTGGAAAGGAATGTGCCGGCCAGAAGTATGTATTCATCTCCACCGCTCATTTTAATGGGGCTTTCACTGAGCTCCAAAGTCATTCAGGCTTATTCCTTTAAACTAGACAACAGGTTTGGTTTTGTTCACAGGGCGAAGTAATGATGGTGATCATTTCTAATAATTAATATCTATCGATGATATTAGCACGGTTTCTAGTCTAGACTAGAACAACATGTTTTATTGTTTGTTGTTGTATCTTAAATCGGGAAGGCAATGATTTTCAGAAGTCATTTTAATGAAATGAGATGTGATTCAGTGCTTCTGTTATTGAGCGATCGTTTGTTTTTGGAAAACATATTGCAAGGTCATATTTTGAATACTGAAAATATGTTTATTCTCTTCACTACTTCACACTGGCCTTTTCAAAATGCCAACACCCACTCCTTTCTATGTTTTCACCACTTTGTATGGAAAGTTTCTATGGACATTTCTTTTCAGGCATCACTTTCTCTGCAGCCTTTACGTAACCCTGTCCATCTCATCAAAGACAGAGTGGAGGACAGGGTGGAAATCTTGACCTCTCTGTATTTTCATGGTTGACTGGAAAAAACCTGAGTCTACCTGTCCCCGTGGAGAAGGAGAGGATTGTAGAGTGCAGACCATGACAATCTTTTCCCTGTGTGCTTATGGTTGGCCTGTCGTGAACAGCCAGTTCCACAGCTGACATTTACACACGACTCACTCAGCCCTCAGAAGGAGGAAAGGCTGACAACAGTGAGAGGGTATTTGAGAACAAAGTAAAGTAAAAAGTGTGTTAACTGAAGTTCAAGCAAAAACAGGTCTGTTGCCAAATAACAGTATGCACAAAGATTTCTGTTGTCACATGATTGAAAGCAAGGGCTGCATAATAGTTTCAACTCCACGTGGGAAAAATATTATTCACAATATTCACTAACTCCTAAAACATTTCTTTTTCATTTTTATTTGTTACATCAGTTACAAAAAAACACACTCAATAACCAATTTTAGTCAGCACAGATATTACATTCAACATTAATTACAGTTTCTGTTCATTTTATTATATCTGTAAGCAGTAGATAGTTAACTTATGGGGATTTGTTTGTATTCTTGGATAATGTCTTAATTTGTGTGTCCATGTGTTAAATACTATATAACAATCTGCCTTAAAGGTGCAGTCAGTGATTCTTCTCCAATCCTTTTGTTTTTGTCAAATTCAGCAAAGCTGTACTCATGGTCTGCTAGCGATCTGTTGTATGTGTGCACTGAGAAAAATTCTGGTGTTTGTACACAGCCCTCGCTCTAACAATACACAAAACACTTTTCCAGCCAATAAGCAACAGGGGAAACAGTTGCACTTCGACCTCTGCCTCTTCCTCTGCTTCTGCCAGCCACTCTGCCCACGTGGAACAGAGTTACACCGCTATGAAATGTAAATAACACCAAAGTTATTACCTTGCCAACTTGGTAGGCTATAAAAATATTTGACTTGCTAAGGCAGAACTCACATTCATTACCTTGAAATTCCACATCTTTCCCCCCCTATGTGACATTACTTAATAAAGTAAACTCACGTTTGGGCAGCAGGTGCTCTGATTCTGCCATATTCCTTTTGTCCCTCTTCTGGTAGTGAGAGTAATTACACAAACACTCTTCACATGCTTATGATGTCATAGGCTCCGACATACTTCTAGTTGCTGTGGCCTGTAGCCCATACTGAGGCCTACTCAGTCGAGTCTCAGTCTGCTCTGGAAAACCGATCTTAAAATAAAATGCATTACCACCGATGAGCCAACGCTGGAATGACGCCATAAAAACTCTGCTATACTGCAAAATACAAATACGCCAAATTTATCTGCCACCGATCAGCCTAATTAGCGATGCGTCAAAAAAAAAAAGTCTCTCACTCCAGGTTTAATGTTGTTGCCTTGGCAATAAGTGTCCGTGTATTTTGGCGGCGGAGCTTCTGAAGGAGCGCTGAAGGGAGGGGTGTATTTGTTTGGCTATTGAGTTCAAAATACGGTATCAACAATCTCACTCCAGCACCACATCTAAACAAGTCTAACCTCTCTCTCTCTCTCTCTCCTTGTCTCTCTCTCTCTCATAGGTGAGTTCCAGGACCCTGGTTGGGTGTGTGACGGTTGTGCAGAAGCACTTGGTTGGTCGTTACAGTATGCCCTCATTTTTCATTCAGCTTTGTCTCCACTTCTTAGCGTCACTCTGTAGATTTACTGTGATTCCTGAGGGCATATACACTTAACTTCCACGAGTGATGGCTGATTATGCTTATGGGTGCTACAGTAGATAATCATTAGCCATATGCACTGTGTACTGGCATTGCTCAAGATTTAGAGCGCTGTCCGTGGTGCTGAAAACAAATCTATCGCTGCCAATACATTTGCACTCAGTTGTGTAACAGGTCTATTGTGTGTGCAAGAATCTGTGGGAGCATGTGCCAGTGTGTACCCGTCCGTCTCTGCCGCATGTGTGTGCGCGTGTTGGCGTGTGTGAAGCTCCATTATCTTTGCGTCTGAACAGTTTTCCTGTCCCATGCATCATCCACCCCCGTCTGTCTCCATGTCAGGCCCGATAACAGCTTCTATTGCCCACAGAGATGACTAATCAATAACACACAACCATGGGAACAACAGCTTGCTGTCCACACACACACACACAAGGTGGAAATATTGGCTCACTGTCCGCAAACGATGCATTGACTGCTCGAGGCTGACAAAGAATCTGTTGTTTGCTTATTTCAAGATACCTGGAACACTCACACTTCCACGACAATGACCACTACCACCAGTCCCATTCCCACACCTTCACATAAAAAAAAATGCTTGAACACATTCACACACACACACACCAATCTGCCTATAGACCCGCAATCAGTCATGCTTTATCAGCCTGACAGCATCACTGTGTGGTGCTGAGGATGTTTCTTTTTTTTGAGTCTTCAGTTTCTTTCTCATTGCATCACGCTCGCCACTTGTTCTGTTCTTCTTCTTATCTATTCATGTTCCTCTCTTTATTAATCTCTTAGCACGAGGCCTGTCGACTTCTGTGGAGGCTGACTCTGCGCCTCAGCAGACTGGGACTGCTTACTGATTTCACTTGATTCAGTGGCCCTCATCTTCAATCAGTATCTGAGTGGAGTAACACGGGATAGATGACAACAAAATGCATAAAAATCCTCAGGAGATACTGACAAAACTCTTTACCTTCTTCCCGCTTCCTTTTTAGCCTATTTCCCTCCACCTCTTTCCGTGGTGTAATTCCCATAGACAGACCGGCCTGTGTAAAAGCTTGTCTGCTGTCCTGATTCCCCCCTGAGGTGCCATTCTGACCCAATAACTCCTTCATTCCTCTCTCATGCTTCATTCACTCCTCTTTCTGCTTCCTTCCCTGCCTCTTATCCTCCTCTCACACACTCTCTCTCTGTCACTTGCTCTCTCTCCCTCCGGTGGCCAGAATGCTGTAATTGAGTTTTTTATTCAAGTCAATTAAAAGTGCAGGCCTTGCTAGAGACAAAACAAGTCTGCATAGTCGCCTTTTTCCTCAGGCTGCCTTGTTATTTATTCAATCCACTCTTTATATCACTCAGTAGCTAAGAAAGCACAGGGTGTGTACTTTCATTTCATATGTGTCATTAAACTGTTCTGACATTGTTTACAATGTAATTTATCTTTCTCTATGACACGTCCCCTTCCCCCAAAAGAAATCCTATTTAAATGGTAATTCAAACCTCCATTAAGTTGAAGCCTTTGTGAATGCCATACAGAAGTTGCTCGATTTTCCCCATCTGAGCAATGAATGTTTACTCCCAAAAAAACCCACAAATATTCATCAAAGCGAAACGCCGGCTGTGTTGTCTTCAGTTGATAATGCTTTCCTATTTTCAGTTAGCACCGTATTTTGTTAGCCACTAAAAAGTGATGAATGATAGCGTTAAGGTCAGAGGGATCATCCGAGATGATAAAGTGTCATAACTATCTTTTGGCCCCCCGACGCATAATAACTTTGTATTAAGAGGGAAGGTTCACCGAGGTTTGAATGAGCCCGTCCACTTCAGACTCCAAGTCAAGTTTTGGGCACAAATTGATATGCAGATGTTGACACAAACCCCCGCTACATATCACCACTTAAATGTTTTCCCTTCCTCGTTTACCAAGGTGCAATTCAGTTTTTGTGCAACGTGGAGATAGTGAAAGTGAGGGTGATGCTTTTCATATGCAAATGAGAAATTAAACATGAGATTTGCAGCATTCATTAAAGAAAAGCGGAGAGATTTATGGCGGCTGTGTGGGTTAATTTTCTTTAAATGCCTTAATCAGAAAACCGGTTAGAAGGCACAACTCTGAAATGGAATTTGGCATCTTCACGTACACACACACACCCACAGTACACCGCTTACAGTGTATTCCTCTTAGAGAGAAGTAGGTTGCAGGGTTGAAATAGAGAGCTGTAATATTCCTCTCTGTTTGTCAGTTTCTGATTTAAGAGCAGTTTTGCGCTACATAAGCTTTATCCACTCACTATTAAATGAACTGTGCTCCTTCTCAATTCCTCCCTCGCTATTTTAGCTGGCAAATTAGTTATTGTACTTGATATAGCCCAATATATCATGTTGAATCTTGAGCAGGCATGTCCTGCTAAAAGCTGAGTGTGCGTAATGTCAGTGAAAGAGAGGCTACAGAATAGAAGACACTTTCGAAACTCTCAGCATTCAGATTAAATACTCAAGTCCCCTTGAGGATTCAAGCACTCACATCATCATCCAGACCACTGATGTTCTCCAATGTTTCATTGTGCTCTTTACATTTCCTTCACCAAAAAGGACCATGAGCTATTATGTGTAGGCGGGCCATAGAAGGTGTCATAGAATAGTAACATGATGGCCGTGAGATGCCAAGGACTGCAAGTGGAGGATCAGGCCAGGTGCCATTTTTTAAACCAGCATATGTGTTATCTCCGTCTCTGTATCCTTGTCATTTCTATCTCTTGTTAAAGCCATAAGCAATAGTATGAATACAGGCCTGCTGTTTACGGTGACACTACATTTAACAGGATGTTTATAGACTTTACAAGCGCACTGACAGATAATTTGAGAATCCAGTGATTGAAGCTGTTGTGTTAGGGATTTCGCAATATACCTCACTTAGCTGTATGGTCATGTGGGAAAGTAAACACCAATTCCGGATCTACTGCTCCACTTCCAATAATCCAAACAGTAATGGATGACTTACAGAAGCAAACGCTGCCCAGCTAACCTTGAGGTGTGAACATTTACTTGCGTGGGATCAGTGAAAATTCAACGAATAACTGAGGGAAGACAATTGATGTTTTCTGTAGACTGCAGGAGAGGATATGTCTATTCAGTCAATACCTGTATTGATAACACCTTAAACCATCCAACTGTGGACAATGGGGGTTAAAAGACATAGCTGGTTGTGAGATCTTTTTTTTTTTTTGCTCACAAATGGGACTAGTCTGTTTTGTCCGACTTTTTTCTTCCTCAGTAAAACTGTTCACCCTCTGTTTATGCATGCTTGATGAGTTGGCATTTTCATCTTCATTGCTTGAAAAGATTGAAAATCGCTGCATTAGATCACTTGATGCTTGTAAGCAAAGCAGTGTTGATTCCGGGTGGTAGGGCAGCCGGGCGGATTGAAATCATTTTCTGTGTCTGTGTGGAAGATCAGAGAGTCAATACAGGTCTCAAGTCTCATTTCGTAGTGTCACAACACATTGGCGCTTCTAACATTTAGTTCAGGTAGATGGTTGCTGATGTGCCTGTCGATGTGTAGCTTCATGTTCTCATTGGTAATCATTTGTGAGATGGTGCATCATTGCTTTCAAAGTCCAAATGAGGTTTCTGACTGGAAACTCACCACAGAACATTGTTGCATTACAACCTGGTTACTGGTTATACCGCTGCACTCGTTTTAATTGCCTTGGATGAGAACACCAGCAAAATCAAAAAACTATAAACCGGATAAACAAAAGCAAAAGCAGTTTTCAAATGATGATAAAGGCATGAACAGAGATTGATGTACAGCATCTCTGCCCATCTGGCCAAATATTCTGTGTTGTTGGACCGTTAAATGAGTTCAGAGGACAAATACTTTCAAGTACTTGAGATCTGTTTCCTCCAATCTGACATAAGAATAACTGCTAACTTTCTTCTAAAAGGAAAAATACAGATAATGCTTTGAGAGATGGCATTTTAAAGGCCAAGTCATAAGCCTGCTACTGTCAAAGTTCTGTCTTATTATTATTTTTTATCTGCCCTGCCGTTTATCTGCCCTGCCGTTTATCTGCCCTGAATTAACACAGAAGCGAAGCACTGTCGGCGATTGACATTTTAGAGCTGTAACATCCTTCAGCTTATCAAGAACGATCCCGCTGAACATTTACAGAGTGACGACTTAAAGGCTTCCATGTGATGCTGGCGTTAGTGTTGTTAAATACTGTCAATTTCTAGATGATATTAATTTGATCCATCCATCTGTACACTGTACCAAACTCAGTCTTGCTCATTCACATACCTTTCCTCTCTTTCAAATCTCACCGTTTCCATGGTTACTGAAGTCTGTAAGAGGAAGGTAGAAGTTGAATATACACTTTGAGTCTTTCTACTGTTTGGATTTGGCAGTTAGAAGTGCCAGGTCTAAAATCCTCCACTGGGTTGCCCTCCTTTGAAATGATCTTAAGAGTCCTGGTATGTGGGATGTCGTTGTTTAATGCATTTTCATTGTCATGACTAGTTTCCTTGTGTCTCTTTGTCCTGTTTTTTTGCTCAGCCGGGTTGTTTTTTGCGCTAGGCTATTATGAAAAAGCTATTTTGTACATGCACTGCAGCAAAATATCAGATTAATGCAGACTGCTCTGTTTTTACAGGGCATTCACAAGTCGGCGGGAAATCAACTCCTGCAAACAATGGACAAGATTTGCATGAAAGTGCAGGCAATCATTTGTAGCTAAATCAAAAGGTGCATAGTCACTTTTATTATTATTATTATTATTATTATTATTATTATTATTATTATTATTATTATTATTATTATTATTTATTACTATTATTATTCAATGTATTGTGCTGTGAGAGAAGTGCATACCTGACCCAGTGACCCTTTTTGCAGTGGAAAAATTTAAATTTTAAGTCTCATGACAAAACTTTTTTTTACTTCACAAATTCATATAACATATGTTTTTCACTGTTATTTAGTTATGGCCCTATCGCAGAGTGACACTTTCGCCATATTGTCATTTTCATAGTGAGATACTCATTGATAATTTAAATGCCATTAAGCATTTCTGTAGCTGGGGGTCAAGTCAATTTTATTTATGTAGCCCAAAATCACAGTGTCTGTAGGGTTAGGGTTAGGGTTAGGGTTAGGGTGGGTTAGGGTTAGGGTTAGGGTTAGGGTTAGGGTTAGGGTTAGTCTAACTCTACAATCTGTAGAGTGAACAACACCCTCTGTCCTCAGAACCCCAGAATTCTAGTAAGGAATAAACTCCGGATCCAATATCTACATGAGGCAACGGCGGCCAGGAGAGAGAGAGAGAGGTTCCCGGGCGGCAGATCCAGTGGAAAGGAGGAGAGTTAAGAGAGAGGAGACGAGGGAGAGAAAGAGTTGATATTTCTATGTCTGTCACTTTTCCCCTCAGCTGTTGTTTTTTTTTATCAGATGTGAGTCTTGGTCTCTGAAACTCTGGCAGAAATATCAATCCTTCACACATGCTAGCCACTGAGGATTCTCAATGGGCTCCTTTCTTTAGCTGTGATTAAGTTTGTGTGTGAACTATTAGATTTGAGTTTGTTACATTGGTTTAGAGCCAGAAGGTTCTTGTCATTGGCAAGTATCCTGTGGTTTGACAGGACAGCAGTGTGGTAGTGAAATAGTTCTGCTTCACTCAACCGATGAAATATGATTTGCTACATCACAGAGCACCTGGTGATGTGATGTTCTGAGGGATTTATAAGGAGTTGCTTACGCCGCCAGGTGTTTTTGCTGTTTTTACCTTTTCTTTTCAGTGTTAGCATCAGAAAGAATATCAATAGCGTGAACTGTGTCCTTTTTGTTATAAAGGACAGTGAATTCATTACAGTTTGTGTATTTGAAAGTTGTAAACATTTTAATTTTAATTTTTTTTTAATTTTTATAATGAAGAGTTGTACTGGATAGTCAATGACAATGTCAAGGGTAGATGAACTTATCAAGTCACCTCAAGGTAATCAATGTTCATAGGGCACCTTTTAAAACAACAAATGAACTTATGGACTCTCAGTTAATGGAATAAAAAACAGTCAAGCAGAAATACAAGCAAGGCATCTACAATTGGATTATAAGCGAGGAGAGGCACTTTTAAGACATGAATAATTCACTGCACAATCCTCATAAAATCCTCTCATGCCCTTCACCAACACACATCCCCCTCTTTCAGATCCATGCACACTGAGTCTTGGCACAGCAAAGGGTAGTGCGGCTACAGACCAGATACCTTTGTCAACTCACCTCAGCAGGATGTAATGATATTGATGACAGGAAGTCATCACGGAAGACATGTATCACGGCAGGAAACGTCTTAGGTGAAACATGTCCCCTCACGACTCATCAATTCTTTAGCAACCTGCTGTCACCTCGCTCTTCTAGGCACGGCAACATATCTCATACCTTTTCTCTCTCTCTCTCACACACACACACACACACACACACACACCACTGGTGATGTTATTGGAGAGGACATACATAATCATCTGGGATTTGAGAGGACAACAGGGACCAGGGGAGGACAGAGGAACAAATCTTGTGACACCGTGTGACATACAAGAGACCTGTGAGAACAGTGACTGAGTGTAATTGTTAATAGCAAAATCAACTATGTGCAGGAGTCCAACTGAAATCCCATTTTGGAGTTAAAAATGATGCTAAAATAATGTTTATTTTAAATGTATTATGAATACTTTTTTATAGAAAAAAATAGAAGTTATTTGGAAAATATTCATCTTAGCTGGTATTTATGTTTGATTGACAGCAGTTTATAGGCTGAGCCCCAGCAGGAGAATGAGTCACAAAGTAAAGGAACTTGCGCTGTAGCCTGTAAGTCATGGGCAGACAGTGGATTCTTCGTGGTATTACAGAGTAATGTCCACACCAGCATCTAACTGACATTTGCAGGTATGTTTACATGTTGTTAAATGTGCTGCAGCTAATTGGCTATCTACTGTAGCTTGCAAACTGACATTAGCCCTGGTCGCTCGTTCAACAAGCTGAAGTGCAGGACAAGATGTGTCCATGTTTATCAGTTTGATATGAAGGAGACTTACAGGCAGGAAAGCTAATGTGGGTTATAGTCTGTGGCTCTTGTGTAGCAGACTGCTTACTGGCTCTGTGTGTTTTGCTTTGACAATAGCACGACTTTACTGGCCTATGAAAGATTTGATTCAATCAAGATAAGGTCTACATAATGTACATTTCTCCTTTTATAGTTTCAGATTTGTACCTGCACCTGCAATTACTGCTACTGGAAAATGCACAAAAGTAAGATGGTGCACATTTGAGTATTGTGCTAAAACATGTTAAAAAAAAATTCATTTGCATGTTAAACAAGCAAACAGTATTGGGGTGCCGTCATCTAGCAGGATCAACAGCATGTCTCAAGGTTGATAAGTTTCTTAATGTAACTATAACAGATCAGGAAGGCTCAGCAGCCAGAAATTGAAGTGTTACGCCAGGTTGTATCGTCTGTATTAGGATGTCTTACCTAGGCAAAGAAAAATGCACATTAATGCATAAGGTATACTGTAAGTGCCTACAACGTGCACTACAATGTAAATGTGATCGTGTTTGCCAGATCACCTCCGGATGCAGTACGGCTTAAATTGCGATTGGATGCTAGCCAGAGCTAGTCAGGTGCAAATGCAGTGTGTTTATAGTTGAGAAAAGAAGTGCTCACAGGGTTGAAACATTATGAGACGCATATATAACGTTCCACACAGTTTTAAGCGCCATGTGATCTCCTCCCACTTTTCATTTTCCCTCATTCTTTGTGATTAGCACAGCTGTAGGTTGGTGTGCTTGCAGTAAAACCAACCTCTGTTTGCAGCCTACGAAACAGCCAATAGAGATGGTGCTTTTCTCGAATTTCAGCGTAACAGTAAATACAGGCTGCACCTGCTGTATGTTCTTTTTATTGACTGTGGCTACCTCCTTACCTGCTCCACTGCTTTGTACAGTTCACATGAAAAAGGACATAGCATCATACAAACAATACCTAATAACAATGTGTGTGATTATATTCTAATTTTAGATAAAAAATATGCTTCAGAGGTGTTTGTGTGCGTCACTGTACACGGTTGTTGAATGAGCACTGTGTTTGCATCCTGTTAGTGCTAGTGTAGTGTTACAGGTAATGCTGTTCAACATTGCTGAATTGCACTTTAGTACAAATTACTTTTTGTCTTTTTAATGTGAGCTAATTATTGTTTTATTATCTGTATTAATGTCTGACAGGTAAAAATTCCAAACTTTGTCTCTCTCCCTCTGTTTCTCTGTATGGGATCCCGATCTCCAGCTGAGCTGGAGAGAGTCTCGCTGTTCAGCTGAATGTACTAGTGAATTAGCAGCTCTACAGCCTGGCAGGTGCCTCATTAGAAATATATTATAGCTGTTATCAGTAACCAAACACGTGCGTGCGTGGTTGTTTAATTGGAGCTGAGTTAATTCAGTGCAGCAGTGATATAATACAGAAACTAAAGGCAGAATTACATTGACTTGTTTTCTTGTGTTTTCTTTGACTTACAAACTGCTTTTTATCACGATTTATGAAACATCTGAACATGAATGGTTATTTTGCGCTTGTACACTTCAGCAGGAACAGTAAAAGTTACTGAACTCATCGACTTTACTGCAGCCTCAGGATATCCAGATAGTAGTGGGCAGAAGATCACACTGCAAAGGGGGATTATCTGCATTTTGTGTGTGTGTGTGTGTGTGTGTGTGTGTGTGTGTGTGTGTGTGTGTGTGTGTGTGTGTGTGTGTGTGTGT